>OX402546.1:5238763-5744975 GCA_948098915.1 Lampropteryx suffumata
GGTTGTAGGGGGTTTTTAGGGGGGGTTGGTAGGGGTTTTTAGGGGTTTGTAGGGGTTTTTAGGGGTTGTAGGGGTTTTTAGGGTTTGTAGGGGTTTTTAGGGGTTGTAGGGATTTTTAGGTGTTGTAAGGGTTTTTAGGGGTTAAACCCGCGAGCTGTATACAGCTCGCGCACCACGCAACCTCTAGTATATATATATATAATTTAATTTAATTTCATATATGGTCGAATTGAGAGACCTCCTTTTCTTGAAGTCGGTTAAAAATGAACCTAACCCCTCGACCTTGCCGACAGGACCCGCACGAAAGACGAGACGAGTCAGTACATGCGGTGTCGGTTCGGTTTTGGATCAGAGCCATTGGCTCTGTTTAGGTAAATAAGTATTGAATTAATCTACGAAAAATATGTTTAATAATTGAACAAAATGACTATAAGTACCGACCTATCATAGGTACTTACCTAAACTCTAATTTGAACTTTGGTGTAAACAAAATAAAATCGATCATAGTATTATGAAATTTTAATAAGTCGAAGAAACAGAATTATTGTTATTGACATCACCTTCAATAAAAAACTTGAACGCGGAATTTAAAATCGCATGTAAATAACTAATTGAATTTGAACCATTTAAAATAGGAAAATGAAAAGCGCGCATAAAAGTGCATACCTACCTACCTATTCTTGTTCGGTGGTTAATAATCGTTTTACAGCCAGGTGGCCAGGTAACCAGGTACCTAGGTACTTATCTTAAATTGAACATTGTTGATGCGGAAACTGTTAAGATTTTTTTGTTTTATTATGTTCGAATAAAAAGGCAATTTATTTGAAATTAAAGTAAGTTGCGCTGACCCTACCAGCGCGGCTTGCGTTCTTCGAGATCTCAAGCCTCACTTCACCGCACCGCACACTGGTTTCATACGTTGCTACGATCAGTCACTTTCACTTTTAAGAAATCTTTGTTTACGTTATACCTACTTGATCTCTAACTTTTATAATTTGTGCCCTATTTCTTTGGTGATAATGGAAGACGCAGTAAACAACAACTTTCCATTGGAGATTAGAGATGTGGAGCCTAAGCTGGCTGAAGAGCTGATGAAGCAGTTCACAGGTTGGTTGCTCTTCTAAATTTTGTTGAGTTGAGTTATCTATAGATCGTTTTAAACGGTCCTTAGATAGCTCAACTGTTTCACGTGTATTATATATTATTGTATATTATTCTGTACATTTCTGTAAGTAATTATTTATGTAAGTAAATAAATTTCCCCCCTTCTAAGTTAATTCTATATTATTATGGGTTCAGTGGATTAAGACCTACCACTTTTGTTGTTCGGAATGTGAAGGCTAGTAGAGTTGCTCTATTCAGATACCTAAAGGGCTATCTGTAGGTAGGTATTTCCACTAGTTGTACAATACTTAAGACGTAGATACCTACCTACCTAGCAGGTGCTAATATTTACTTGGATGTTATCTTTGTATTTAGTACAGCAAATAGGTAAGTAGGTAGGTACACTTCTTTTTCTTCCAGTCCTTATTCCACGTTAAGTGGGGTTGAACAATATGTATAGTTCTTCCATTTCACTTTATCAGTAAGTAGGTACGCAGTATTATTTAAACAGGTTACCTACTTAAGTTTTATGATAATATAATAAATTAACTAACGTTTAGATAAATTCATGTCTTATTAGTATTAGAGCGTGCAGGCGGTAATCATTACACAGCCTAACTAAATCATAAGAGTAGGTACCTACAAGAGATCCTGTCAGCTTAGTAGTTAGTAGCTCTACCTTCTGCGCTGTAGGTTGAGGGTTTCATTCCCTCCAGGATAAACATTTGTGTGAAGAACATGGTGTTTGTTCTGTGTTTGGGTGTTATAAAGTATCATAAGTTACGTCTAGTACCTCTACATATACCTAATACAAGCTATGCTTAGTTTGGGACTAGATGGTGTTGTGTGCATTGTCCAGCAATTAAATATGTATTTATTTATTATTATTATGAAGAACTCGTTGAATTCTCTAAGTTATGAGAAGTTGTTAAGTAGTTGTTAGAAATTTGTATATTGTATACCAAGTTTTAAGAACTAAAAATAATCTATATCGGCCAATGACTATTAAATTAGAGCAGTAACCCTTGCAGCATAAAAATACAAGATAACGTGTTGATAAATAAATAAAACCTCGTTAGGAAACAAGTCTACCTAGTAATTAACCAACTACGAAGTGAGGTGATATTCGATTTCTATTAACACAAATCACTAGGCGCCTTAGTTAAGCCAAAAAATCTTATAATAATATTTATTCTGCACTAGTAATATTATACTAGTAATATTTGTTCAGCTAGATTCTTTTTTAACACGTTTGAATTGGTAGCTTGGTATATATATACCTAACCTGTGTCTCTACATACATCTATGTAACGGAATCTTTGAACGTGATTTTCACTCCCTTAAAAACGTCGGATTGATTTGAAACTTTGCACACTTATCAAGGACCGATGATAATGCAATAATTTATTTTGTCCCATTATCCTGTTCAGGACTTTCAGTATAAGCGATTTTCCAAATCCGATTGTAAAACTAAAAAACACGCTTTTGCGGATAACACCGAACTAAGATGTAGAAAATAAGTATGTAATAGTTAAAAAAACTAAAAAACACGCAAATTATAAAGGTTAACAAATAAATTTAACAATTGAAATTTGAATGACAAAGACAGACGATTCTATATCGCCGCACTAGATAAATATGTAAATATAGAATAGAGGACCTTTTGTAAATATTTATTAATAAGATAAACATTACAAGTACTTAAGGATAAGTATTGTTTTTTGAAATAGTACAAGCCAAGGCTACACGCCCAGGAAACAGTTCTCGCGATCGTCCACAGGTAGGTAAAACTACCTTCGAATTTATTGTTTATAGGTTGGTACTTACCTACCAACTCTGCCAAGGTTCTCTATCTAGGTTTATTGAAGCCAATCATTTATTCAATTCGGCTCGGTCACGGATGAGTGATCTTATCTTACCTACCTACTTGTTAACCTAGATTTTTGCCCTCTACCCTTTATCACATAATTTAAGTATATTTTGTCCTTGTCATTCTAATGTCAATGAATAAAGATGGCAACAGATTTGAACAACTTTTTTTCGGACTGGACTGCACTGATGCTGTTAGTTTGTCTGACAACCCGTGACAGCGTTACACGGACTTTTGGCGAGCGCAGATGGCGCTCGACCTAATAAGTATATTATGTTTTTAAACACTGGCAATTCGGTTGGTTCATTTCTAAAATTAGGAATTGTCTAAAATATATTTTAGTTAGTCATAGCATTTGTAAAACCTTTTCGGTTGGTACCATCTAACTAAATTAGGAACGCTTAATTAAATTAGATAATATTAAATTAGGATAAGTTGGTAACAGCAGAATACCAAGTTTCATTTGACACTTCTAAACCTAATTTTAGCTAAAATTAGTTAGGTTGGTGCCAACAGAATTGAGGCCAATAGCTAGGTACTGTGTTATAAGATAGACACATCTAAATAATTCTTACCGTACAAACTACTTACAATGGTACTTACTACGTTTTTATTGAAGTACTTACAATAATTTGGAGGAAATAACTAATAGGTAGGTAAGTAGGTATATGTACTTATGTATTTACAAAAAAAGTATATTAAGTAGTATATTGGTCATGTAGCACATAACACAAGCTCTGCTTTCTTTGCGTTGGGGCCAGCTGATGCTGTGTAAAATGTCCGGGATTATTTTATTTTATACGTAGGTACGTAGGTACGAATGTGAGGTCGGGTCGTTATACTGATGTATAAAAATATGACATTAGGTACCTGCGCACAATAATTGCCAACCCACCAACATCTAAAGCGGGTGCATTGCTACTTGGTTCATAGCGTACCTACTTAGTAAGTACTTCCCCGTGGTACACTAAACCAATTCTAATTGTTTGCTAAACATGTCTAATTACAAGACATTGATAAGGAGTTACATTATAATACATTTTTTTTCGTATCTTTCTATAAAGAGAAAAAAATTACTTATCTATTTTTACCCACGGCCCCCCTTTAATTTCACTTTTATGTCCCATTCAAAAAATTGCTCTGGGAAATTAAGAAAGTTAACCGACCGCGACGGAGTAGGACAGTGTAGTGGTCGTCGATTGTCGCAGCTTTGTTTTCCATCCGCCTTTTCATTTACAAACAAAATGTAACAAAATTAGCAAGGTCTAAACAAAAAAGCGGTACAACCAAACGAGTTTTGTATTGGATTCTTCTTGGCCTGGGTTTCCTTAAAACCGACACCTTTTTAAGATTTATTTTATTAATAAACAATGCAAGTTTTATTATAAAACAAAATTTTATTTTTGCATGCCTATTCATGCAACCGTAACCATTTGTTATACAGTACAGTTATTGTATTCCAGGAGAGCACACAGGATTCGTCCAGGTCGGCCCCAAACGCTACTTCCTACCCAACAAGTTCAAGCAGGAAGCCAGCCATATCTACAACATGCCGCTGAGACGCGACGACGTCTTTGTGGCCAGTTATCCTCGATCAGGTAAAACTTATCTGGCTTCACAACATAATGTCAAGTCAACGGTCTGTTCGCCACTCTCCTTGTCCTCTTTTATGTAAAATTATACCTACGTACAAATTCTTATTAAAATCTGCAAGATATTAGGTACTATAGGTATTTTAATACTGACATGCGATGTGTTTCAGGAACGACTTGGACTCAGGAGTTGGTTTGGATGGTTGCAAAAGACTTAGATTACGCAATGTCTGATGCTACGCCTCTTGTTGAACGATTCCCCTTTTTAGAGTAAGTACATAATCATTTTCTTAAGCCTAGTCCATCATCCGCCAGTGAACAAAGTTCCGTAATTACTTATTTATCTATCTATCTATATCTACGCAGGTTTTCAGTCTATGTTCACCCTACAATGAAAGAGCGCTTCAGAAACGAGAACATGCACTCTGTTCGTAAACTCGAGCTCCTTGAAATGGTAACCCAACCAGCTACGGAACAGCTAGCTGAAGCGCCATCTCCTCGGTTCATCAAAACCCATCTACCTATGTCCCTGTTATCCCCTAAGGTCCTGGAAACGGCCAAAGTGGTGTATGTCGCGAGAGATCCGAGAGATGTCGTGGTTTCTTTCTACCATCTGAATAGACTGATCAGGACACAGGGATACAATGGCGATTTCAGAACATACTGGAACTATTTTATCAAGGACTTACGTGAGTAACCTAAACTGTAACATTTCCCAAGTTATAATTTACGCGGGATATATTATTTGATGTTGTTTAATTGTAGATCATTGGACGCCGTTCTTCGATCATCTGAAGGAAGCTTGGGATATGAGGCACAATCCGAACATGTTATTTTTGTTCTATGAAGATCTTTCTAAGGTAAGGTACTGATTTAGGTCTTTATTTATTTATTTATTTATTCTACAAAATCCACAGCTCTCATTATTAAACAATATATACATATCTTATAACATAACATACAGGCAATAATGGATTTACATTTTATGGACAGGGTTTTTTTAAATATAACGACGGTCATTAATATATTGGTAGTTTTAGTACACATATCACACATACCTAATATCAAACAAAACCAAAATATTCATCTAAATAAAATACAAAGCTAAAACTAATTGTTATAAAAATCACAAAAATAAAGTTACACAATTACGTAAAAGTTAAACTAGAAAAGCAAATACTAAACTAAATTTAATTGTTATCAAAATTACAAAAAATAGAAAGAAACACAAAAATTAGAACAGAAGAACCCTTCGTTTGAAACCGCATTTGCTGGTGTGGAATATATCAATGTCACTAAATATAGGTTGGGGAAAAAGTCTTTTCGCATTATAGTATGTATGAACTTGTAATAAAATCTCTTTGGCTATACTATTTGTATCTGGCTGGTTTTGGTATCATTAAAAGTTTAAATTATAAAGAACATAATTCCAAATTCAAATTAGGAAAAATGTGTTATTTTTATTTGTTTTTCGTACTGTCAAGATGAGTGAATCTAATGAAGAAATTCGATACATTTTAAAATTTTCTGGTCGCCCTATTACGGATAAAATGGATGCCATTTTTGAAAAAGTGGAGCAAGATCGGCATATCAGTAGTTACGACGTAGCTGAAGAACTGGGAATTGACCACGAAAAAGGTCGTGGTCAAAGGCCTGTCAGGCTTCACAGACTGTGGTGAAACCCGGGTTAACTCGCAACAAGGTGATGCTGTGTGTGTGGTGGCATTGGAAGGGCATTATTCATTATGAGCTGTTACCACCAGGCAGGACCATCGATTCTGAACTCTACTGCGAACAACTGATGAGATTAAAGCAAGAAGTTGAGAGAAAGCGGCCGGAATTAATCAACAGAAGGGGTGTGGTTTTTCATCATGATAACGCTAAACCTCACACATCTTTAGCCACTCAGCAAAAATTAACAGAGTTTGGCTGGGAGGTGTTAATGCATCCGCCGTATAGTCCTGACCTTGCACCTTTAGATTTCCACCTGTTTCGGTCTCTTCGGAATTCTTTAGGCAGTGTCAGGTTAACATCACGAGAGGACTGCCAAAACCACTTGTCGCGGTATTTTGATCAGAAGTCCCAAAATTTCTATAGCAATGGGATCATGTCCTTACCTACAAGATGGCAAAAAGTTATCGAACAAAAGGGTACCTACATACTTTAGTTAAATGTAAATAAACTATATTAAAAAAAAAATTGAATTTTCTTAAAAAATGCGAAGAAACTTTTTCCCCAAACTATTATTTTATTATAATTCCTGTACAACCGATTAACAAGTGAATTCTGCATATATTTGGTGACAGAACAGGAGACAGCGAAGAGGTTAGTATGTCGTGTGCGCCTTCTTGGTACACAAAAACATAAAACATTCAACGCTATTATGCAATGACTATGTAAGACTATGACTATGTATTATGTAAGAATACCATGTCAGCCAAATTTCGCCTATTTTCAAGAGTAGTAATATGATGATGTTGACACGATTCCTGATAGTTAACAACATAGCCAAGATGAAACCGAAAGTTCAAATGCTTAACAAATTTGCTCTGAATACTCTCCACACTGCAAATATACGTTAGATACTGCGGGTTCCACACCGAGCTACAATATACCAAAATGTTTCGCACGTATGAGTAGTATAATATTTTCAAACAACCAACATCACCAAAAGATCGACCAACTCTCAATATGAAGCCTAAACTTTTATATGCTTTACTGACCACTAAATCAACATGCTCTGAAAAAGAAAGCTTTGCATCCGTGATAACGCCATAATGAAGAAAAAAGTCCCTAATGGAATTAACTTTGCATAACTTAATACCATTGATTAGATATTCAGTCTTCGTTGGATTTTTTTCCGAGTATATGAGACATATGTGCATTTATCGATATTAATACCTAAGCGATTTCTGGTGTAATATATTGGCAGTCTATTAAGGTCTGCTTGTAATTTTAGACAGTCAAGTTGGATTTGTACTTTCATGTAAATTTTAGTATCATCAGCATACATGAGTAACCGAACATGTTCCAGTCAGCAATATCATAAAGATACGAAGCAGGCCCCAATATGGAACCTTGTGGTACTCCAGAGGAAATCTCAATGAAGTTTGAGCAGAATCCACCCACAACTACCGCCTGAGAGCGGTTGCGCAAGTAGGATTCCATCCACCGCAACAAATCACCTCGAATACCCAGCTCGTAAAGCTTATGCAGCAGTATCACATAGTCGACTCGATCAAAGGCCTTTTCAAAGTCAGTATAGACTACATCTACTTGAGAACCTCTTTCCATAATATTAGTTAGGTGCATAATAATAACTCCTAAATTTGTAGTTGTTGATCTATTTTTTAAGGTTTTTAAAAAAATAGACAAAATGCTGTTCCGCAGGAATGGAGGTGGTTAAGACGGGATATATTTGATAATGAACTACCCTTTCAAATAGTTTACTCAACACATTAAGAATAGATACAGGACGATAATTTTCTATTGCTGTGTTGGGACCCTTTTTGTGAATAGGTAGGTACTATATGAGCCTGCTTCCAGATGTTAGGGAAATAGCCATCTTTAAGACACCGGTTGAAGATTAATGTTATAGGGACACTCAACGAGACTGCACACTTGACAAAGAATATTGGTGGAATTTTATCGCTCCCTGCTACTTTTGCTACGTCAAGATTCAGTAAAAGCTATAAGATACCGCAGCTATTCACCTCAGCTCTATGGATAACACGACTACGACTAAGGTCACTCGGGTGATTAAGGCTGTAACTATTCGCTGGTTTATTGAAGTTTATCTCGAAAAAGCGATTAAAAGCGGAAGTGTCATTTTGTGTAGCTAGAATTGCATTATCACACGACATTCGCTGAGGGTAGTTAGAGTTATTTTTTCTCTTTGATTTGACATATGACCAGAAAAACTTTGGATGCGACTTAATTTTTTGCTGAGAAAAATTCACATTTTATAGCACTCATCCTGTAGAATCTTTTTGCATCTGTCGAAGCTCAGAGAAAATGACATAGTCGTTAGGATTTTTAAAGCGTTTCCAGTCACGATAAGCTTTAGATTTTTCTCGAATTAATTGTATCAGTGGACGGGTATACCAAACGGGATATATGTAAGCACCCGAACAACGTACTTCTGGTACAAATTTTAGTATGACCTTATGTAAGACAGAATAAAAATTATCTACAATGGCCTCAATTATGTTGGCACCAACCTAACTAATTTTAGCTAAAATTAGGTTTAGAAGTGTCAAATGAAACTTGGTATTATGCTGTTACCAACATATCCTAATTTAATTTTATCTAATTTAATTAAGCGTTCCTAATTTAGTTAGATGGTACCAACCGAATAGGTTTTACAAATGCTATGACTAACTAAAATATATTTTAAACAATTCCTAATTTTAGAAATGAACCAACCGAATTGCCACCAATATCTTCGATTTTAGTGTCCTTAATGATAAATGACCAATAATATTTATGAAAAAAGGCATACTTTCAAAATCACCGCGTCTAATATTTTATTCGAGATTGTGGCTTAAGCGGTGGTATCAAAATGTCCGATGCTGTGATAGACAACGATGGATGAAATGTATCCTCAGTTACTAAAGGTGAATTGGATTTTATTATATTGAGAGGCGAATCCGAAAATATTAAGTCTAGGGTATTATTACATTTATTTGTGAGTACGTTGTATTGAAGCAAAGAGGTCTGAGCAATCAATTTGGATGCTAAGTTCTGTGTTTCAACTGACCCTTTCTCAATACTATCGGATCCCCTGAAGTCTTTCTAAGGAAGATAGGTTAGGTAATTTCTACATTCTTAACACATTCACTGCCACTGACACGCCTCGCGTGTTCAGGCTAATCTAAGTCTCTACGCCAAGAACACGCCAGGCGTGTTTTGAATGTTTCGGTTATATTTCCAAAACTAGGCCAGATTTTCTGTTCAAATTTTTAGTGCATCATTTTTAAAGGATAGGCTATGGCATATTGAAGCGGTTCCCTAAAAAAACTAGTTAGATTTTTTTACGAAAAATAGGTATTTTGTAGTGCCGAGAACACGCTAGGTGTGTTCACTTACTGAAGCTACCCTTAGGTTCCCAAACTTTTTTATTCTTTTAAATGCTTCGCTAATTTCAGAGTTATAAGCTTGCGATATGAGATTTTTAACCAGTATTTGATGACAAAACGGAATGTCATAATTTATCGAACCGTTGTTTTTACCGTATACAGTACTGTGTCATGTATGAATAAATAATAAATAAATAAATAATGCCGGACATTTCACACAGCACCATCTGGCCCCAAAGTAAGCAGAGCTTGTGTTATGGGTACCACATGACTGATATACTACTTATATGAAGTCGCTTATACAACTCCATACGCCATCAATGAAAAAAAAACGTACCTATCCGATGTATATCTTTATATAATTATACATACACACACAGTGACATACACACGTACAGTAAAATTATCTCTATTATATAAAAATCAATTGATGTTCGTTTGTCTCGCTAAAAATTTTGTCATCATTAATATCTTCCGTTTCCGGTACAAATTTAACTTTTCTGAAAAAAAGATAAGAAATCAATTTATTTCATTTGAATATTTTGAATTTAATTCATACTTATGTAATTAGGTAAGGCCAATCAACCAACATTACGATAATACGAGATAAATAACGTAAACAAACTTTCTGCAGTTCAAAGCTTTTTATCGGTTTAATAATTTAGATGAATTCACTCATATAAGACTGAAAATATGTTTACATATGATTGTCACTCAATATATTATTAAAAAAAATGTACTTGCACTGTTAACAATGCCAATGTTACAGTTCACAATAAAACTTTTTTCATTTATGCATGGGAATTTTAGTAAAAAAAGTTTGAGAACCTTGAATTACGTTATAATAAATTTACTTACTAAAATCTGTTTTTCTAAGCAATGCCGCGAGCACGCCTAGCGTGTCCGCGGTTTTATACGGTGGCATCTCGATAAACTTCAAGAAAATCGTGGTGGCAGTGAATGAGTTAAATAATGGCGGCAATGTTAGGTTTGGTACAAACTTTTAAGATATCTGTCTTTGATGTTACAACAAACTCACGAATTTACATCAATGATATAAATATCTCATTTATAATTTCAGGATTTGCCTTCAGCAGTTCGGAAAGTAGCAAAATTCTTCAACAAGCAATTCACGGAAGAGCAAGTGATGAAGCTTTGCGACCATCTTAACATCGATAACTTCAAGCAGAACAAGTCTGTCAACTACGACGTGATGAAGGAACTTGGAATACTGATTCCTGGAGAACAGGCTTTCATCAGAAGAGGTATTAAAGGTTTACTCTTCCGTAATCTATCAGTAACATATTTAGGTACCTACATAGCACACAAGGTTCATCCTTATGATCTATGATCTATGATCCTTATCATCCCATCTTTGATACAACTCATGGTGTGTTAGGGTTTCGTTCCCTAAGTAAAACCGGTTATAGGTATATGGTTTTACACCGTGCGGTGTATGGACAAGTGAATAGGTAGGTACTATTTACGGCTTTTTTTCTTAGGCACTACCGCTGGCACAACCACCAGCCGTGAAGAGTGAAAGAGAGAAGAGTGAAGGGAAATTTTAATTTACCGTGCTACTACTATTCTTATTGGCCAATTAATCGCATATTATAAAATCTCCCGTGGATTACCTCATTACCAATGGCACTACTAATACTAGTTTAGGTCTGTCAGGAGTATTTCGACAGATTCCCAGCTGGACAGAGTAGAGTCAGGAGAAAAAGTTGAATCAGATCGAAACCAGTTGGTTAAGTATAGAAAACAACGCGCAAGGCGAGCGTGCCTCGGCAGTGGCCGCCCAAGCGCCAGAAGAATGTTCGTCTGTCTAGATACATAACTGTGTTACTAACCACAAAAGGTTCACTCGTACCACGGGAAATAATATTTCCCGTGAAACTACTGGCAACAGTGTAGTGTCACTGGAAATGTACTTTTACCAGTAGTGTCACGGGAAAGTAAAATTTCCCTTCACTCTACTAGTAGTGCCTAGGAAAACAAACGCTATTTACGACATCAGAAATCTCATCTGACTACGCGATTTTATTAAATTTTAGGCAAGGCTGGTGGTTGGCGAGACTACTTCGACGCAGATATGACGAGGCAAGCAGAACGATGGATGTCCGAAAACCTGAAAGATACTGACTTCAGATTCCCGCACATGGAAAACCTATTTTAAAATACCTAGAGATTTATGTAACTATAATTTATTATCTAAGGAATAAAATAACAGTTTATGGGGTGATAATCATTTATTCGATTAATATGCTCTATTTTAAGTATTTCTTTGTAACACCATATTTAAGTTTACATCAAAAATGAGAACTTTATAAGTAAGATTCTAGCAAACAAGTAAACAATATTACTTCTAACCGCGTTTCATTCAATTATAACATCACTAGCTTATTATTTCAATTCCACATAAATAAAACAATGTCTCAGTCCTTCCTCACATTTTATTAAATAATAATACGGTTATACAAAGAAAATAAATTAAAAGCCAGATTTATATCAATCATTCGTTGGTAATATAAAATTCTAAAACAGACTTATAATCATAATAATGGATAATAACCGTCTCGACGCCAGATTCGCACGACGACGGCTCCAGTAGCGGCCTTCGCAGTGCGAATCCGTCGTCACTTTCAACGAACCGGCAACGTACACTATAAAAAGCGAATCTATAATATAAAACTGGGAATAATCCCGCACCTAACGACTCGCCGCTACGAGCGACGTTTTAACTATCGTACACTTATAGAAAATCACAAAATTCAAGCGGAAATAATAGGAATCTTATTGTGCGCGCTATTTTACGCGATGACGTCAGGCAGCGCAGCATTGTCGTGCGACGGCGGCGACGGCGGCGCCTTGCCCTCGCCCTCGCCCTCGCCCTCGGCGCCGTTCGTCAGCCCGTTCACGGCGCGCTCCTTGCCGCTCTCCGCGCACTTCTTACTCGATACCTTGCTCACGGCGGTCTTTGTGCTGGGAACCTGAAATTACATTCACATTCACAAAGGACTCAACGCATGTATATGTACATATAGCCTAAACTACGATGGTTTTTAGATTGCGTTGTGAAAGTTTGAATAATAAGGTAGAAAGGCACCTTAGTGACGGCGGTCCTGGGCGGAGCGGCCTTGGCTGTGATACGTTTGTTGGCGAGGTCTTTGCTCTGCTTGTCGAGAGGGGTCGCGCGCGACGCCGGCTTCGGGGCCGCACTTCTGTAAGATAAATTACATTATGTTAACAAAAATCATTATCGTTATAATCGTAATGAGTCCGCCCATTGTACTACCGATTAGCTTAACATTATTCAATAAAATAGTCCAATGTAATAAATAGTTCAGAGTAATAGGGTGTGCAATAAGATCTTAATCTTTTATCTACCTCCAAGCTCTTTATAAGATACAAGTGATACAAGTATTGAGGCTGGTACCTGGCGGTCGCGGGCGCGAGTGGCGCTGCGGCGCGGGGGGCGGGGCGCGGGGCGGGGGGGCGCACCGTGCCGGGCGCGGGGCGGGTGATGGGTGCCGGCTTCGTTTCCTTCGCGTCACCGTTCGGCAGCGGCTTCTTTTCGGGGGCCTTGCGGGCGGGGGCGGGAGCTGCGCGGGGGGCGGGGCGCGCGGCGGCGGTGGTCGGCCGCGCAGCCGCGGGGCGCGCTGCGGGCCCGCTCTTAGTCACGGGCGCCGGGGCCTTGGGAGCCGCGGAACGCGCGGGGAGGGGCCGGGCCGCGGGCGCGGAGCGCGGGGCGGGGGCGGCGCGCGGCGCAGCGGGTTTCGGCGCCGGCTTGGCGGCGGCGGGCGCAGCGGCCGGGGCGGGGATCAGCTTGGCGGCCGCGCTGGCTGCGGCGGCGACCTTCGAGGGAGCGCGGATCGGCGGCGGAGTCTTTGCAACCGGTGGGGCCGGTTTGGGAGCCGCGGGTTTGGCGGAAGACGTCCTCGCGGGTGCGGCGCGGGGCGCGGAGAGGGGCGTGCGTGCGGCGGGGGCGGTGGCAGGCCGCTTGGTAGCCGACGCAGGCGTGCGCGGCGCGGGCACCTTCGGCGCGCTTCTCGGTGTTCGAGCGTCCGGTTTGGTGGACGGAGTGGACGGCTTCTTGGTCGAAGGGGCCTTCTTGGCGACGGTCGCGGCGACGGCCGCGCCCGCGGCGAGCGCGGCGGCGGTGGCGGCGACAGCGAGGGGCGCGGCGGAGGGCGCGGGCTCGGCGGCGGGAGTGGACGGCGGAGAGGCGACGGCGGCGGGTCGTTCGCCGTCCTCGGGCCGGATCTCGCAGGTGAGCGGCACGCAGATCTCCTGGGCGCGCGACTCGGGCACGCCCACGTCGATGTCGGTGACGAGCTCTGCCTGCGACAGCAGATCGGGCGCGGGTGCCGCGGGACTCGACGTGCGCTCTAGCGCAGCGAGCGGCGCTTCGGTGACCGCTTCGATCGGAGCTTCCGCGAAGAGCGCCTCCGGCTCGCTCGGGAGCGGGGAGGTGGCCGGTGCGGGGGAACGGCTCGGTGCGAGCACCTCGACGACGGGAGCCTCCTCCGGTGCCGGAGAAGGTGCCGGTGAAGGAGCCGGCTTTTCGGTCACCTCCGTGATCGGTTCCACGGCAACTTCCACGGGGACCTCGACTTCGATCGAGATCTGCGCCTCCTCGACGGGCTCGGGCGACGCGATCGACTCCTGGATCGCCTCCGGGAGCGGCGTCCGACTCGTTAGAGATTCGATCTGTTCTGCGATGACGGGTGCGGGCGACTCGGCGGGGAGGCACACCTCCTGCGGCAGCGGGGAGTCGCGGTCGAGCTCGGGCTGCGGTTCCTCGGCGGGCAGCGGGGAGCGGGCCGGGAGCGGGGACTCAACGGGTGGCAGGATCTCCTGCGGCGGGAGTGGAGATTCGCGCACGAGCGGCTCGGACGGGTCGGACGGCGCGGGCGAGTCCCGCGGCTCGGACGGGTCGTACGGCGCGGGCGAGTCCCGCGGCAGCGAAGCGTCGGTCGGCACGGGCGACTCCCTGGGTAGAGCCGGCTCCGTGGGTAGCGGGGAAGGAATCGGCGACTCGCTGGGGAGTTCGACCTCGTGCGGCGCGGGCGAAGCGCTACCGAAGGGCGAGCGCGGAGGCAGAGGCGACTCCGCGGGTAGTTCGGTCTCCGCCTCGGGCGACAGCCTTTCGTTTTCGAGGTGAATCTGAGGCACCTCCGCTTCGACTTCGATCTTTTGTTCGATTGTGTCTTTGATTTCATCGCTTTGGGGTTCGGCGTTTTCATGTACGAGAATATCCGCCTGCTCCGTCGCGTGCGTCAGCTCTGGCGTGATCGCTTCGCTCGTGTCATGCGGAACGGGAAATGTCGCCAGCTGCTCCGATGAGGCACGCTTAGCTTCTAGAGTAGATTCGACCTCAAATGATTTTTCGTTTTCTTTGTCATCTTCGAAGCAGACGATTTGATCTTGATCCATTTGCGTAATCCCTTGTTCGATTTCAAAATTGATTTCATCAGGCTCGTTCGCTGGAGACTCGTCGCGTTTACTATTTTCAGTTTCTTGTGAAAGTTGTGACGTTTCCTCTTGAGGGGTGATCGCTCGTTCATCTCTCTCGCTCTCCGGATCCAACAGATCGTCATTTGTAAAACCTAGCTCCGAACTCTTGCCATCTGGTATTTCAGGTATCTGTTCAAATAGAAGTTTGTGAGATTCCGGTGTGTCGGTTTGCAAAACTGTTTCTTGAGGAATGTTGCTGGATTCAAAATCGATATTTGAAAAAGGCTGAATATTATTTGTTGCACTATAATCATTGCAGTTATCCATCTGTCCAAAGCTTCCGATATTGTTGAGTAGGTTTTCAGTTCTGTCATCGAACCTCATTATGTCATTGTTAGGTTCTTGACTATTTTGTGATCCGAATAAGTCTATGTGCTGATCAGGTGAGATGTTTTCTTTCTCGTTATCGCTATTTCCATTGGTTTGAAGGTCTTCATCATCACTATCTGGTAGGGGCTGGACTGCGTTGAGGTCCACATGTAGTGCACTCTTAGAGAGCCTCTCGCATGTGTCATCGTCCTTTTCCTGGTAGAAGCTCATGCTCATAGGATCTCTTTCCTTGTTTTTGAGCCTTTCAAATAGTTCATCATTGCCTTCAAACGTTTCAGCAAATGGATTAGTTTCTGTATGTGTCTGGAATACCTGAGAAATTAATGTACAAATTGAATTCAATTCTTGGTTAGTGGAATTCCTGCCTTTGTGGAAGGGACCACAATAAAACCAATTTGTTGAAATTATGATGACCTACAAACATTACAGTAGGTACAATTATATTAGTACCTAATAGTATTAGTAATACAATCATGATTATAGCAAAATCATACCATAAAAAACTAAACAAAATTTTTTTGTGTACGTATGTCATAATATCAGTATGCTGAGTGTGAACCGTAGTCGAAATTTCGTTAACCTAAACTTTAAAAGTTATCCAGTAAACGCCAAACTAATTTCCATTTTTTGTCATTTTTCGAATACCATTAGTTTGGCGTTTACTCGATAACTTTTAAAGTTTAAGTTAACGAAATTTCGACAACGGTTCACACTCAGCATACAGATCATAGCACGTGGAAATCAGTAGTCTCTGCCTACGTTGACGGGAAACTGGCGTGATATTATGTATGTAATTATACAATTTATGAGGCCTTGAATATCTATTTGTACATAGGTTACAACACTCTAGCTGGCTGGCTGGCTAATATTATATTAGTAGGGATTATTATGTACTCTGTTGAAACAAGTCCTGACATGTTTGACAAATCATGTATTAATTAGCTGCATAAAATGATTATCAAACTGTTAGATAGTTACCTGAATATTACAGAAGTCTGTGGTATCCTTCTGTATCCGTTCAAAGTCTTGTATGAGAGTACTATCCTTGACTTTATCAGGTTCAATGCCCACATTGAATCCAAAGCCCAAACTGTCCATGCACTTGTCATTCCCGTTTAGGTGCTCTTTTATATCTATTGAAGCATTCTGCAAAAGCAAAATTCACAATTTACAATTGTGTGATAGGTGTTTTTTCCGAGTCTGGGTGTTATAAAGTATCATAAAAACAAAACAGCATATATTTAAAAAAAAAAAAATCATCAGTCAGATGACTGCCGGGCGATTATGGAACTCTGATACTATCAAAACATTGATACTAAAAGCTTTCAGTGACTATTAATGAATTGGTATTACAGAAGTTTGATGTTGATTGTAACACATGCTGTCATATGAATAGACACTGAGGTAGAAACCGAATGTACGTAATACCAATCCATTAAATAATGCCTATTGCTAATCAAAAGTGATTGCCATTTATTGTATCAAAGTCAAGTCAAGTCAAGTCAAAAGATGATTTATTCAATACAATCACAAGGATCACTTTGAAACGTCTTACATACTAAGTGAATTTAGGTGCCAATTCATCCTAACCCAAGCTCGAGAAGAATTGGCAAGAAACTCGTCTTGGTCCTAGCGCTTTTTTATATGATCCATCTTATAACTACCTTAACTACGAAATACAAATACAAGAGAGTTTATACATTTCAAGTGTGTCGGTTAACTGTCTGACGGCAGAGCGACATGAGGCCATGCATTCTTATCAATAATATAGTCATCTATATTATAATAAGCTTTCTTCAAAAGACTACCTTTAATGTATGCTTTAATGTATGCAAACATTCCATAATCGCCATACTGGTCACCATAATACAAGCTATCCTTAGTTTTTATTTATTTATTTATCCTTATGTATTATTATGAAAAAAGGAGGATTTATTAAATTCAGAGAAGTACTTGTGTATGAGGCACTTCATTCACATTCGATTTTTAAACACAAACAAGGAAAAACCCTTGATTAGAACATCATATTAATTAGTTGCACAGGAACAATGAGATTACGATTAATATAGCGCCCCACTGCAAGGCACATTGAATTATTATTAACATCAATAAAATAATGAGATGAATAAGTTAACTTTTGAACTCCAATTGTGTCTCTTACTTCAATTTCTAAACTTTAACACGGATTTATCTCATAACCACATAGTCATATGTGGAGTTAAAATCTGTCATCATCTTTTTCATTAACATTAAACTGACGAAAATGAACCATACATTAACGCCACGTCAGCTAGGCAGATAGCCTCCAACATCAGCAATTAGAAATAAAAGATCTAAGAGGGTTACTAGAGATAAGTTTTAAATTTTCTTTATTTGCACCACTGCTCTTGTTTAGATTATGGTCTTGACTGAGGTGTAGACCAACTAGACAAACAGATTCCTCTATGGTGGACACCAGGTTTAAACAAGTTTAAACTTACATGATGCCCATTGAGTTGATCACAGTTATCCAAGTCTAGCAATTCCGCGGGTCTGACGACCGCTTCAGTCTCAAATTGAGCCACATCAGGCAGTTCTATGTCGTCCATAGGCAGTGGCTTGCGAGGGGACTCCGCCAACAGGACGTCGGAGCTTCCCACACTGCCGGGGATGAACACTGGGGCATCCGGGTTCAGCGGTGAACTGTTCATGTCTACTGAGCTGGTCTCCCACGCAGACTGGAAATACAAGAATGTATTATATATAACGCAATATGCAATAGTAGCCACTTTAATGGTAGCATAGAAAACGTTAGTAGCAATTTAACCCTGTCATCTCACTGGTTCAATGAACTGGTTTGAACTGGAGACCCACTGGTGATCTAAGGTACTGGCCCCGCCTTTCTATCCTAAGGTCGTGAACTCGTTTATGGACGTGCACCAATGAGTTAAAAATAAAACTGTATAATCCAGTTCCCTGAAATGTTGAAGGAAATCATCGTGAGGAAACTGGCGTGTTTAGAACCTAAAGTTCGAACACATGTGCCAGGTGCACGAAAGGACCCTGAGGCCCACTTTAACCCTTTTAAGACACTGGTTCTAAATAACTGACAATTGACATGATAAGAAGACGTAGGCTGCTTTCAAAGAACTAGAGAGACAGTAAGAAGTAGCATAATAAACTTGTGACTTTAGACATGACTTTTACTTTTTAACCGACTTCGCAAAACGAGGGGGTCTCAATTCGTCGGTATCTTTTTTTTAAATTTATTTATGTTCATGGATTACTCAAAGAAACCTGAACCGATTTGAATTTTTTTTTTGTTACAAAGTTTATAATTCCCAAGTCACTTAAATTTTATCAAAATTGATCGAGCAGTTTTTACAAAATCAACAAAAATCAAAAAAAAATATGGGTACATGAATGATATTTTTATATACCTACATGAAGTTTATTTTACTTTTAGGTTTTCTTTTAGTTTTTAAAACAATTATATTTGTCACAATTTAGACTGATTCTGTGCTATTAATTTATTTTGCTTTATGTAACTATTATGTAATAAGGATCTAGACACTAGATCATCTTAAGTTCTTTATCTGGATCTGTGACAATACACATGAGAGATTGACTACCTAGTTTCATTAAGATTGACAAGTGATTTGAGTTTAGATACAAATTTTTATTTATTAAAACAAAAGTATAATTCAAATGAACAGTTGGTACACTTACTTCTGACTAACCGGCAAGTTCGAAACAATTATTCAATTAAATAGTATAGTAGTTCGAAGATCACCTCTAACTAGCCAATAAAATAGCCTAATAAATTCTGGTGGTGACTCATTGGTGGTTCGGCTAGGAGTGTCAAACTGGTTTCAGACAGCCTAAAACTGATCTACAGCTGGACAGGAACTATGTGAAACAAACCTTTTATACATATCTTAGATAGAAATTGATGAGTTTATGCATAGAATGTGCATGTATCTGTGCCCCTATAATTATTTATATTCTTCAGGAAATCATTATAGTGACACTTAGAAGGTAATGCCATATAATTGAGGAAGTTTTACTAATGCATGATGCGTGAATCAAGTCGTGTTACGAGAGTCATCATCTGACTATACTGAGTGACAATACAACTCTTACATACCTAAATTGAGGCCAGTGTGACAATACTAACAAATGCAATCGCTTAATTCACTTTGTGTAAACAAACAGATGAATGCTTTGTTCAGGTACAAATTATACAGCATTCAACTATTTAGGTAGGTAGGTAGGTAGGTTAAGTTAAAAATTCAAATGAAGACTGTATTTGATTCAACAAAAATTCAACTGTATTAGATTGGTTTCTTTGGAACTGGTGAACACACAGTCACAGTAACATTGAGATAATGATACAATGTTTAGCTTATCGAAAAATGCTGTTAAACATTCTTGAGCCATAGATGTGTGTGCTTACAAACATGTTTATTAAATAAGAACTTTAAGTGGGACGGAATAGGTTTGAAGACTCACATTATCCTGGCAGGGTGTGTCGGAGCGCGGTGCCTCTTCGGGCTCCTCGCTAGGGTTATCGTCGCGCTCGCCTTCGCCCTTGAAGTAGTTCCACTCGTCTTCGGACTCGTCGCCGCTCTCAGCTACATTATCCACTAGCGCTCCGACGACGTGGCCCTCTTCCACTGTACAGATCAACACCAAAACACTCTTTTACAAACATTCACAATGAGGTAAGTACTATGAGTACACCTGGCGAATACGCACGTTCACTCACATCAAACGTTGGTATCAACAGGTGACACACCCTCGAAACAATAGATTAATTCCATTCCGAAACGACAGACGATCAAGGTGGATACAAAAACATCTGACGAAGCCGTTGGGCGATTAAGAGGCGCTTATTTTTACCGGTCGCGAAATTCAAACGCGCCGAGTACGTCTCGGGCGCCATTTCGAGCATGAAACCCTGCGAAGACACGCCCGAGATCGTCTTGCAAGGATATCAACATGATATGCATACCATCGGAAATCCTGCGCTCTCCGTCGTCGGAGGGATGCGCCTTCGAGCGGACGATCTATTTCCAGAACGCCACTCCGCATGAATCAACACAAAAATAACCTTTCACAAACCGTTTGGAATGTGAAAATATATCAACAACATTCGCTAAAAATCACATACCGTGAACGGTAATTTCACTGCACAGATCTTCGCTGGAGGTGTAATATTCAAGCAGTAAAATTTAAAAATGTAGACAAAGCCCCGATAACAATAGTCGAGCCGAGCGGTGGAAGAGAGTAGCACAGACCCGTCACGCGTTCAATGAGCGACTGCGTCGGGGAGGGGAACGGGGCACCGGCCGCGAGGGCGCGCGGGGCGACCGGTGGGGCACCCAAAATAGGGATGCCAGTATTTCAATAGTATTTTACCTATTTATTTACGTAATTTTAATAAAAAATCTGTATAAGTTTCATAATTTGCGTATAAACAAAAACGTGTAATACTATGTACCAACCTAGGTACGTATTTCATTATAATGGTTTAGACTAGGATGTAATAATAATCTGTGCGAATGGAATTCTGTTAAAACAAAAATAATAATCAAACATTGTTATATCTTCTTGAATGGGATTTTGGCCCACACACAACACAACTACAACCAACGATAGAAATCACCAGGCAGTCTGGCTTACTCGGCCATATCTGCCGCAGAATCAGTTCATCATAAACACCTCGTAATTGAGTCATCTGCATACAATCGCATCTGGTTCGAGATGATCTAAAGACGGACGTGTTCGATGTGGGTGAACGAAACAATCGATAAACCGTGACACATTGGTTACTTTTTCTTTTGCTCTCGTTGAAGAAGTTTCACATCATTGTCGATTACCGGTACCGGATATAAAAAATAGCTGGGAGGTATGTAAGTTTAATTACTTATCAAAAGTGAACTTTCTGTTGAAGTGAACTCTTTTGTTACAGGTGGGATAATAATAAAAAAAATATGTATTTTGTCAGATTTCAAAGTTCCACATACTTAGTTAGTTCTGTAATTATATTGTGAAAGAAGGTCAAAACTTTCAAATAATAATTATCTCCCAACGTTTCATTTTGCGGCCTACACTAACTAGTAATAATAATCAGGTTTTAATTGGGTTATTCCCTACATGTTAGTAATGGCAATAACCTAATCAAAACATAACACGATCAACTTTTATCAAATAGGTATCATTACTTGTTTCAAAACGCGTCAAGGTTATTTGTCCAGTAGATCTACATAAAGTCAAATTTGGCAAGTAGGTACTTATTCTTGAAATTCCAGCTTTACCAATTACTTAAATCATTTCGATTCCAGCTACTAAGTAAGCAAACTCGGTTATTTTTTTGTTAATCTATTATTGATATGATATTGATATGATATTCACCGACTTTTACCAACACACTTAACAATAATATCACATTTATAATTGCAGTCATACCATACGTGCCAAAGAATAAAAAAATCTTGCAGCAGTGATCTTTGTTGCATGAGATAATAAAATGATGAATTTGGCTCAGTTTAGTCAGTCTAAAGTCTGACTTGTCTAAAAGTCTATCTAGGTACCTATTAGAGTCAGTTATGGACTTTTGCTTTAGAATAAGATGACATAAAAGTAGGCACTAAGAACATACCAGCATGTGCTGGTGGTGTGGGCGGTGCTGGTTCGTGGTTTCTAGCGTCGGCATCGATATCATCGGCGTCGACCGCGGTCTCCGGACCGAGGTCTTCGCTGTCACTGTCAGAGTTGTCAACGCCATTGTCAGCGTTGGCTTCGGTGTCAGCTTCTGCGTCAGCGTCGGCGGGGGTGGCAGCGGCATCCACTATCTGCTTGGATACCTCCGTGTCGCCGGCGAACGGTGGCGCGTTCGCCAGCGCGTTGTCCAGCCTGTGGTACAAACAGTAGTTTGTAGCAAGGAGACACGGCAAAACGTGACAGGTGCCTTATTTCGGATTTCCTAATAATTTGAAATGTCTTATCATGGATGGTAATTACAGTCATGAGCTTATTAACATGGGATTCAATAAAAAAACTCACATCCTGTTCGTAACGTATTTATATGCGAAGGAGCAATCAAAGGTGTTTCTTTTATTATGAATTATGATATTATAAGCGAAACCGCCAACATATTTTTATATCTAAAGATATAGTTTTTATGAAGGTACTTCATTGATCTTAATCTGCGTATAGCAATGCCCCAGACAATGTTAAAGGGGCGAAATGAAAGTGTCTATAAAAGGACTTTCGTTTTCAAAGTACATCGCTAGAAATAAATCAATCCAGCTTACAAGGTCGTCTGGTTAATCGTAAATGTCACGCTCCTACAACATTTTTATTCACACTTTTGCTAAAAACCGGTTACATAAAAAGCGTTCGACTATTTTGTAGGCAAATCCTCAGTAATACTTAACATGGCAATACTAGAAAAAAAAAAAAAAGTTATGTTCTAAATCTAAAATAAAGCTATTACACAGAAACCAAAACGGTTTTTTTTATATGATTTTAATTGATTCGGTTGTTTCAACAGACTTGCTAAAATTTACTAAAATACGAACGACCTTAATTGCATAAGTAAACCAATGTCTAAGTTAGAGTAACCTTCGTAAATATAGTTTTAAAATAAGTTCAAATTGACATTATAATCCTTTATTGAATTTACTTACCGCAGTTTTAATGAACACCTATTTACATAATGATTAAAATAAAACACTTCAATTAATAGTTAAAAACTTTATAAGACTTAGGTACATGCAAATAAAATAAAATGTTCGTACAAACATTTGTCCCGCGGCGGGAATCGAGCCCGCAACCTTCTCCGTCTCAGTCGGGCCTTGGCCCACTGCGCTACAGAGGTATTTGTAATGCATGCATACGTCTGTCTAGTGTTGTAGCACCTACATTTAAAACGCCACGTCTTTCTATGTAACAAATTCAAATGTGTTAAACGTACCAAAACTTTCACAATGACATCATGCTCTCGAAATAATGACAAGCCCCCATAATATTGTAGCATTTCGGCAATGAAAATGATTACAGTATAAGTTAGTTATATAACCTACTAGCTGCTGCTAGCTGCTGCCCACGGCTTTGCACGCGTGGTACGTACCTACATAAAAAGTAGCCTTAGTTCTTCCCCCGAATGCAATACATCTTCTTACCAAATTTCATCAAAATCCGACCAGCCGTATATCCATGAAAACGTAACAAACAGACAGAGACACTTTCACATTTATAGTATTATATAGATATAGATTCTGTCATCCGACTTGCTCTGAGGATTACATTATTGTATGTACGCTCACGCAGGGAGAGATTTTGATCACGGTTCACGAATTGAAGGCATACAAATTCAATTTAACGGTTTTTATTGATCAGTAACGCCCATTCAGAAAATATGCGGATGAAATTCACACAATCTTGAACGAGAGTAGAAAAAGAAGAGAAAAGAGTTTTAGGTACTGTTTAATAAAACTGATGTGTACTGTGGCGCAGTTGGCCAAGGCCCGGCTACGAGAGGAGGAGGAGAGAGATGAGACGCAGGAGTTTGCGGGTTCAATTCCCGCCGCGGAACAAATGTTTGTATGATCTGCAAGTATTTGTTTTAGGTCTGGGTGTTTCTATGTATAATATAATAAGTTAGTATATCAGTCATGTGGGTGGTGGTACCCATATCACAAGCTCTGCTTTCTTTGGGTCCAGATGTCGCTGTGTGAAATTTCCGATATTATATTATATGTCCGGCATGATGTATTTAATATGGGGAAGGCGCTTTGTAACCTACAACTTGACAGTGACCTCTCTGTCTCTACTATGTGCTATGCCTAACAATTTTTTAATGAAAAGTGGCGTAAATATGATTGAATTGCCATTACCACAAAATAGTTATATTGGTATTTTATTAAAATATGGCACGTTAAAAATAATTGCATTGACAAAATCAGTGCACATTATAAAACAAAGTTGTATGTCTTGTCTGTCTGTCTGAACGCGATCAAATTCAAAAACTACAGAACGGATTTTCATACGGTTTCAAGGAAGGTTTAGCTAGTTCTTTATAAGACTACTAGCGACCCGCCTCGACTTCGCACGGGTGCAAAGCTGATACTTAATATATTACAGAATGTCTTACCTTACTACCTAAGAGATAGACATAATACCATAGAAGACTTTTTTGTAGACCTTTTTAAGGTGTATAATACTGTAGACTACAGTCAGTAGTACATTAATTTGATCTATCTCGTAGGGTTCAGCCAGTGTTTGCAATAAAAAATGTGTTTATTTACGACATCACTAAATAAACACATTTTTGAATCACTATATATAAAAAAAAACGCATCAAAATCCGTTGCGTAGTTTTAAAGATCTAAGCATACAACGGGACAGACAGACAGCGGGAGGCGACTTTGTTTTATACTATGATGATGATAATGATGAAGGCCTAACACGCACTAGCGAATTAATCCGCCCGGTTTAAACCGCGTTGTTTTTTATTTTCAACGCAGTTTTTTTCGCTTGTGTGTGTCTATAGAGACATAGGGAATCAGACACATAGATTCCACAGAATAGCGCGAAAAATTCACGTTAGCATCGGCGTACGTAACCAACTGTTTAATCCATCTACAAGACAGATGGCGTTTATAGAATTAAACAATTAGCCTTAAAAAGGGTTTAACGTATACAAGAATCAGGAACGGTTAGTTAAAAACACGCGACATGTGAAGGTTTTAAATACATTCATACCGTTTTTGCACTATGCGTTATTGGACCACAGCGCGAATGTCTATGTGCGAGAGAGACAGATTTCACATACATTATGTATTTCCTGTAGAATGAATGAAATAGCTGTTTGTCAATGCACTTGAAATGTAAAATACCTATTATAGTTTGTAAGAGTAGAGTCCGAGGCTGACAAATAATCGAACAGCCAAAACTATCAAACCTAGATACATAAATATTCAAGAGGGTGTTATTTCGATATGGTTATTTTGGGAAATTCAACCCCGAAGAGGTTGAAAATCAATCTTATTCCTTCAACTTACAAACATGAAACTGCTTTAATACAAATGTTAAGGAACTAGTATATTTTTATCACGAACTAATCTTAAAAGGGGTGCGAGGGTTTAAACATGCATGGAAACTTTTTGACGCGTACCTAGTGTAATTTTAATAAAACTTGATTTGGATACCTTAAATACAAAAAATGGACACGTATTTCAAGACATTTTAAACAACCAACCCGAGTATTTTTTCTGTTTCGTAATAACGTTCAAATTAATTAATTAATTAATTACGTGCGATAATTACGTAATAATTAGTGCGTCACGGGAAGGATCTGAAACTTGAACCCAATGTCTGTAAGAAAATAAAAAGTCACGTAATTCAGGACTTTTTTAATCTAGCCCTTGCCGGAGTGTCATGGGGGTATTAAATTTGTATTGAAAATTAAAAAATGTGGCAGCGACAAACGTAAAATAAATAATCTTCAAAAAGCAAATTAATACTGGTTTCATTATTTTCCAAATATGTTCCGGGTTGTCAAAGCTTTATAGAAAATGTTTATAAAATCTTAATGCAATTAACTTCAAACATGGGATAAACACTACATAAAAAAATAAGAATTCTCAGATATATTCAAATGTAATACATTTCAAATGTAACCCTTGAAGGGGGTGTATTGGAGTGTATAAAAGACTTTCAAGTCTTATGCGATTAAGATTATCTACAAAATATACTCTATAAATAAATAAATAAAAAAATAAATATGTCATGTTCGAGTTTGGATATGGGAGAAATTCCAGAGATAAAAAAGGATAGGAGTAATATTATTAAACAGATTATATAAAAACGAAAAGAGATCAAATAGATAATTTTAAATGATTTAACGATTCATTTTCCAATAACTAGATTTAAAAAAGCAGAATGGTTAAAAAAATACTTTTGGTTGATCAATAAACTTTCAAACTTTTTATTCGTAACAAATTAATGTTTTACATGTATTTGGTTTAACTGAAAAATATCACTTTACGAGTATAGCCG
This sequence comes from Lampropteryx suffumata, assembly GCA_948098915.1. Taxonomy (NCBI): domain Eukaryota; kingdom Metazoa; phylum Arthropoda; class Insecta; order Lepidoptera; family Geometridae; genus Lampropteryx; species Lampropteryx suffumata. The sequence goes on from OX402546.1 coordinate 5,265,304, forward strand.
TAAAACACCATTTTTTGCAAATAAAAAATAAATAATAAGATAAAAACATTTCCCAAAATCAATTTTTACTCTTTTTACCCATACTACACCAAATTAAAGTTACGGATTTTTAAACAGAATTATCTCAAAACTATTGATTTGTAATTATAAACCCTTTTTATTCATAACCCTTCGATTGTGAATCACTTTATTATGTAGGTAGATAATTTCCATAAGAGGAGAAGCAGTAAGTTACTCACCCAAGATCCATGGGCGGGCGGTTATCAGCGGCGATGTCACGCGGGTCTTTGAGGAACACCACGATAATGGAGATATTGTCAGCGGAGCCCTGCCGCTTGGCCTGCACTATTAGACGCTTCGTCACCGCTTTCAAGTCATCTGCAACAAACAAAATGATATTCGTAAACATAAGTATTTCAAAACAGACACAAGATGGAAAACCGGTTTTAAGAAGCTGCAAGATGAATCATCACTTTATGGATTTCCCCAGGAATAATGCACGCGACAAACCAGTCAGATTATTCTATGAATTTCAGCCTCAATGGCATAACAACTACTTCAATTTATTTTCTATTAACTTATCGATTTATTGAGATGCATACTCGATTGTCGCTGGGCGTTCGGAATCTAAAATATCCTGTGTATCACCCCGTTATACAGGTGTTGCGAACTCTAATAATTGCCTGCGATTCGTCGTGGCACAATGCTGAATAGCGTCGACGGATATGGTGTAACTATGTATATTCCGATTTGCCTCAGCGCCGGCCGGCTTGTGAGTGTGTCCTTGTTCTGTCTCAAGCGAGCCGACTGAGTCACTGGCCAGGCCACCTCTATTGTGCTTATGCCACAATATGCATGTACGTGATATGTTTGCTTGCTACATAAAAACAAGCCTCTATAATTTAACATTGAAAACTCACGCCATTAAACAATGACTGCGACCTTGACTGACCGAATTGCGTTCAACCCTTGCGTCTTGCGAAATTAAACAACACGATGTCGTTAAGTTTGATATATTGAGGTAATTTAGGTGTGTTAGATATTAACAAGGTGTAATGTATGTTAGATATAGGTATGACGTCGTTATGAGTGTAACATTAGTAAAGTGATGGGCTAATTTAATTAGACTAAATATAGCAGTTGTGGCTTTCGTCGGGGCCACTAGCCGGGCGCACCCTGTCCCGAAGGGCGTGTCCGAAGCGTGCTGCTCGCATTTCAACGGTAGGTACTTACAAATGGCATAAACTTTAAAACAAGTGTTGCCAGGTTCGCTCATCTAAGTATACGCCTTGACTTTACTCGCTATTTCGGGGAGCGTCGCCGCGCCGCCCTTGTTTTTTACCCTGTTTGGACTGGCTCGAAGCCAACCGCGCCCTGTCTACTATTATTTCAATCCAACGTTGTATAAATTATTAATTTAGTATATTTATGCTTCAAATGAGCGGATATCCGAAAACTCTTGCTGAAGCTTGTGCTTTTTCATCTTTAAATATGTGCGAATAATTGACTATATTTGGCCATAGACAATGGAAGGGTTGTTTAGAAAAACAACATAACTGTGTTGCATGTAAATTATAGGAGAGTAAAAAAACGTAATTTCTCTAAAATTTTCCTAACTGTCAGTATTTATTTCAGTGATAAGATGAGAAATAGCTCATAGGATTGAAGATCAGTTGGTGGTAACTCTGCCTTCTACGCTGTATGTTGTATTGTATTGTGGGTGTGAACCCCATCCAGGACAAGGTTGTAATGTGTTGTATTGTGTTGTGTTGTAATATGTGGTACGTTGTAGGTTGTAGGTTTTTGTATAAAATAAACATACTTAGATAATAATAATAATAATGCCGGACATTTCACCCAGCATCATCTGGCCCCAAATTAAGCAGAGCTTGTGTTATGGGTACCACATGACTGATATACTACTTACATACTTTTTTTTGTAAAAACATACTTATTACACATAAAAACACCCAGACCCGAGACAAATACTTGCAGGTCACACATACATTTGTCTCGCGACGGGAATCAAACCAGGTCTTCTGTTTATTATGTTAGATGTTTATTATGTCTAGTTGTTATAAAGTATCTTAAGTATGTGTTTGAGAGTATTTAGGCATTCTATCAGCCATTTAATTACCATGTTACACGCTAGCTTAGTTTGGCTTTAGATGTTGTAGTGTGAAATGTCCATCAATATTTATTTAATTGTTTTATTTATTTGTAATGCTTATCAACTACCTGTTCATATTATAGCAAACTACGTAATCCTGAACTTACATAACATCAAGTTCACGATTGATGTGTTACCTATCAGCTTACTGCTTCTGCCTCGCTCAGCACGTTCTTAATGTCTTCAACGGGTTGGAATGAAGTTATAACACGATTACGGTATTGGTGTTCAATCAAAGGTATTACAGACAACAGCAATAATTACTAAGATAACTCTAAACAAACTACAGTCATGTTCGCCTCTTGAGAGTCCAGAGTCCTATTTATTATGCGGGACCGATTCCTCTCTATTTAAAGGAATATTTTGTGGAAGTAATCGCTCCCCTAGCAATAACCCCTTGTACATATTTTTTCTCATTGTTGTCCAATCAATACTTATACTTATCAATATACTTATCAATATTATTTATGAAATAAATTTATCAAGACCTGTTCAGCCGTTTATCCGTGAAAGGTAACAAACAAACACACAGATATACTGACAGACACACTTTCGAATTTATAATATTAGTATGGCTTAATTAATTAGTTCATTCAATAAACTTGCTCTTCCTAAGGCGTTATAATTTATCAGGTGGCTCTACTAATCGTGTAGCGGAAGCACATTAGAAGCTATCATGTCAGTGGACGCAGTTAGCGATGATCGGCGATCACCGGCGGGTAACGGTGACGGATGGAATGCGCTGCACCGGCCATTGTTGCTGGCCACTGCTCGGCTGGTGCGGGGCAAAAACGGATCACAACCCATCGACGCATACTAAGCCGCGACCGCGAGACACCTGCCGTTTATTGATAAGTACTTGGAATGCTAAACGACAAACATAGTCGAGCATAAGTTCCAAAAAATATTATAGGCCGCTATTAGGTTACCCCTTCCAAAGCTATAGATAACTAGCTGTTACACGCAACTTCGTACGCGTATGCTTAGAACCTTTATTTTATTTTTGTAAGGAATGCATTCTGTGCTTCTAAAGAACATCTCATAAGTTGAATCTCCTATTTTACACCCTTCGTGGATGATTTAGCAAAAACATTGATAGACGTATTTCTTACCAAAAGCCTAAATATGAATTTTGTGATCCCTAACTTAAGGAAATATGAGTTGCCCGAACAAACTTTCATCCCCTTCAAGGTTGTTTTTGAGACAAAAAAATGCTTATGTTCTTCCCCCGAATGCAATACATCTTCTTACCAAATTTCATTTTAGCCGTGAAAACGTAACAAACAGACAGACAGAGACACTTACGCATTAATAATATTAGTATGGATTGTCTGTATTCAAAGCTGGAGATAAAATACGCAAGTAGGAATACGGGGAGGCTACTAAACTAAGTACTAGGTATAGCACGCAGGTATATGGTTGTGGTAGGTCGGAAATTGAATATAGTGGAGTAACGAAGCGGGGACAGACAGGGTGGTTGGTAGGGGAGGCAGGCGGATCAAGTGCAATTTCAGAGCCTTGCACAGCACCAGAGAGAGAGGATTATTCCTATGTCCGCGTAACTATTCAGTCAACTCGGTTTATTGTCAACGCAGAATGATGAATAGAAAATGATAAATGCGTGAAAATCCTAGGGATTGAATGATAATCAATGCACAGTCTATGCCATGTATACGATTATCTGTAACTCGATACTCTTGCAAAAGGGGGTATGTAAAAAATAAACATCAGGTAAACGAAGTACCGGAGGTTCCACAAGAAGTTTATATTGATTCAGGCTTACCTGCATTTATGAAAGCAGGAAATGGCTCATAAAGGGCTAATTTATAATGATGCAGTAACATAAAGAAATGTTTAGCTCTTCCGAGTAAATATCGTACTTAGAGATGGCATCTCTTGATAGCATAATCGAATAGATTAAGTCTTTTAAAGAGGTTTTTTCTTAAACGACTCAATGATTCATACAAATGCCTGAAATGTTGGTCATAAGCATCTCTATATCTGATTAATGTAATAACTAATTTATAAATTCAACGTATCCTTTTCTTTTAGACTATCATACCACTGGATACAGTGTGAATATCACTGTACTCATTTACACTAGGTTGGAACACAATCTTCATCATTAAAGCCGTGAGAATGAAGGAAATCAGAATTATATTCCGACAAGATAACCGTTAAGATATTTAGGTATATATCATTGCATTCTAGAGTGCCGCGTATGTATAATTTGCTATATCGCTAAGACATGGAATGAAACGGGATGGGACGGATGGAGGCACTCCCCCGTCGACATTGCTGTCTTCAGATTCCATTAGTTATGTTTTATTGTAAACTAGCAATCGCCCACTGCATCGCTATATTTCTGTTTTAATCACCATTTTAAAACTTGTATTTTGTATAATACTTAAACGCAAGGTCTTAAGCTTTATATTTTCTAAAATGATTTAGCCCATATGGCCTTAACTATGTTCAAATAAACTATTCCAATAATTACTTATACTTAGTATTGCAGGATTATTTATTTCACCGCAACACCGGACGGGATAATGCGAGTTGCATCTCGGCCTGTGAGAATATCCCGATAATAAATAATGATAAGGATAGTTTATTGTGACAACAAAAACTTAGCAGGATGGAATTACGAAGTTGAAAATTATAGGCTTGCTACTGAGGTTTTTTATGATGTCTATGCGTAGTTTCTATGAATAGTAAATGCGCTTAGCCTCCAGCTGAAGTTGGTGGTACGCTACATAATGTAGCTGAAGATTACGTAAGTTGTTAATCATTATTAGAAAGGAGCATTTCATAATTCAGCAATGTATTAATTTCGCTAGTGTAGACGTAAATATCGTTAGTGGGGCGTGAGGAATGCGAGACAATACACGCAGCATTGTGCAATCGGGAATAAAGCCCACCCGACACCGCCTGCGGTCTGTATCGCGAGACGAAGGCACTGAAGGCCCTCACATTGCATCACAACTATTTATAATCCTGCAAACCACTCTAGATAAATGCCTGGAAAAGATATCAACAGCTGCTAAATCTATCGGATGTTTTAATATGCGCTCGGCCCACTCGAGTGCTGAAGTGTTAATTAAATGTATACGTAAATAAGCTCTTCGGGTGAGGGGAGGCTGATATTTACAGACGCATTATCGTAGGAAAACAAACCCGACAGGTCTCGAGCAGACATCTAAGCGGGTGAATTGGCTCGCGTGCTACTTACATCCTACGATGCGACAGACGACAAACATTGGATGGAGACCGAGACGATAAAAGCTTTTCCTCACATAGGCATCTTATTTAGTTAAGTAGGTACCTACTGAGTTTATCGAAGTACCTAATCCGCGAGTTTAATCTAAAAAGTGCTGACACATGATCCAGTAGTAAGAAAACTGAACTGACAGCCAGCATCCAATCTTTCAATCGATAAAATTAATAGCGTTCTATAGAAACCTCTCTAATTGTTAGTGAGCACAGCGAAGCGTAATGAAATTAAGTGGGAACTTTCGTGCACGCTCGGCGTTCATCAGTTGGCCGGTAATTGGTTTACGAGCAAGCTAACATGGTACAGAGGCAGTCATAGTGGCCGAAGAGTGTAGGTAGTGCCGTGTCGTGTGCCACCGGGGATCCTACTAATTAACGTAGAGCGGGCCCGCGCGCCTCTCTAGGCTTTTTAATTGGAAATACGGCCGTTCTGTTTTGTCGCGCCACAGCAGCTGTAGCTTTGACCTCTTTGAATTTATCTTTAACTTAAATACCCTGCCTCTGTCTTTTACACGATACTTCCTTATTTGAAAGGGACCTAAATGTAGCTTTAAGTCAAGTGACGATTTAACGAGCTTTCAGCAGAACTGTAAATTGAATGCGAAACGGAAAACAAATTACAGAGTACTATGTTCACGTTATTGGACTGTCATATCCTGTATTATAAACAAAACGCCTCACTAAATACATTCAAACTAGTAAATGGAAATTGCAGTTTTTGGTGTGTATACGTTCACTGCAGTGTAGATTGTGTAATTAAATTTGTCCGCTAACGCAAGCGGAAATGTGAATAAACGAGCTGTTATGCAGCCGGCATCCTTGTGTTCACAAAGCGACCTAAATTTTCGGCTCGGCGATGTAAACGTATGATATACGGTGTGAAAGATGAGAATCGCACCAATTGCTGAATGCAACCCAGTTCCGGGATGTGATGCAAAACGTTGCAAAAGAGTTTAATCACAAGTTTTATGCTGTACAACACAAACGTGCTATTGTTCTAGCAATAATTCTGGCAAAAGAAAGTAACGTTCATTTAGCGAAATAATAATAATAACGTTTATTTCAGGCTACACTAGTTTAGTACATGATGTTAAATACTTACAAACTACGGCCCATATCAAATATATACCTTAAAGTCTAACATACATAAGTAGTATTATAAATCTAATTATAATAAGATAAAGGTTATTTTGCTTGTATAGGGCACATGCCAGCATTGCTGTAGTTATTATACCATTAAGAATTAAGAATAGTAAAGTGGATTCGCGACAAATCACGCCTTCTACTCTCATTAAAATGCGTTCGATCCCACGCAACAAGTGCCACTAGTCGGAATCGATAGCAATAGCAATTCTATTTAAGTATTGATCGATCAATTTATCAGATATGAATATGCGTTGCGGTGAAACAATAGCCCGAAAACACAATAAACCAGATAAGTAATACAGCTGCGATAAAATGCAAGCGAAAGCATTACTGCGTTTTATTATCAGAAACACTATCAGTTGCTATCTCCGATGATTAATACCATCAAGGTGAACTAACATTGCACACGGTTGAAGAAGACAGCAGCAACAAAAACGAATTCATATTAAACTGTATTTTTATATGAATAATACAATTTCGTGGTTTATCAGTATAACCAAAGATGCCCGGAATCCTTTTAATACTTTTATGCTGGTTTTGTCTTCTTTTTTCGATTTAGATGTCTTCTAAAATAAGTGAAAATGGGTATTAGTGTCGTATTAACTGTTCGTATTTTTCTAAACCCACACACATAAAGGACAGAGGGAAAATCTAAAACGATCATCGTTCCTGTCAGGTGATGCTCGGTTATTTTTACGATAGCTGACATTCTCTTAGCTATGGATAGCCTTACGTTAAAAACAGGTTAATAACCAGATAAAATATTATTGTGTACTGTTTATTGTAATATCATACACTACTTACATGATTCTATACTAATCAGTGCACATGCTCGTACTCCGGCCGTAGAAGTCAATGCTCCCAAGCTGCGGATGCCGGAAATTTCGCATACGACATCAGTCAAGCCGGTCAACAATTTACCTGGCACCGGCAAAATTTAAGCATAATCATGTCATCGCACCTCCTCCATGTCGGGTTGACGAACAAGTAGGTAGTGAATAATTCAAAGACATCACGCACGAAGTCGATTCAGTGAAAATTGCATGAACCGAAGTCACGAGCAAAACGACCTGCTATCCGGTCGCAGACCTCATCCAAGCCGATAAGAATTATTTTCGCCGAATTACAACTTGAGCAAATGAAGCTATTGATAACCTCGATCCTTCTAACGCTTACCCACACATTACGTAAATGGCAACAGCGATAATTAAAGGCATGAACGAATACAGTGCTGAGTTATTTATGTTTTAGAATTGTACATAGCAAAAATTATCATAAGTAGAGCTGAGCCGGTCATTTGCGGTCAATTTTATAAACCGAGGTCATCGCTGTTTGCCTTATAGTATGTGATTCATGGAGCGGATTATGTTAAGAAAATTCTGTGTAAATAAGGAGAAACTCACCACACAACAAATTACAGAATTATCCTCGTAACACGGTTTAAATTTATGACCAAATCACCACTGGCTACGTGGGAGAAAAGAATCCAGATATTGCTTGTAAATAAGTACTGCGTAGGGAGATACAGTTCAATAAACGTCAGGACCTGTCCAGTGGTAGGTGCTAATGCAAAATCCTTGTATCGTGGCATATATTTGTGAGGGCGGACAAATGGGTTGGGTCGGAGCGGGGTGTGGACTGTGGAGGCTTAATAAGCATGGTTGACTGATATTAGTACGTAACTTTACAACTACTACTAACAAAGTGGAAATAATTCGTGTGCAATTAAAATTACAAATACACGCGAACATTTACTGACCGATTAATTATACAACCAATTTTGTTAACATCACATCCAGAAAATATGCGCTTTACAAAACTTGATGTAAATTTTGTCCAGTTCCAAATAAGGAAATGAACTTTCACAGAAACGAAACTGAAAGATTGTAATCTTCGGTATCTAAAGGCAATACATGCTTGTACTGGATTGAGATTGTGTCAACGTGCCAGCCCTATACATGCGCGGTAATTGTATATCCGATACTAGGAGTACGCGCCGGGGTTCTGCGCAATACACCTCATCCTACCATGATTTACGAGTGGCTTCGGGATCGGGACGTAATATACGGCTGTATTTATCTTCAACTCCACAAATGAACCAAGGCAAGATTGGTGAGTTCTTATAAGCTGATCTTGCATTTGAAGACTCCATGATAGTATTTTTATACTTTTGCGATCAGAATTCATATTGTTATATACTAACATACATTTTTTTTATTCCCGACTTTATGTTCTTATGTTGCAATAACGGATATGTTAGGAATAAATTAAAAGATAATACGCGATAAATACCCGTTAACTACGCAAAGATACAACAAAATGACTCAAGAAATGAAAAATTCATAGGTCTCTAAAATATTCGATGAACTCTGTCGAATCGTGTCAGCTGACTGTAAAACTGTACTGACAAAACGAAAGTTAATTTCATGTCCATGCCAAAGGTATATGTCATAGAACTCGTCTGCATGCCCCGTCTGACCCGGCACTCGGGACGCAATCATTCGTAATTTCCGAATGGCACTGCGATACGGTTATTGGGTTATCCCATCAGAGCTGAATTCGCCAATCAACTTATCTGTGATCTCGGGAGAACGGAAAAGGGTAGTCATTTAAATTTAGAGCTCTGATTGGATGCGTTCGATTGGATGTCTATCAAGCAAGCTGAGAACGTAGCAATTAACTACATATACGAGTACATAGATCAAAGTATATTCGATAGATTTTAGCGCGGAGAGCACACATATGACGTTCCTGTGGCGAACTCTCGCGAACTCTGTGGCGAAGTGGGCTAAGGCCCGGCTGAAACGTATTTGTCCCACGGCGGGAATCAAATTCAATCAATTGTATGATCTCCAAGTATTTATCACGGCTCTGGGTGTTCCTATGTATAATATATGTATATACAAAAAAAATATATAAGTAGTAGTATATCAGTCATGTGGTACCCATAACAAAAGCTCTGCTTTCTTTGGGTCCAGCCAGATGATGCTGTGTGAAATATCCGGCACTATTTATTTATTTTATGTAATAAGGACTTATTTATGATATTACTTACTTTCATAAATTACTTATGGCTTGCCTAGGAAATAACTTTAAGATAATAAATTTCAGAATCTAATCGAATAAAACTAAACAGGCACATGGCATGTAGGCACAGGGATTTAAGAATCTTATAAACTGTAATCGGAGTTACTTCGGTGATGTATAAAAAACACTTACAAAAAGTAAACATCTCTCTCGAAATAAACGGATGTGCATCGAAACACGATCTCTTTTGGACAGTAAGGATATTTTTATCTCGGCCTATGAAGAAACTGAACAAGACGTGAACGTGAATGTAGTTAACTCGGTGTATTCAACTCGAGACATGACAGTAAGAAGATTTAATGCTATGCATTTCATCAGGTGGTCGAATTTTGTATTGATAGAAATTCGAACGAAAACTTCGTTAGTTAATGATAATTTTGAAAATAGGTAGGATAATTATGTTTTAAAAACTAAAAAGAAAACCGACTTCATTGAATATAAAAAATATCGTCGATGTATACAATTTTTCGTATTTTTAGATCGAACAAAATGTAAGCCCATAAAAAATCCCATCTCCTGTTTTACCACCCTTAGGGATGCATTTTTTTAAAAATATTTATTTATATCTATAACTCCTCATATGTAATTATACTGAATTGAAAGTTCAATACAACATTTCACCCTTAGGGGTTGAAAAAAAAGGGGGGGTGAAATGTTGTATTGAACTTTCAATTCAGTATAATTACATATGAGTTATAGATATAAATAAATATATTTAAAAAAAAAAATGCATTCCTAAGGGTGGTAAAACAGCAGATGGGATTTTTTTAGGGCTTACATTTTATTCGATCTAAAAATACGAAAAATATTAAGAGGCTTTTGTGTACGTCTTAAAAAACTCGACATCAAAACAATACCCAGATACGAAACCAATAAGCTTTAACGATTTAAAGGATATCGTAAACAAAGCTTAAGTTAAAATTGTTAGCGGAAATTGAATTTATGAAGAATTTAACTAATCACAGTCTGCGCCAGCCCACTGCCGCATTAGTAAACAAATTGAACCGGCAACGGTTCGACAGCTGCGCAAATACAGGGCTAATTTGAATTGTATATCATCAGATATTACAAAGAACTGTATAAATAGATACAAACAGTAAGCTTAATTAGTTATGACAAAAGATGCTTTGAAACTAGAGTAGGTGAATTGGAAAACCCAGCCAGACTTACAGATCAAGCATCTGACGAAATAAAATTTTAAAGATTTTAAGGTACAATTTCGAGAATCTTTGACATGTTTTCTGGTAATAAAGCAAGTCTGCATGCAATCTGCGAATAATTGCGCTGCCGCCGGTTAATGACCTGTCTGTTAAAAATAATCTAGCGTCTCCCTCCCACGCCGTGCCAAGGTAGAGCATAATGTTATTTTACGGTGCATGGTTCTTTGCAAATTCAGATATAGAAGCAACTTCGCTTAATTCGCTCCGTGACCAGACCAAACGCGTATCGCAATTCCAAGCATTCTAATATTTTAATGTGACTGGCAAATTATAGCAACAAGTTATTGCGGTTTGACAGACAATAATGCTTGTGCATTTGCATCTTCGCTGTAACCCTGCAGTGTTTTTTATGTTTCAATATATTTAAGACTCAACTATCAAAGCTTATAATTATGTTATACAAACTAAAAAGAAAACTGACTTCATTGAAAATTTGATGTATTTATTTATATCTTTAATTCCTCATACATACATTACATTAATCAATTATAAGAATTTAAAGATATCTCCAAATCGGTTCATAAATGACAGACTTCTGTGGTAAAAACATTTAACATTTTAAAAATACTACCGAATTGAGAACATTTTTCATTTTTGAAGTCGATTAATTATAAAATTAATTTACCAAATTTTAGCTTCTGATTATTGCTGCACTGTCCGGTATTCAGCCGAATCAGAAGAGATGAAAATCAATAAAACTTCCTGTTCCAAAACAGTTAGCATCGAGCCACGAATGAAAGCTATCATTTCGTGAATCAGCAAGACTCCTCATCACGACACAAATCGTGAGGTAAACACGAGGCGAAGATAAACAGCACTACAGTTTCAGTCATTAATATACACGACAAGGATGCTGGACCATTGAAGATAGAGAAAGCGGAAAGAAAACGTTGACGGCACAAAACTCGCGAGGGGCGTATGCCACAGAAAGTCTTGTGAACAAACCTAAGACCAAAGATCAGGGTGTCGATTGTGCTAACCAATCATTTCAAAATATTAGTGCACGAAAGGAGCCTATGAGGCGAACTTTAATCCTTTCACCACACTGGTTAGAAATAAATAAAAATAAAACAAGAAAACTAAGCATCGTAGGAGTATAACATATATAAAAGATATGAAAATGTAACAGTATAGGAAAATTGGCACAAAATTTTCATTTAAAAATGAACGTCAAAGTAATTTTGAAGGTATTCGTTTAGTTGTTAATAATATAATTGACCAGGAACGTTATGAGTAAGAAGAGTGTTAGTAAGAATGTAGTTTTTAACGGTAGTGGCGTTTTCCCGAAGGCATGCAAGGCGCAAGACTTCGGTGGGCGCCCGCCCTCGCCTTCTTTACATACAATCATACAATACGGCGCTCAGAGCCTAGCTGCACAATACCCTCGGCCCACATCGCGATTATCTGAATCATCGGCGCCGGCAACGCATACGGGTTTGTTTACACTCAACGCGATAAATTACACTCGCCCAACCCGTAAGTGATTCGATACCATTACCGCTTACCGCAAGTTACGAAAATCTCATTTGTTATACAATGACCTACTCGATATTACTTTTGTAACTATCATGGACATAAAATGTATGTTCTTAATTTATATTTATTTGATAGATTATGAAACACTAACAAAATATCCAATTATTAGTAAAATATTATAGCTTTTCTTTACAAAAAAGACTGTAATCGGAGATAGTGTTTGTCAAATCATCTGTAAAAAATATACTTAATCTTTAAATAAATTGCATGTAAGTCGTTCATCTAAATAAATCAATGTCTCAATTTGAACTACGACTCCTTTACGGACGGGTGAAGCACGCACTTGTATTAAATGATCCGCGACCAAAGAACCCTATTTGGTGTATGTTTGCCGCTGGTTGCTCAACCAATAAGTGAATAATTAAACCAATATTAACCCAAATCAAGTTACAACTTGCAATCATATAATTTCAGTAACAGAAACTGTAAATTGTCATTTAACATACACTCGAGTAGGCTAACAATAACAGATGTTTTATGGTACACTAGCAACCCGCCCCGGCTACGCACGGGTGAACTATACACCCAAACCTTCCTTATGAGTCACTATAAAAATCCGTTCAGTAGTTTTTGACTTTATTGCGTTCAGAGAGACGGACGGGGCGGGGACGACGACTTTGCTTTATACGTACCTTCTGAAATTCCACACTGGAACTCACACGTTTGATACTGCTAAAAGGCTGATTGTAATTGTTTCATGAAGAATAGCTTATCAATATTAAGGCGTTGTCAAACTACCGTAATAAAGCGGCATAGCACTTTGAATAGCACTATCCCTCCTTATTGTTTCCTGGACGCTCCATTAACGCCCACTATCTGATGGCTTAAATAATTTATAGATTCTTTCAAGTTGAATGACTCCATGTTCCGCATTTCATAGAACACGTACTGTATACTATAATTACATAATGAGTATTCGATATAATGGCATAGAGATTCTCGTGAGAAAGAAGAATCTGTTTCGAATCTCTTGAATGTTTTGATAACATTCACACATTCCCGTGTCAAAATGAAATGTAAATTGCGGAAATTACATTTCATAGTCTTGGGAAAAGTTTTAAATGATTAAGATTCCTGTGAAGTCGTGGTACGTAGTATCAGATCTACCGATGGTCTTTGTTCACACATTTGATGATATACCTAAAGAAAAAGTAGAAGAGATACAAAACCCAGCAGTACTGTTTTTCTATGAGGACGTAGTCGCAGTTTTCAATATAAGAAAATGAAGTATTGAGCTGATGTATCTGGGTTTTATTAAATAACGAAATCCGCGTGTTGCACGATGTGCGTGCTGGACCTTTGTTGGAGGCCGCCGCTGCAGAAGAGAAATCGAAACAAATACTGCGCAAATTATATTCAAGGACATTACTGAGGCAGCAGCAGCAGTAAAATGTACTTATGTGAATTTGGAACACATTACGGCAATCCGCAAACCTGATATGGCGAAATCTAATAGAATCACAATCACTATGGTATCTTTTCTTAACAAAGAGTTTGCTACGTTGCATTCATCAAGTATTCATATTTTAAGAGACTTCAATAAACAAACATGTCAACGTATATAAGAGATCTACTTCGTGGAAAATAGTCAGTGAAAGTACATTTATGGTAGCAAATTAAATTAATTAAAAACAGTTTAATAAAAACAAACGACAAAATGTTATTGATAAAATCAATCTTTCGCTGCTGTACCCGAAACTGATTATTGCCAAACAACAGCGTATCGATTAGTAATTAATTTACCGTAAACCAGATAGCCAAACCGTTGATAGTCACCGTTGTTTCTGTTCATTGGTAAAAGATAATGAAAGCATTATTGCAAAATTCACTGTTCATAGTGTTCATGTCACACAAAGAGTAAATATTCATTCTCTGGGGCTGCGGCTTTTATCAAAATTAATTAAACAGATTTTTTTTCATTCAAAACTAGCTCCGAATTATATAGTAGGTACTATAGATAGATTCTACTATAGGTAGATTCAATACTGCAAAATACTTACAGCAGTCATACCGATAATTTAAAATAGATATCAACATTTAATGAAATCGCATGACGCAGCTAAATAAAACAGCAATGAAAGTTAAGAAATGTGTAAGGCAATACAACATACAACTATTGAATTACAAAAGAAAGTTTCCACAACATACGAACAGACAGAAATAATGTCGTAAAATTCGATGCGTTCAATATTGAGAGAAAAGACAAAATAGCATCGGCTCCTGCAGCGAAGTAAATGCAGAGCTGAAGTGCATTGGTAATGACAGAATTATCAGCGCATTGCGCTCAGTAGACATGGGGTTATTTCTGTGCGTTTTGCGGGAAATGTCATTAGCCATGGGTTTGAGAGGCCTGAGTCTTGCGGAACATCGGCCATCGCTTTACTATTCTGGAGGTTCTTTGTTAACTATTTTACACCTTTTGAACAAAGTGTTATCTTCGAGTATGTTAATATATTAAACATCAAGTATGTTATAATTTATAAACATTCTCGAAGACTATAATAACAAATAATAGAATATTTCACAATTACATTATCATTACATTATTATATTATTACAATAAGATAACAGAGGAAGAACTTATGTGTACCTATAAATACCTTTTTCATAAAGCTAAGCTTCTTTTAAAATGTTTTTTAGTTGCATGGTAAATTATCGAATTCACATTAAGCATATACTTTCATTCTATGCTATGTATAAATACTATAAAGAAAGCTTAGAAAAGAAAGCAATACCGAATGAAATGACAAACATCAGATCCGCTCACATCAAAGAAATAGTTAACAGCATCAGTAACTAAATATATCTATGGTTTACAGCTCACTTCGCCATAAACTTTTGAAGACTTTTACTTTTTGTTCCAACGACGAGTGCTTACAATACACAAACGCATCCTGTGTATTTAGAACGAAATCATAGAGGGTTTGAGTTTTAATTCAGGCTACGCTAAGTAGGTGCTCAACAATACGACAGAACGATTTATAATTTCAAAGAATCCTTATTAAGACGTTATTTCGTTTTATTTCCAAAGATTATATCGTAAGCAATATGCATGTTTCCAGCAGGCTTAATTCAACCGGTTTCGGAAACTTCTTAAACATTATCAGCTTGAACATTTGCATCGGCGATATTTTTGCTAAATCAAGCACAATTTATTGCAATCACGTGTGCAAACAGATGGTCGCGCACATTTCGAAACTCGAAAAGCGACAACACAAAAACTTCGCAGCTTCGAGCTTTCTGCCGAAAGCTACCGGACTGGTAATGCTTAATCTGAGAAATCAGCGCCTTCTTGGGAATCAAGACGAAACATATACGATCGAGAAAGTATCTGAAATATCGATAACGTTTACTTATATGTAGGTACTGGGGTATGTACTTGTAATGTGTAGAAGACTAGGGGGGGGGGGCAGCAAATGGAGCGTGCATCGAAGCGCAGTTCAACCGCGTATAAATAAATACGCGGAATGCAAAAAGACCGCAAGAATCACGGAAGAATGCGTCGACATGGAGCGACAGAGCCGCACGCGTCCCTTCATAATACCACTGCAATTTGCACCCTCCTTCATAAACGTAGGTGCACGGAGGTGTGAATAAATTCTGTACAAACATTACCCATTTATTTTAAAGACTTAGTGGATTTAGGATTAATATTAAAAGCGGTTTCGAATTAGCAATGGTATTTATACGAGGACAATTAAGTATTTAAAGCTCAGATGATATCATTCGGTTGGTTTAATTAAAGGCATTTGTAGTAGGAGACTCGGTCGTAGCGTTGGCGACACTAAAATGATTCAAGACAGCAGGGCCAGATACATGCTTAAGTAAAGTACTTACTTTAGTTGAAATGAAACCAAATGGTCGCTGTCACACGACTCACGAGTCCAGACGCAAACAGGCTCCGGCGAGAGCGTGAGAATATAATAACAATGGTTACCTACATACAATTCACTTGCAAACAATTCGAATATACTCATTCGAATAACACAAGAACTTTATGTGAATATATATATAAATAAAATTAGTCCCGCCGCCGTTAATATTGGTGACCCCTTGGGATAAATCAGTCGGCCACGCGACTCTATTTGTTGATTCAGCGCCTCTGAATGATGCATTGTTCTCGTTGAATTATGGTGGATAAAAACCCACTTGTTGTTTTTGAGAGCAACGACATAATCGCTTTAACACTCATTTTTGCTCTGTTTCGCAAGTGGGGGGCAAGGCAAGTAGGTAATAGGTACCAATGCGGGGCTCCTTTTGGTTACGAGGATGTAACAATAACAGTGTTGAAAATGAGTCAGTGAGGATTACCGACGAGGTCAGGAACAAGACCTGTTTAGGTCATGAAACTCATGCAGTCTATTTAAATCGCCCTGCAGCCTAAACGAAAGAAGGCATAAGCGCTTAGTCGCGGAGCGTCCTTCGGCTATTTATAGCACCTTTCCGCATAATATAGGCACCTTTCCGCATAATATAGCTTAGCAGCTTAGCTTTCTCCCGTTACCTGCTTGGAAATAGTTCGTGCTGGTATTTAATAAAGAAAATATTGCACGTTAAAAATAATTGCATATACACAATGTTGCTTATCGAAGATCTATAGTCGATGCGACCGCTTTATAATTACGGTGTGCGAGATATCCGATTACAAAGTACCTACAGCCTTCGCGAGGAGAGTAGTGTGCGTGGGTGGACACGGATACCGTGAGTTATCCTGTAAGGCTGCAGTAACGAGCAGCCAGATAACACCACCACAGCACAGACTATCCAGCCTGCTATACATTACAATTAAACGACTATTTAAATCATTCAGGTATTAATGAGAGGCATTTCGTAACCTGCCAATGCTAGACCCAAACAGATTAATGGCGTTGTTCTATGTGGGTGCATATGTAGGAGTACCCGAATTGATAGGAGTTTGTTGTATAGAACAAAGAGCTTTAATAAGTCTATTGTTTAGTGAATGATTTGGGGCGAGATCTAATAGTAGGTACATACTCTTTATTGTTTCATTTCGCAAAGAATGCTAACTACCGCATTCAAAATCCTTACTAATTGCTGTCAGTTTCTATTATCAATATTTGAGAAGAGAGAGTCATAATAACCAATGTAGTCTTGAAATACGGCTGTAAACATTAAACACATTTTATGTTCGCAAGCAGTTTATGTAATACCAAATTTCAGTAACAATGAAACAGACCGAACACAAATACCTAGAGGCTAGAGCTGTTTCTACTAAAATACCACATTCCAGCCTATTCAATTCACCATTTCTAGGATCTGTATTTAGAACATGAAGATCAAACCATCCGACTATTCTAAAAGCGCTGTAGGTATTACAAGCCACATTCCGTGGCGTCGCAAAGCGATCAACTCTTCAGTGTGCGATGCTTGAATATTTGCGATAAAGTATGTATAAAGTAACGAGTAAACTAGCCTCTCATTTTTCCATAGTTTTTTTTCTAAGTAGGTAACATAATTATATAGGATGTTTCCTGCCAGGGCTTCCTAAATATATACGACGCCTTCGTTCACTTTATTCACATCATAGCCATCGAATGTAGGTATATATGGCAAGTATAATACGCAGTTTGTGCTTGAGTTCTTTCTTCAAAAGTAGAAAGTGGGCATGGGGTAGAGCTTCAAGCCGTTAATACGAACTGACTCATACAACTGTGCAATAGGCACGTCACCTGCAGACTTGTAGTTCTAGAGAAATCTGGACGTTACATGGCGCATCCTTAATGTAACTGTCCATTGGAATATTCAGTCCCTTGTATGAATTTACCGTTTATTTTAATCTTATTCGAACGAACATTTAAATGAATCTCAGTAGCAAAATGCTTTGCTCAACATGTAAAACTTTGTAGCGAAGAATATAAAATGACAGCCAGGTGAAGCGTTTGAATTTCACAATTGTAAGGTAAGCCTAGCCGAGCTGACTGGGTTCTTTGTTACAGATAGTTTTTACATCAATTTAAAACGAGATCGTGATGGCATTTGCTGCACGGAGCGTAATCCCTGCCTTTCGCAGCGAAGCGTGTGACATTTAAAACTTTGCTGATAGGGTAACGAGATTCACGACCATCTAATGTCTATTTGCACCAACCAAAACCCATTTATTCAGCGTTTTAGTTCCATTTTCTTTCTAAAAACTGTACGTCGCGTCGCGTCGTCTTTATCGCATTCAGGAGTAGGTACACTATTTTTAACTTTCAATCAAGTCATGATAAATAGATGATTCACAGTCACTGTGCCTCGCCGAAATACTATGATTCAGCTCTATAAGGAGTGAGACATGAAAATAAATTGGATGTGTACCTATACTACCAAACGCTGCATTACAATAAAATTGGATCATACTGTGTACCTACTCGTAGCCATAGTGCTTTAAGATTTAAAGCAAGTGCTCTGTCCTTGTCATTCTAATGCCAAAGAATTGACATGTCAACTTATTTAAACAACATATTAGATGGCGTGTGTTTATAAGATGGACGAAAGAACGAGTCAAAGCGAACTCCTTTTTAGCAAAGTACCCTTACACTTTCGTAAGGGTACTTTGCTAAAAAGGAGTGTTCGTTTTGACTGGGATGACAAAAACAAAACACGTGTCTTCGTGTACATATCTAAGTGATTTTTTCATGTTGGTCTGCTTCATGCTGACGAGTAGAAAGGAGGGAGGGATAGATTCAAGATCAAACCCTAAAATAATCCATCGTTTTGATGATTTATCATTATCAGCATCACACAAGACATTCACTTGACTGCAACATTGTAGGTAATCAATCAGCCTTGGCTGAGTATTAACAAGAAATGAGTGTTTTCTGCTGCAACCAGAAACCTAAATTGGCAGTGTTTTCACGAAATTAGCGGTTAGTCAATGGAACCAATAATGGTTTTTGTCTACCTTCTTAAAATGACCTTATTATTGGGCATTGTTTTCTTTTATTCGGTCTAGACGTGTAATTGCAAGTGAATAAAACGAGTGACCTTCAGCAGTTGCAAAAGAAAGAGCAGTTTCGCCGGCCGGTGTTGCATGACGACAATGAGCACAGCACCGGCAGCTTGGCGTTGCCACTTCCGCTTGGAATGTTCTAGGCTCGCTAAGTTGCATATCTTTCTACAGATTACGATCCAACACAAAACGTAAGTACCTCCAGATTCGGTACAAACACGCCTTTCTATTTTTTACCGACAGACTGGCGCGTGCCTCGTGACAAGTTCCTTCCGAGGCATGGCTGGTCGCATCCCCATCATGATTGCAGCTATTAAAATGAGTCACGCTTAACGACGCGACTCTACTCCCTCCCGCCTTATCAATCGCAATCGTCAGATCTGACTCGTCCTCCATGTTCTTACACTGCTCTACAGGGATGACATCGTGTAATTTTTTGTGGATAACCTAAATTTATATGCTCCTGAAGTATCCGTTCAAACTTTTTCTATGTGAAGTTCTATGGATGTTCGTCTCCACACAAGAAACTCTACAATACTGTTATAGCGTTATGGGCGCTCTTGCGCAGCTGTTATGATTCATAGCTATTGCGGAGCGTGTTCGGAATGCCAGTATCGTTGCGATGGATCTGGGAAATATACTTCACACTGCTTATTTAATTATATTTTATAATTTCGGTTGACTATTAGATTCTACAACAGCTTTTGCCAGAGGTTTTGAACGCGTGGTTCCAACTTTGTAGTCTATGTCAAGATCCGTTTAGCCGTGAAAACGTAACACACAGACAGAGACACTTTCGAATATATAAAATTGTAAGGAGTATGGACTTTGTAACTGATTGATCTAAATGGAAAAAAGAGTCATTACATGATGCAGCAGTCCACCACTGACTTATTTCTAATATATAGCGGCTTTGAAGGGTATTCGGCCACATGTCCATTGGATCGCTAAGCAAGCAGTTGCCGCAAGACGGAGAAAGCGTCGGTCGTTGTCGTTTCCGCGCGAGGGCCTCCAGTAATGGCAGGCCGAAGCGGTGGTACAGGCGAGCTAGCGAGCTCCCCGCGGTGACGTCAGTGCGGCTAATTAGAAGGCAGCCATGGACACGCTTACCGAAGCGCTTTGCACCCACAGGAAACCGCTTACATCATCGGATCCTACGTGACGCGAACTATTGTCTATAGCAGATATAGTTATATAACACTGTAAGCCTTCGGTAGAAACGAAATCGGGGCAATCATGTAGGATTTTTGATTCAGTTTGCGAGACAGTACACGTGGTTGGCCATGGCTGTCACAAAGTACCAACAGTTATATCCGCTTTTATTCATCCGCTCGTAGGATATCAATGTTATTAGGCTGATTCCCTTACGCCTAAGGAAGTAATAATTTACTCAATTTAACGCATTCATTTAGTGCACCACCTGCCCATGACTTATTGAACTCACACAATTAGTTGAAAAATAGGGATGATTCCTCAATTTTACGCGTCTTCAAACTATATCGCATATAATTAAATGCAGTCAACAGCACACATGTTTCGACGAAGGATATTCTGAAAAAGAACTACATACTCGTTAGTAGGTACACAGATATCCAAGCCCATGACACATTGTCCTGTTGATCGATATAAACGTACAGTTCCTACAGAGCATGACATGTGTAATAAACATTAATCAAATTTGATGTCCAAATAAGTTAGGGGATAAATAAACTGCCAAACACAACCAAAGTACTAGTATGTAAGTACTTGTACGTATTTACTCACAGCGCGTTTATATCTTTTGTATGGTTTTTTGCAAAGTGATATTTTGTAGAACGTTCAGAACACAATACCTGAAAAAGCCCGATTCGCTGTCGCTACAGAGCTCATACAAAAAGGAACCAAAATAAAAGAACGACCAATTTCTGCAAAATTATACAACGAATGTCTTTGCAGGGCGCGACTGTATCAATTATTCCAATTAGACAAAGGCCATGTCACTCTTTCCCTACTGAATAAATTAGTTTCATCGACCGCACTGAGAGCCGGTCGAGCTCTGCTTTCCATCAAGGGGACGCCTCGTTTATATCACCCTCGAATCTTTTGATCTACCTACCTCACGACGACGCCGACGCCTGGCCACTTATTGACCGATACATCTAACTACTATCAATCTTGTCACCTCCCCGTATTCTGACGCATCTCAGCTGTCAGCCGAAATCAAATCAGGGCTCCATTGACGTTAGCCAAAGTTCTTTTTATATCTTGAAGCTGGCCTAAGCACGATGGATGTTTCATGTCCATTTACGGAATAAAACATTCAAACTCGAACGATGCGAAGCACCGAGCGTCAGAAACCGTTCTAAATAAGGCGCGTTTATAAATATCCCGTGACGGAGTAAGAATGGATATTTCGAAGGGTATACGAAGTCCGCGGGCGCTCAGGACGAGAGAAATAAAATAAAATATCGTGTGACATATGACAGAGGACTAATTTAGTCCCCCGCGCGTACAGTCGCAGAGGTAGTAAATCAAGCCGCTCCCGTGCACGAAATGTAAATACGGCTATGAGTGAGCACGCCTAACATGCAACGACACCTCCTGATTGTGTTAATAAACCTGAGACATGAATATTAATATTCATTATTTTGCCGTCATATTAAGTCTACGAAAAATTAACATATTTAACTATATTCTACTTTGCCTGTGGCTTCACACGCGAGGTACCTAAATAAAAAGTAGCCGATATGCTATTTCAAGTTCAATCTATATTCGTTCATCCGTTACAGCTTGATTGAACTACAAACAAAAAAATAAACATCCATACAAACTTTCGTAGTTATAATATAAGTAAGAAATATGATTAACTAGGATTAGTAGGTTGTTATAATAAGACATTTTGTGCAGTGGTTTTTGGTTTTCAGACGCAGTTTAAGACGGTCTTCTTTAAAAATCTTCCTAAAAACGCTGGTGTCGCAGGCAACCGACGCCTGAAACGACTGTGTAGTCGTTGTCTACACAGTCTGCCTGCGACTTCGTCCGCGTGAATATCAGTTATCGCGGTTGGTTAGTATTATGATAAATAGTAATACTATGTCCTTGAGGTTTAAGCTTACTCTACACAAAATTTAGTAAAAATCGATTCAGTAGTTTAGCCGTGAAAGCGTAACAGATAGAGAGATAGTCGGAGTTACTTCTGCGCGCGTGAACCCGAACATACCTATTTTCTTGTGGAGTTGTTCTGTGTTCTGTAAAATTGTACCTATACATTTTTTTTTTTTTTTATTTTTTTTTTAATTATGATATCTCCAGAATGTTGATTGAAATCAAGAGTGATGTGAAGGATAATTTTGTTCACAATGAAATACTTGTGATTAATAACATATTTATTTGGATAAGTATTAATATTATGTTAATAAAACCCCATCGCAAATAATGCATTCATTTCGAAAACAAATTATTACAATAAACAATATTACAATAGGTTACTTTTAATGAGGAACAGCTCCATCATACATGATTTTTGCGTATCTTAAACCGTTTACGCAGCGCACGGAACGGAAGCTTTCAATAAGGAATATTTTTTTCCGTTTTACAACATTTTCCAATGATGCTTCGCCTATTGGTCGCAGCGTGATGTTATAAAGCCTATAGCCTTCCTCAATAATTGAACTATCCAACACAAAAATATTTTTTCAATTCAAATCAGTACCTAGTTCCTGAGATTAGCGCGTTCAACCAAACAAACGTTTCAGCTTTATAATATTATATGGTATAGATGTGTACTAAAACAGTAATTAATGGTGCACGGGTGTTTTGACAGTTGAGTCACCTCTTACGATTTTTTTAAATTTAATTTTTAAATAAAAAAAATTCTTAAGTATCTCAATAAGATTTCTAAGCTTTCAATCAACGAATGAATGAATATAAAACAAGTTTGAAATTCGGTATATATGAGGAATGTGTACAATTCAATCTCCACCTAGAACCATTACTCTGGGTAAACGATGAGGTGCGCCGTGAAAGGGCCTCCATCATAACAGATTGCGAAGGCACGTGTGGACTATTTTAAGGAGATACCAATCACGTCCATGTTTAACTACAAATACCTTTCAAATATGCTGGGTGTAGTTAGCTTTTTATGGTTCTTTAGCAGTTGTAGTATAGGTAAATGTTTGAAAATATAATTAATGAAAGCATTAACTTGTGATCGGCCATTGATTGAGCGCACCTTATATTAAAACCTACCTATCAAAAAGTTCTTATTTAAAAATAATTGATCTAGAACAAAGTAGTTTCTTAGCACGGAAAACGCGTTTGCACGTCACTCACTGGCCAGCACAAAAACATAAAACAAGAATAATGTTTAAACACAGTAAATCAAAGTTATTGTCTGTTATTCTGGAATCATGGTAGTCACGATCCGGTTCCAGAGATCATTACTTACACTACCTACCACTACAGCAATGTCTTTAAATTTAAATACCAAAAGATGCAGCATTTCGCTGAACTAATTAAGTTTGTACGATAGAGGTTTGCACTAGAGCGGAGATAGAATCATAGGCCGAATGTCCATCATGACAAGAAGCGTGGACAATGTGGACACCATAGTTGAAGTTACCCATCCAAATGCCGCAGGTCTGTGTTTAGTCTGCTCCTCAATATTGATGAAATACAAAACACCGTCACTGGTCTAATCATACAAGATACAACGTCTGGTCGTCCTCCAGTTTCAATATGGCTCGCTAGTCGGCGGAAACGTTTGTTTTATTAATGGACAGGAGTAATGGATTAATGTTTATTTTATAAAGAGACCATTAGAGTCTTACAGGGGGATATTTGCTACAGCTAGTCCAGATCGCCCTTTGGGTTTATGTAAAAGGCATATTCCTGCGCCAATTAAAATATCCGCGATACACTTTAGAGCACTAATGAGTCGCCCGGCCAGACTCTTTGCTGCGGCAAAGTGAAGCGTTTATTAATAAAATACAGTTCCAAATAAATAAAACAACAGTTTTTGGTAAAACGGTAAATTTTTCGAGATACTGTGAAAACACTTACATTGTGATACATTGCTCGCATCGTTTTAATAGCCGAAGTTATACAGAATAATGTAGAGCGTTCCGTTACTGGATTACAAAATTACAAAAAACACCTCACGTGTTTTTAAATTCAATAGAAATAACATACCAGAAAACAGTTTGTTAAGTTTGCGAATACCATGCTTCTATAATAACCTATTAAGAAATTTAAAGCTTACATAAAGGGTAGTATTTTAAAGAAAGCGTATTATAATATAAATTACTATATTATTGATAACAATGCATGGCCTTATGTTGCTCTGCCAACAGAGAATAAACTGACACATTAGAAATTTATAAATTCTTTTGTATTAGTTTTTCGTAGTTAAAGTAGTTATCATGCAATCATGCAAAAAAGCGATAGGAACAGGACGAGTTCTTGCCAGTTCTTCTCGGGCTGGGGTTAGGAGGAATTGGCACCTAAATTCACTTAGAATGTAAGACGTTTCAAAGTGATTCTTGTGGTTGTATTTAATAAAATAACTACTGACTTTATTTTAATTTGTAGTAGTATTTGAGCGAATAGCGGTTAACAATATTATCCAGAAAGTTACGTTGAGGAATAAAATTCACATTGTGCCCTTAATCGATAGTAACTCGATGGAGGGACATTTCCGCACGCACCGAGCCAGGCCAGCCCTCATTGAGGGAACTACTACGTGCATGAAATGCAAAAAGCTCCATGGCAGACAACTTAGGACTCCAATGCTATAAAATCGATAGGTACGTGGAATTCAAACGAAAGAAATTCTAGTGAAGAATTACATCATGCGCGGCATATAAGCAAACAATGATTACTAATGCAACAATATTCGATAGCATTAGACTGAATGCGTAAGTCTAAATATAATAACTAAGGGCAGTGCACTAGGGTCAATATACATAGCAAATGCCTAGTCATCACGTCATAATAAAACAAACATTGTTTGTATGGAATGGAATTAGTTCATGATGACTTCATCCTACACAAAACACAATCTAATCTATCCTTAATGAGGGATGGAATTTTGGACGATGGAATTGCTGTATTTACTGTCTGTACCATCAGTGTTCGCACTATAATATTACCTTATCTATTTGTGTAACTATTTTGATATTAATTCACACAGATATTACGGCTTTATAATGTGAGCAACCAGGGAAAGTTTAGATTTGCCTATTTCTTGAAGTAAATTAGAAATGAAAGGCTCTAATTATGTAAAATACAATTCAAATAAACCTATTGTTATGTTTTAAGACAGCATAATTGACTAATCTAAGTTTTAAGAGGTACCGTCCGCATGTTATTGTCTAATTATGTATGATAATTTAATATACACAGAAAATGTATGACAGATAACTCTCTAAGTCTAAGTACCTATATTTATTGGCAAGATACATTAAGTTAATCATGATTCGCATCTTATTATAGCTATGACTGTAATTAAGTAATAACTGGTCACCACACATAGCATTTACGACTGTTCAGCAACAATTACACATGCTACTTAACGAGTAGGTACTACTGTAAGATTATATTTATAATTAAATGTTTAAGTACTTTGATTGAGTTTTAACGCAGTTTGGCTAAACATAACTTGAACGATAGGGCGGAGACATGAATAGAATCGGAGAAGAAATTATAAATATCAGTATTCAAATTAGTAGTGTAAACTCAATATGATGTATCTATTAAGTTGAAAAAATTGAAAAAAATATTCTTTCTAAGATAATTACGATTTCAAAACTAAAAAGAAAACCGAACTCATTGAATGAAATTTGAGTCCATAAAAAGACAAACGTAATGATAACCTCCACTTTTTTTGAAGTCGGTTAATAAAGCACAGAAAAACGCGCTATGCTAGTAAAAGAAATGACATTTTCACACTTATTAACAGTGTAGAGTACAACTCCCACGAGAAATTTCGAAATCAGGTAGGGTGGAGTAGCGCAGGGGTGATATTACACCACCAAGACAAAAACGACACTCGATTCCGGGTTATTTCATAAATTGCAATATAAATAGGGGAAAGTAGACAGGCAGGTTCATGCAGTTAGTAACATTGAAACGAGTTTAAAGCTAACAAAATATGGCACCTGCTAAGTTTCATGCCGCACGAATTTGAAATTTCCTGTTGATATTGTTTTAGGTTGGGTAACAAAATTATTACCTGACTTAAATGTATTCTATATTTTGCAATATTATGCACTAACTTGGAATATATTACCGTAATTTTGCCAAGTATCGAACGTAATGGCTCGAACGTTCAGTGGATATTTCTAGCATGGGCTATATTTCAGTTGCAGGTTGCCCCAGGTCGGGCGGCATTCAGACCGTATATTATAATAAGTTATTCATGATTGCAGTATACTAGACACTATGTAGGCGCAGTAAGTGGGGAGCTGCGAGGGTTGTGGAGGGTCAACGACCGCGTCGAGACGTGACGTCACTCGCCCTACAGCTGTCTATGACGTCACTAACACATTCCTATAAAACAAAACACTAATCCAATAAACGTAAGTCTAATCTCAACCGAAACATCACAGTATGGTCCCCACATGTCCTCGATGTTCATTTTCATACTCATATCGCTTGGTTACTGGCCATTTGACGTAAGTGAACACTTGTGTGTCGATGAGAACTTAATTAATGGACTCAATAATAGCCTATTTTTAGCTAAACTCGAAACAACGATCGAACTATATTAGCTTTAAGGCTAGTTCATTCCAATTTAATATTAATTCTACAGAATAAAGTTACCTGACTGTTAAAAATTAACTTCCAGTATTTTTATAAGTACTATATTAGAATACTAAATTAGCCTTCTGACCTCTTCCAAAAATTAACGCTTTAGCTTAATATTTATCAAACGAATATATGTATCGAAACATTGATCAAGAACCCTTGTGGTATCTTTAAAATACCTATCTAACGATATGACTCACGATGGGGTAGTCAAATAAAAAAAACCTGATTTACCCAAACATATATTTTATTTTTTATTTCATAACTTTGTAAGGGTCAATAATACGTTTATCGTTCAAAATATAATTACAATTCAATTTATATTCAGCGAGTAAAAGATTAAGGCCGGACGGACGGACAGACAGATAGACAGACAAACGGCCAAAGTCAAGCCAAAGACTATAAGGGTTCCATGTGTAGGTACTTCGGAACTCTAAAATCCAATATACTTGTGTAAAAAAGTGGGTTGGCGCCAAGTAAAGGATTGAAAGTGATGACAAAACAATGCCAGTCACAGACGACTTTAACAAATTGACACAATTTATAGTCCGCTTCTCAGAGCTGAGTAAAACGCGGCATCACGAATGGCTATGCGAGTGATTAATTGACCGCATTGGTAAGACAAAACGCATCAAGAGAGGCTCAAGAACCATAGAAAGTACCGTAGCGGTGAGTAGCGGGATCGCCGTGATTTCTCATCATAACAGCAAGTCTGAGCTCGCCACCGAGTCGCGGCTAACACGCCAAATAGTGCTCTCGAATAGAGCAAGAATATTACACGTGCAACTGTATTTAATGACGGCACCGAAGGTAATAGTCTGGGAATCCAGCCTGCAATAGCGTCTATGCAGGTGAGATTAGAGGAGAGATAGCCCAAACAATGGATGCAACGATACTTATGCAAATAGAACAGTCATGTTGCAAAAACCTTTGCGCTCCAAGAGCCGCTCGCATGTTTTATGTTCGCTTTTCCCCTCTCATAAATAAAATTAGACTGAGGGATTCGTGTATGACTAACACTGTTTTGTAATACTGCCTTCTTCGTACGATGAGTAATCTTAACTATGATGCGATAGGCCGCGGGCAAAAAATAGTCAATAAAGCCGATACAAGACAGCCGACATAAAAATTGTTTATTACATTTCGCATTATAAATTCCTTGAGCATTTTTTGTATACAAGATAGTGAGAAGCACCGTTTGGGTAATGGTTTTATATAATCAAACATTTTGAGTTCCTCAAACAATACATTCACATCAGTAATGGTGAGATCTAAATGGAAATAAATCACAAAAACTCCGTAATTGAATCTTGTTAGATTCCATTAGATCCAAAGCTCTTAGAAGATTCGTGCCTTTCTAAGCACGGTTCGGCCTACAACGATGAAATCAACAGGCCGATCGCTCAGGTGGCCCTTTGTGTTGCGACAGTTCAATAGAACATACATCTGTCATGTCTAGCTGAACGTCTGTTGGGCCAACATACGGAGGCTATCTATTGCGCACCCGACAGGTATCATACCACATGAAGTACTTCTCCACACTAAATAGACAGTAAAGTGCTTAGACACGGCATAAGTGAGAAGTGGCTCTTAATAATTATAAGAAAAGCAATAACCACGCAAACAATGGCAATACAATAGACAGTAAACAGATAGACGAATGGCGTAAAGTATGGTATAAATTATAAGCATCTAGCATGTACTCGCTGATATCTGAAAATAAAATGTGCAACAACGTAGTCAAGGCAGACAAGGCGACATTAATGCAGAAACACTTGAAAATTTACACATAAAATAAGACTTATGCTATGAAATCAAAAGACAAGAGACAGTAGAATTTCGTACCATAATGATAAAAATGCCTTTGGATACGCTGCCGCCATATTATAGAGATTTGTAGGGTGACTTAGCTAAGCCATAACAAATAACTCTTAGATGATAATCCAGGATAGTTATCATAATTTTTAATGAAATTTTGTAATGAAAGTTTTTAATGATATGAAATGTCCGTAATAAAACAGTAACGATGGTACGAATGCGTGGAGTGTAGTACCTATTGGAAAACTGGTTTAAAGTCAAGTGTTTTTTTTATTTTGGAAACTATTGCGCGATCATTTATTAAACTTTTACATTGGCCATTCGGATTACCTACATACAATCCACATAACGCACTACAAGGTATGAGACGTAAGTGGAAAGCTTGCTTTTTGTAATATATGCAAAACGCGTAAATCCTTGGTTCTGGACTGGAACGCCTTCCATGAAAGATGGCATAAATCTATAAAGAAACCACGCAACAGGATTTCGTGTCGCCATCAACTTCGCCGTTTATTGCCTAGACATAAACAAGCGCGAAATAGCATTAAGAGCATCGTGCAATAATCCCATTTTCACGGTGGGTTCGTAGACCCCGACCAGAGTCCGTCTTGTTCGTTCGCGTGACCATACCGGCAGCATGGAACACTTATTAAGTTAAAACTATTACGAAAAAGTGCGCCTGTCAGCACTTTACGAATATCGATTGAATACGGTATCCGCCACCATCTTGATAGTCCAGACTATTATAATATAATACTTGCTATAAATTCCAAAACAACTCATCAATCTCACCAGATCTCCCGCATCCAATCAAGCATTCAATCTAATCATAATCACAACACTCAACTTTCGATCTGATTTCAACTTGCAATCATACAAGGACAGGTTAGGTAAAACGCCGGCCGGCCGGCTTCGCGAGCCGGTCTTGCGACAACACTTTAAGGAAACTGCTTTAGCAGGTGGTATCAGAACTGCGTATGGGCATGTAGTAGAACTCACATAAGTGCAGGGGCGCTGGGGTGCAAGCCGCCGGTCCAGGGATCACTCACTGCACGGATCGCGAGTGGCCGTTCGCGCGGCCGGTGTCTCGGGGACTGGCGAGCGAGCGACGGCGGCGGTGGCCCGGTGCAGCCCGAACGCACCCCGCGGCCCCTCCGTGCGCCGCCCGCGCGCAGCCCTCCAGCCAGATGCTACCCGCGCAAACCCCGAATCGCTATCCGCAAATCGAAACCTATTTTACGACTTTATTGACATCCCAATCTGAAGAGCTTATATAAGCTTATAGAGCTGATGGTATACCCCTGTTAATAATAAGGGTTTCAATTCATATGCATACCAGTACTAAGCTAGCGATAAGTTCATGTTAGTATCATCAGTTTTGTATTGCACGAATGTTGCTGCAAAACGTGGTGTTTGGCGGATGGTAGAGGTGGACGCGAGGCGACGACCTCGCCGGCCACGCTCCGCCGCGCCAGCCTGCACCGCCTCGCCGAAACTTCGCACTTCACTTTTCCACTAGGAACAGTTCAGAGGCGCACAAACCGTGAAATTACCGCTAAAACTGACGTAACAGAAGCCGCCTAAAACTAATACGTCTACAGATGTAAAGATCTTGGGGACAGTAATTGTACATTTTTATTGAGTCACGCGCACTATTTCGACATAAGCTCCAGAGTAGCTCCAGAGCAGCTACAGAGCTTTGAGTATTTCTAGAACCTGTTATCAAGCCTAAACAGATATTTTTTGTTACAAAATAAGTTGAAAGTTCATCAACTTCATCAACATGCTAATTCATTATCACTTTCTTCTATGACTGGGAAGGAAAATTACATTCAGCTCAGGTCCATCTTAAACGGAAACTGTTGCAAATGACAATGTCGTGTGTAGCCTACATTATCATGCAGACAACTCTCATTGAGCAATTAACCATTCAAGCGCAGCCTTGCTTTCGCCAAATGCAGAAACTTACATGGTAAATATATCTCAGTTACACAAGCGTTAAATCTCGTTTTGATACGTACAATAATAAAAGGAAACTCGTGGATTCCAATAGCTCCGAAAACAGGAAGAATGGAAAATTCAAGCACATATCGTTGATTAATTCAAGTTTAAGATGCGCGATGCAAAATGATTGTGCTTACAAAGTGAACAATGGAGACATTACATAGTGGCCGGATAAGGTGAAGTTTGGTCCATGTGGCGTCGTGCTGAATCCCAATGAGGCAGTATTGCTCGAAGCATAAATGTCTAGTTGAACTATTGTTCGGGATGACTCACACTCCATAATCAATGCATATTGTCACACCTCGGTGCTTTTACAATAAAGATACAGATTAGATTGATAAAACCATTTGCAAAACTAATTTTCAGGTTTCTCGGGAATAGATTAAAGAAAAGAGCTTCACCAAACTCCACAGGAGCAGATAAACTTGACTTAATGGAATTTAATACTAGACAATGATTATAAAGTTGAGTAGATCATAAGGGTACGGTTTGATAACATTTACAGTTAACTAGCGGATGTCACGATGTCTTTATTTAATGGCGATAGCCTCTGTTGCCAATTACGGGCCATTACTCATGCGTGTGATATTTATTAATAAGTATAAATATTTTATCCAACTATTCCACGTCTTCGTTCATCAGCAAGTGTGTTCGTTATCTAACTAAACGTGCCATCTCCAGCAATACAATAAAATTTGTACAATAAATCTGTTCAACATTTTGCAAACTTGAATTACACAGCACAATTTACCGCCCACCTTAAGTGGCAAATTCTTAACTTATCACTGTTTTTTTGTTATGTAACGAAATTTGTGTAAAGTGTGAAAGATATTTTACGACCGAAAAAACCCACCCACTTAACATGGTTTTTTGATACATTTTTAGATATTTTGATAAACTATGAACGGAGAATTTGAATTTGGGGGAGTCGAGTTTCATCTCATTGCCGTTATTGTTACAAAACTACATACTTTAAATTAATTGTAGTTTGTTCTAGTTTCTGCAAACCAAAGCTTATTTATTTATTAAAAGACTTTATCAAAAAGGAGGAGGTTCTCAATTCGTCGGAATCTTTTTTTTTATGCATGTTCACCGATTACTCGAAAACGGCTGAACCGATTTAGAAAGTTCTTTTTTTGTTTGAAAGGGTAAACTTCACAGGTGGTCGCATATAAATTCTATCAAAATCGGTCGAGCTGAAAAATAAACGAAAATCTAAAAATTGTATACATCGATGATGTTTTCATGTACTTTGATACCTCGCTGTCTCATTGGAGCAGTGCGTTTATTTGGCCTACCCATATTATATAATATATATTATATACAAAATCTACTTTCCACTAAAAATATATTATAGGCTCAAATTTCAGTCAATGAAGTCGGTTTCTTTTTAGTTTTTAAAACGTAATTATATAGTATAGGGAACCTCATGTAATGCCTTTTGTACCTTTTATTGATGAAGATTTTTTAAGAATGCTGGACAACGCTCGCCTCGACTACGTTGCGTCGTAAGAGTTGTTACCTGGGTACTGTCGGTATACGAACATTACCATGGCCACCTCGCAGCCCTGATTTAAATAAAATTGAGCATATTTGAGACAATTTGAAAAAACTTGTTCAAAGCCGTGTAGCAGTTCCAATCCAACAACAAGGAAAAAACAACTGTCTAATAGTTGTTTTTTCGTGGTTTCTGTCGTGGTTGAAGAATAGAAAGAAGAACATTCCACAAGAACTGATAACATGTTATCGATATCATGTCAAACCATTTGATGGAAGTCATCAGGGCTCGAGGTGGAAATATGCATGCATAACTAAATTTATTGAATTTAAGATTTTTAAGGTATACTTCACGTTTAAGTAATTTCATAACATTTTTTGTTAAATAATCCTTTTCAGGTTAAGTATATTGTTTCTTTATGTTTTTGTAGATTCGTTTAGTTCACACATATTTTGGGTTTATTTGTTTAAAAATACCTAACCAACATATGAAAACCCAACAATATTATGATAACATAATTATGTTTTAAAAACTAAAAAGAAAACCGACTTGATTGGATACAATTTGAGACCATTAAATTATTTAATTTTGATATTTTGAGTGGGAAATAAATGTATTTTGTTTTTATATAATATGGGTATATTTGGGTATATGATATAATATAGACCAACTAAACGCACTACTCTGCACTGCACGCAACGAAAATATCATCGATCTATACAATTATTCGATTTTTGTTGATATTTTAAAAAGCGCTCGACCGATTTCGATAAAATTTTAATGGACCACCGGTGAAGTATACCATTTGAAACAAAAAAGAATTTTCTACATCGGTTCAGGCGTCTTTGAGTAATCGGTAAACAAAAATAAACAAAATTAAAAAAAAAAAAAAAAAAAAAAAAAAAGATTCCGACGAATTGAGAACCTCCTTTTTTGACGTCGGTTAAAAAT
Source organism: Lampropteryx suffumata (assembly GCA_948098915.1). Classification (NCBI taxonomy): domain Eukaryota; kingdom Metazoa; phylum Arthropoda; class Insecta; order Lepidoptera; family Geometridae; genus Lampropteryx; species Lampropteryx suffumata. Next base: position 5,298,741 of record OX402546.1, read on the forward strand.
TCAATATAAGGAACTTAAAAAAGGCGGTTAGATGTGTCGCTGAGTTGGTTTTCCTGAGACTACAATTTATATCTATTTAAAAAAAAAAAAACAAAAAAAAAATTCGAATAATTCGTTAAACGTAGTAAATGTAGGCGCCGGGTGTACGAAAATTGCGCGGCCATTGAACTGGCCGCAATCGCAAAAAAACAACAGTCTATTGTGGCATTTGTGGGCTGAGCGTCACATTAACCAAGTCGGAATCCGAGATACGCACACGTCTTGAACTCTAACATGCCTGCGAAATACTAAACAAAACGAAAAGAAAAACAAGCCTGACTTGGCTATCTCTTTATATATATTTACGGCCAACTTAGACCTGATCAATTCATTTCAGTAAAAACGCTTCAAAAACTTGTAATAAGTAACGAAGCTTCAAGCCTGAAACAATCTTTCATCATCGTTGCAACAGCTGTCGTCTCGTCAGCGCGGGATGGCAGGACAATGGCCGGTGCTAAGCCAACAAGGATCAAACCAAACATCGCTTGACCAAATATTAACCGCCTCGCCATCTTTAATGTCATTTAAATATATTCAACAAAAAATATACGCAAGCCTCATTTGAAAACCAAAACTTTTAATCCAAATATGGAAACGCTTCTTACTGAACTTACTCGTAATCAATTGATATGGCATGACTTCACATAACTGAGATTTGTCAAAATACAGGCGGATACAAATACAAAGAAATATTTAACTGAATATTGACCTTACAAATTATTTTAGGTAACAACTTATCAATGTCTATAACAAGCCCAATATATTATTGATAACAGTAATATTCAATTCACTAATAATGAATATCTTTGTAGATAATTCTACAATCAAATAAAATAGCAAAACATATTAAAGGTTACTTTGTAAATAAGATTGGGTTCGTTCCAAGCAGCTTCCTTGATAATATACATAAATGGCTACAGCCTGTAAGTGTACGCGATAATAGCTTTATAAATGTATAGGTACGCGATCAATCTGCAATCCGTCTGCAATCATGCAAACTGTGAGAAATTTGGCATTTTTTTTTTGTCTCGTGCAAATCACGTGCCTCTCCCACAAACTGATAGCGGACAAGACAGTTTGAAACACTGGATTCTGATGTGGTGTTGCATTCTGCAACACTGTTCATGTGTGAACTCAATTAGATAGTTTCATTGTCGTGACGTGACTGCAGCGCAGCATAGTCGGCATGTCCGCAATTTGTTCCCGATGCTGCCGATAGGTTTAATTGGCAAAGACGTTGACGTGTTACGAGTTACGATAGCGTCTAACGAGATCCAATAAGCCCGGTAGCAACACCTTTCTCTCATGATGAAAGGCAGGTATGAACATTGGTAAATTCATCCATGTTGAAGTCACAGATCGAAAGTTTTGTTTCTTTCAACTTTCAGTTTTCAAAGAATCCTCATTACGATCTTAAGATTCGTTTGATATGAGCTCTACCTCCTCAGACGTTATATTCATTTTATAGGAAAGCGATGGAAAATATATTGATAGAAACAAGATATAGCTGTAGTATTAGCCCAATAGAGCATTTTTCTTTGTTTTTATTATTCTTTGATTACATCTTTAAGAGGTGGTCAAGATATTATTTATTTAATCTCACTTAAATAGACATTTTTTTTTTTTACGTTATTTGTTTTCCTAAAAAAAAGCTGGGCGATTGTGGAATTCTGATACTATCAAAACATTGATACTAATAGCTTTCAGTTACTATGGATACTAGGAATTTGTATTATGGAAGGTTGATGTCGATTGTCAGACATGCTGTCATATGAATAGAATAGAAATCTCAAACCAAATATATAGAGTGTTTATTTACACAGAGAAGCATGGTTTTCAAGGCTTCACATTTACAACCAAACTAATGATTGAAATTATAGCGATTGCTAATCGAAACTGATAGACATTGAATCTTGAATCAAAAGTGCCATAATCGCTATGCAGGACTTAATTCCCCGAAACCTGAGGTAGAGCAATTTTTGGAACTCTCGTTTCGAAACCGCATTAAGTTTATCACTTGTGTAGTGGTTTACACGACCAAGCTTCTTCTAGAGTCATTAACCTTTACATAATCAGTTTACATTGGATTATATTTATTCATAAAAACTACACATCACCACACACGAAATGTATGTATAATATGCACATTATTATACAGAGCTGAGGTATGTGCAACACTTTCACTTCAGATCTTTCATGACAAGCACATGCAATATCAAAGAAATCGACTGAAGATAGTAAACTTATTGTAAGGTAACAGTCCATGCATTGATATGTTATCTGTGCGTGATTTATATCACATTATGTTTGATGATCTGCAAGTATTCGTCTCGGGTCTGGGTGTTTCTATGTATAATACTAGCTGTTGCTCACGACTTCGTCCACATTTTTTATGAAAGGATTTTTTATCTCCTTGCCAAATTTTATTGATATGTTTCAAATCAATCACAACCACCACCCATTTAAAAGTTGCCATACAAACATTCACATCCCATTTTACTCCTTTATGAGGGTTATTTTGAAAAATTCTGAAACTCGTGTCCATTTATTTTACATTTTAATTATCCAAACCAAGTTTTTAAGAAATCACACCACCCGATAAAAAGTTCCCATACAAACATTAACAACCCATTTTACCCCTTTGTAAGGCTTATTTTGAAAAATCCTGAAACACATATCCATTTATTTGGCATTTTATTTATTCATATCAAGTTTCAAGCAAATCGCACCTTGCGTTAAAAAGTTTTATACATTCGTTTTTACCCCTTTTCACCCTCTCGGGGGTTGAATTTCAAAATATCCCACCTTAGTGGGTGGTTTTGCTGTAAAAGGAAGCTGCCTTCCAAATTTCAGCTTTCTAGCTTCAGCTGTTTAGACTCGGCGATGATGAATCAGTCAGTCAGTCAGTCAGTCAGGTTAAGCTCTTTTATAGGTACAGATGTATGTATTTAGAAAAAAAAGTATTTAAGTAGTATATCAATCATGTGGTACCCATAACACAAGCTCTGCTTACTTTGGGGCCAGATGATGCTGTGTAAAATGTGCGGGATTATTTATTATTTATTAATTACTAGCGACCCGCCCCGGCTTCGCACGGGTGCTATGCTGCTACTAAATATACTACAGAATGTCTTTATATACAACGTTATCTAAGAGAATATCATAGACTAAGAGATAGACATATACCATTGCGGACTTTTGTGTAGACCTTTTTAAGGTGTACAATACTGTAGTACATTATTTTGATCTATCTCGTAGGGTTCAGCCAGCGTTTGCAATGTAAGCGCAAAAATGTGTTTATTTACGACACCACATTAGAAACCTCTAAAATTATCAGTGCTTCTCTACTATATTATGCATGTTTTATACATATAAACCTTCATCTTGAATTACTCTATCTATTTAAAAAAAACCGCATCAAAATTCGTTGCATAGTTTTAAAGATCTAAGCATACATCGGGACAGACAGACAGCGGGAGGAGACTTTGTTTTATACAATGTAATGAAATTAATAATACTCCGAGTAGATATTAATGATAATGAAATAATTTCATTCAATAGATCAAACGGACTATTTGCTCTGAACAAAGTTATAATTGCTTTTGAATATCACATCGTGTGAGCTAAATAGAACATTGGGGTCACCGGTCACCCCACCTGACATGCGGGAACTCCGGATAAAGCGCTCGTATTACCGGATCGACCCTCGACCTAAACTATTGAATAATCTGTGATACAGGAACAAAGACCCATATCTGATACATTATTTACGCTCAAAGGATTCACCATTCCATGCCATCATGCCACTATAAATATATCGGCCATGATATTTTATGCGAAACAAATTTCGCACACAAAAATTCAAGTCGCGTACGTCGGTCGTACATATTTGCTTGCACATGATTCATTTGAGAAGGAAAATAAATGAGCTTTATGAATAAAAATAGCACTGATGTGAGGACATTTCTGAAATAAATAGGTAAGTAATAGACTAAACAAGAACTATCCAACTGCGTAAATAATAAAATAGATTAGACAGTACAGATTAAAACTGGACATGATAATGGCCGACATAAATAACAAATAACCCCAAGATCCCGTTAGAGTAAAACAAATATCCGCATTTATCTCGGACAATCCCCAGGCGATAGCCAACGACACTGTAATAGCTGTTGTACTGCAAGTAAACGCCTTACAGAAGCTGTTTAAGCCTATCATAATATGCAATCATGTCATTGTTATTATGAGATACGAGAGCGCCCACCCACAGCCCCGGAACCAACGCAGTACATCTGGACGCTCTCCAATAGACAATTTACGACGAGATAAAATTAAAATGTGCAAATCAAATAGGCAGCATCGATGATTCGTACATGCGGTAATTCGACAGTTTTTGTTAGCATTATCAGTTCAGGCTAGATTCAAAAAGGTCTGCCTAAAGACGGACAAGACAACATTGGTATGCAGGTTGAATAGTAAGTGTCACATTGAAGATTATATTTTGAACCCTGCTATCCCTGAATTAGCTGTTTCCATGAGCAATCACGGCTGTAGAGCATTCTGTCTGTCTGTAATTACTTTAACACAGCATCAGAATCAAATCTACGGTTGCGCAAATGCTCGCATAAATTACAGTACTGTAATCCCCCGTTATTCGATTGAAAGGATTACTACGTCCTTTATCAGCCCTTTGGAAGAGGGGACTGGAAGATACAAATTGCGGAAATCTTTGCGGTTAGAGCGAACAAATGTGTAGCGAATCGCTGTTATATTACAAAATTGAAATCCCAATTTGAACACGAATGAATGAATTAAGTCAAGTCTGCTGAAGAAATAGAACACATAAATATATATACCATTTACATTCCTGATGTAAATGAATTTACTGTGAACATAAATAAAGCAACTGATAAACAATTATAATAAATTGTCCATAATTCGTAATAACTTTTCGAACAACATTATGGATATTAACATTAGATCCGCCTCTAAAAGTTAATGCGAACTCCTTACAATACAGAGCAAACGCAACCAGTAAGCCAAAATTTATTTTTATGTTGGAGTTTTCTTACAAAAATACTTTGCCAAGATCAGGGGTTTCACGGTATGCGGAGACAGGGGCGGCGCAATAAATGTAATGATGTCAAAGAGACTACGTCGACGACGACGGTCGGGGCGCGGTAACGAGCGCGGCCCTCCGCCAACCCTACATTTTTATTGCAACGCACCCCCTGGCTTGCAGCGCAGCGGTTGAGACCACTCGACTGCAAAATGCATAATCACTGCACGACTATCTACACGCTAGATCTTTGTGTAAACAAAACAGCACAGAAAAGAATATATTTAGATGTATTCAGAAACGTGAAATGAAGAGCACTTTATTCACACATGGAGGCGGCAAATGTAAATAAAAGGGGAAATGGCGGCGAAAAGTTTGAGTTTCATTCGGTAATGGACTATGAAGTTTCGTGGAAACTCAAGTTCCGGTAGAACAGCAATAAAGCAAACAAACCCATTTGGAGTTTTATTTATAGGTGTGTATGACGTGGTTATTGGAAATAAAAAGTGTACTCGTCAACAAGATAAATATAATATGATATTAGTGAAGCGATGCATGTGCGAAGGCGTCGCTGGTCACTGCGCGTTTACAATGCAAATTCATCTAGCAAGCAAATACCAGGCTTGAGTCACTCGATAACCTCTATTAATGTGAAATGAGCTTTATTGTGCTCACTTTAAAATCCAAGATGGTTTAAATACGAGCAGTCCTAGGTCTTAACAATCCAGCAGAAAAGTTGGCCAGCAAGCGCTTTTCAGTTTGCTACTGACATTGAAATAAATAATATGCACCTTCAACACATAGTGTCTATTTGAATATCGTCAGGGAGAAAATATGATACGTTAGTACAATTCTTCTGTGGCGGTGTGGCGCGAGTAGAATCGACCGATATGTCATGTGGAGCGAGACTGTTGTATACTTTCGTAGGGAACGAATAGACTTTCGACAATCTCATTTGTTTTTATTTGGTTTTTAATCTGTTTAGAAAAGTAGCAAACTTTCATGCTACTCTCTTTTGTTGGCTTTGACTACCCACGCGGTTCTAGTTTTGGATTAGTTGCTGTTCGGGAAACGAATGACTGTCTATGCATTGTGCCCTTTGCTAAAGCTTATGCTTATGTCATTCAATGTTCAGGAGTAGGTACCATCGTCGCTCTTAGGAAACATACCTTTGCATTTCAGGGCCACTAGGCCTCAATCTAGTCATTAACATGAAGCATGGTCATGGTGATTTGCTTTCAAAAAAACGACTCCGATCGAGTTTAGCATTCTAGCTCATCGTCACAAGTGGGGGAGAGACTAAGAATCTAAGGAAATAAATTAGCATCTTGCGGAATATTTCGATGCAATTTCTTGGACAATATCTAATCCATTTAACCTGGATAGTAAAACTCTACCGTTATTTGAACACAAAGTGGCAGTGAATAACTCTGAGACTGCTACGGTTAATAACTAGTCTAATGGCTATTGGAGACATGCGAATTCCGTTTTATAGAAGATCAGCATGTGTCGAGAACATTCCTTTGAGGCCTCGATAGTGGCCGGGTGATATTTATATCCCATTAAATAAATAACTGCACACTGAAGGCACTTCATTGCCTTGGTCCATTATTGGTGTAATTTTATTCGATGAGCATATTTCAGTACCTACCTAAGATATGAATAAGGTATTTTCTGATCTAATATGTGCATTACTACTTGAGCTCTTTCACAGGATCTATTGGACATCTCACAGTCTGATCACATTTGATTTCACCATTCTCTCTAATCTTTGGCTGCATTGGCAGAGAAATTTCTGGTTTTACCAAAATATTTATTCGTGAGTATTCACGTCCTGAATAAAGATCATTGGGATGCTGACTAGACTACACAACTAGAATAAAATAAACAAACGTACTATCAATTCTCGCAATTATCGCATGCGACCACTTATTGAATACTGACGACTACATTATTATAAATATTTACGGGTATTTATCGCGTTTATTTACCTATTTTTCCCGACGAATAATATTCCCGAAAAATAGGTATCAGTCATCCCGTGACCACGACAGAGTGTAAACCTGTCGAAACGTCGGGAAAAATAGGTAAATAAACGCGATAAATACCCGTAAATATTTATAATAATGTATTCTGATCGCGTAAGATTAAAAAACTTTACTGACGACTAGCCTTACACGAGAGTTGCATGCATTTGAGACTTAACTTCGCGTCTCTCTGTATGATGATTTTCCTTTAAATTACCGGGTTTTTCTATGCTTGGTAGCGATTTGATTTCTTCTAAGAGCAGTGCTCTTGTCAATGAAAGATGGCGCACTTTCACTTGTCCTATTCCAGAGCGGCCTCCTAGATCTCCTTATAGGACATGACAGCTACCTTCTTAATTTGACTTGTATCTGATTCGTGGCCTTCATCTTTCAGCATCTTCATCCTTTATAGAATACTAGCTGTTGCTCGCGACTTCGTCCGCATTTATTTGAAAGGAATTGTAGCTTAAATCCTTCCCCAGGATGATTTTTATCTCCTTGCCAAATTTTATTGATAAGTTTCAAACCAATCACACCCACCACATATTAAAAAGTTTTCATAGAAACATTCACACCCCATTTTACTCCTTTATGAGAGTTATTTTGAAAAATCGTGTCCATTTATATTGCATTTTAAGCATCCAAACCAAGTTTCTAAGAAATTACACCACGTGTTAAAAAGTTTCATACATTCATTTTCACACCTTTTCACCCACTTAGGGGTTGAATATCTCAAAATCCCGCCTTAGTGGGTGGTTTTGCTGTAAAAGGAAGCTCCCTTTCAAATTTCAGCTTTCTAGCTTCAGCGGTTTCGGCTCGACGATGATGAATCAGTCAGTCAGTCAGGTTAAGCTTTTAGGTATAGATGAATATGATGTTGGTATTTCATAAACACCATTATCATATTCATATTCTATTTAGCCAATATTTTAATATTTAACTAATTGTGTTAGTTAATAACAGACATAAAATGACGCGTGAGAATACTGTTTTTACATCCAAACAAAACCAGGAAATGTTAACTAGTGACCGAACAAATAGAAGAAAAAAGGGCAGCAATTCAGCACATGCTAATGATCTCAGAAAGTCCACGGCTTGTTACCCAACTAGGGCCGCTCATTTATCAATACATTCTCGGCGCACTTTTTGAAGCGGTGCATTTATGTTTTTTGCTCTTTTTTTAACGAATCAGCTTGTGTTACTTTAGTTTTGAATCTTTCTAAATGACAAAAGAAATAAAGAAAGAAAATTTTACTCATACGTCAAAAGAAAATAAAAGAATGGAGTAAGTACTCGTATATACATGCAAAACACAAAATACTACACATAGCCTAAATAGATGGTCTTGAATCAGACTTGAAATATCGAAGAAGGAATTTACAAAAACCTATATTCTAAGTACCTACTTATATGAAGTTTATCGTTGGGTTTTATCAAATATATATAAATATTGGTGGACGATGCACAAAACATCATCTAGACCCAAACCAAGGATGTATTATGGTGACCAGAAGATTGATAGAATACTTATTTTTATTTACATATTTTTAAATACATATTTATGATACATTATAACTCCAAGACACAGAACAAACATCTACGTTCATCACACAAATATTTGTCATGGGAGGTAATCGGACCGTCAACATACAGCGCAGAAGGTAGAGCTTCCAAACGATCTGAAAGGCAATTGAATTGAACTCGCATTGTTATACATATTTTATTCTTCAATTTCTCTCTTATACAAGTTTGTGCTTCTATTTCCGTCATAATTATATCGTTTTTAGAGTGAAACTGCTATAGTTCCTACTTACCTAAAAGTGTAATGTAAATTATGATTTCTTTGCTTTATTTGAAACAATTGTCTTGTTTTAAGACTTAATTCTCACCCAACATGGCGCAAAGATTTAATAACCTGACTTTCATTCCGATCTACCAACGAAACAGTTTTAGAAATTTTTATCTAACACTTCTTACGCGAATGATGTTTTATTATGACTTTTATGCATAATTTACATAGATTATGATAATACCGCTTTAATGGACAATTATTATACATAATAACTATAATTAGATACTTTGCAGATTCTTGAACTATGTAAAACAATTTTAAAAATATTTTAAAAATATTTTAAAAATCATTTACTTTTCAGACACAGAAACACTACCTTATGGTAGTGTTCTAATTTTTAGTTCTAATTTTTCTAAGAAATTCTCTACTGACGAAATAAGGAAGCACCGCTAATGAAGTGCCCTGCCTTTTTGTGTCTATTATAAAAATCACACTAACAAATGTGTTGTTTAAATCTTCATCTGCATCTTTATTTATTGACTTAAAATGACAAGGACAGAGCATATTTAATCACCACTCTCGCTAGTTATGTGATTAAAGGGTTTGTGTTTTTTTTATATTTTTATATATAAGAGTTAGACTATAAGGTATTATATATATAGTAAATAGTAGTATAATAAAGATTATCATTTTTATTATTAAAACCTAAATTAGACTGTTGTATTGTTTTAGTGTAATCACGTTTAGAAATGCAACAACAAAATCACCACCAATATTATCTTTTGCGATTTTACAGTTTTGATAGTTTTCATTATCGTTAATTGCAATCATAAAATACTGAATGTAGGGTTATACGTTTCTATATGTCAACTAATTCGTTTGACTCAAGAGCCAGTAAATAGTAAACAAACAATACTAGATCACCTTCTCGATAATCTTGTAGCGATAATGAATGAATGTTGGCAGATAACGCAGGCGCAGTGTCAAGGCCGGCGCGTGTTGATGTCGGCTTTGCCAAGTTGCTTCATATTGTATCGGAATTAATATTTGCCACTTATTAGTTCTAAATAAATTATTTAATTATCAAAGGCGCTACAGCTGAAGGCTCGCTGCATGTCAAAATTGGTCTTGGCTTGGTTTTTGGTTTTAGGGAATTGAACTAGCCGGTACGTTCTTGGGCATTGTGAATGCACAGAGATAAACGTCGCTTAGTATTAACCTGGGTACCGTGGGTTAGATCTCAAAAGACGGAAATATACATCTATTAACAATGGTTATATAATTATGCCTTTTAGGGTAGAACATATAGGACCGTCGGGATCTGAGGCATGGCTTCTATCAAAGATTAATCCAATACAAGTGGACGAGACCAATGATCAAAGTTGCTTACCTCAGACAAAGGATTAGTATGGCTATTTAACGTCGCCAGCCTTTTAGGCACTTTATCTGCGGTCAGGGATTTGAACTGAGTTTCCTATCTATAAGTTATGGTCTTTATTTCTATTGCGTCTTAGTTAACATGAAAGTCATCTTAAATTAACTTAACTAAAATATTAACTTTAAAAAAATTAATTAACAATATTTGATTACGGCTGAAAAATAGAGTGCAAAGATTTAGATTTTTATACATATATTATATAAATCTTCTGTGCGTGTGTTTGTTGTAATTAAACTCCTCCCAAACGGCTGGACCGATTTTGATGAATTTGTTTGTGTGTCTTCAAGATTCGAGAATGGTTTAGATTTAAAATTAGATATATTTTTTTCTTTTTAGCTAGTAGTTTTTAGTTAATTTATTTATTGTATCATTTTATTACTCATATAATCTTTCACACAGTCCATCCATCTTTTCTTAGACTACTTCTACTCGTACATTTAACTCTATCCCCATTCTTGTAACATGACTTAGCTTGATGATAAGCTTGGGTAAGTACTTTGAAATGTCAGTCCTCCATAATTTCTGAAAAAACCTTCAGAGTTTAAAGATACTGCGACTTTTGTTGAAGCTGTACCAAGTATCATCACTAGCATCATAAAAAAATGTAAAAGCAAGATAATTAACGAAGGGTTTTTACAATACAAATCGTATGTGAGCTCATGTGTGTCCACACAAGAGCATTTCAATAGTTTATCGTTTATTTCTATGAGCTGCTTTACAAACAATGTTATCGATGGTCGTCAAGCGACACCAGACAACACGGGCTTTGACACCGGCTTAACAATTACTGTAATAGCCATAGTTTACATTTGTTTAATCATTTATACATTCACAAATATATATACCTACACCTACTATGCTAACATCGAAAGTCAACAAACACAGGACCCAAATATATGTTGCATTAGCGACAGCTACTGCCGAGTTCAAACAGAGAAAGTGTAATACGAGGAGGGTTCACCTGAACTACGTCGCTCTGAGTGTATTTATTTACCTGAGCAAACGAGCTAGATTAATTAAATAAAATGACCCTTCATGTTGCGCAATAAGGATCAAAGTAAACTAGAAAATAGGGATTATGACAGAACAGGCGTACAGTGCCGTCCGGCCACCCCATTTTGATATAACACGCGGCTGTTTAAACTCCGAAATCGTTTAATCCAATGAAAGGGGTCTAGTGTCCACTGAAACTAAAAGTTGGTACGGCAAACGGATTAACAACAATATGAATATTAAATTATGAACTTTTGAAAAGATCAAACCCTGCGTGATTAAATTTTCGAGGTCATATTTGCTCGCTCAACTGATGAACGGCAAGTTATGGTTTCATCTAGAGTGTAAATTAATTTTATTTGAATTTTATTTTTTTGTTTATTGAACAGTATTGTTTTGTAAAATGCTGTGGAGTTTATACTAGTGGTAAATTAGAAAGGTTTCGTGTCGGAGGGGCTGCGACAGGGGGCAAAACAAAGTATCCAATTTCTCCACTTCCCCACTTCCGAGGTAATTACGACACTGTGGCCTGTGGACTGACCGCAGTTGAAATCTAGGCACCGCAACAATCTCGTTACGGAACATAAAATAATACATTGTTAGCTCGATTTTTCGCAAGACCTTGGAACAAAGAGACCTGTTCTGGTGCGCAGGCACCGGCATCGCAATAACGCTTTGCTTTCCCAAGTTGCGGCCACCAGACCCATTCCGGCGGTAATATAGCGTAGGTAATGCTAATCACTTATGTCGATAATCGCAAATTTCAGTCGTCAAATTATGGTTTTGTTGTTTAACTGTACCGAACGATAGAGGCCTCGAGGCTACTAACTATAAATAGGCTTACTTAGATTAGCAGGGCGTTCAACTTTTATTTTAGCCTAAAGCCTAACCAATGTTTTCTGACAATGGCACTCATTTTGACACGAACGATCGTATTTTGTTTGCTTTAAAGGCTAAATTAGAGTAACAGTTTGAGATGACACTTCTTAAAATGTAATTAATAGACGTATGACTAACGTGTTCTACCTCATTTTAGTTCATGTAACTCTTTACAAAGAGTTGTCTTTGCAGAGTGTTTAGAAGTGTTGATTAAAACTGCTGAAAATAATAGGAAAATTAATTCAATAAAGGAATTAATGGCAATGTTAACGTACTTTAGAACTGTAGTTTAATAGTTACTTAAATAGTTACTCGAAGGGTTTCAGCTAAAAATCAGTTTGCTTTTTGAGCAAAATTATGCGCTGACCTTTTTGTCTGGCTGCAACACACACATGGATTAATGGGACAACTATGTCAATGTTTTGTTTTAAGTTTTTATTTCTTTTATTTGTATTGTTTTTGTATGTAACCAACTAAATGTAACCAACTTAAATTCCTTCTTTTTCTTTTGTTATTTTATGTATGCGTGTGTTTGTAGCTACAAATAAATGTCTTTATCTATCTATCTATCTTACTTTAATTTAGACTTTGGTGCAAGTAAGATAAGATAACTAGTTCCTAACGAAATTTTTGCTAGTTTGGCGAAACTACTGAATTTTTATGTTGCTGAATGTAGGAGTACACGCTCAACATTCAGAATTGTATCACCACTACAACTATGACAGTTTTAGCTGTTCCAGAGCTGGTCAATTACCGAACACTTGCTTATATGAATAACGTAGATACTTGTTCTCCACGACCGTTTCTACTTTCTCCATTATCGAAGTGTAAATTAACAATTAACTGTAGAGCTCTCAGTGATTACTATCCATTTTCTACTTACAATCTGACAGGGAAATTGGACGATCATAGATTATCAGTAATATTTTGAACACGATATAATCTTTGTATTGTCAAATGGCAACAATAGAGTGTGATGGATCCGCAAATGTCCACAAGTTGAGATTAGGGGTGCGTCCCTTTATGTGATGTGTCAACATTCGAGATTACAACATCTACGACTTAATTACATTTCACCCCAGTTTAAATTGTAATACAAATGAAATTCTACCCTAGAAAATGGCTTCTTCAAAGGTCGCGAGTCGCTTCTAACGTTCGAAATATGTACGACCCTCAATCTCAGGTTGCTGAAGTACAATAAAGCGCTAATATTTACCAAACAGGAAAAAATATTTTGAACAAGGCGAAAGCTCTTATCGCCGGGAGCGTTGGAGTTCCATTAGAGACACTTTACAGAGATTTGAGGGCGCCAGAGTTACTGTTTTAACTAAAACACAAAGGGGCCCAACTTTAGTGTTCCATTGAGGGCTGGAAATAACTTGAATGTGGGGATGGAAATGTGTCAAAAGTCTCGTAACAACAGAAAAGGGTACTTGTGTTTGTGCTAGTTTTGCTTGTGAATGGAAAAGCAATAACTAGAGAAGAGAATTTAGCGACAATTAAAAAAAACATTTTATTGAAGTGAAAACTTTTTTTAGCGCGGTACGCATATTTTTAGATGAGGTAAAACCTCTGGATTCGCGACACCGTTACCGTCTGGGGCGAGACGCAGCCGGCTGGCGCGCTCGCCCCATTTGATTATAAGCCTTAATGCACATGTTTACAGTCTACTTTTGTATGGAGAAGTTTACTGAGTAAGGTTCTTTGATATAGACGCAGCCGGCTGCCGCGCTCGCCCTATTTGATTATAAACCTTAAACGTGTTTACAGTCAGTCAGAGTTAGGTTCTTTGATATATTATCTACATTCTGAACAAAAAATATTGCATCATCTGTGTTCGTTCAGTATTTGATTGGCAGTCGCCATAATTACTGATTTTGAGGTGATTTATTACTTAACTCTAACGCGCCAAAATAAGTTTTCACTTCTGTCGGCACTCCTGGAGTGCAACCCGATTTTATTTTTGATTCATTGTTTTTATTGATCCAAATCTTGATACGGTTTACATAATTGAGCCTATTGGAGTCGAGAATCTGAGACCGTGGAGAACAGGAGCCCACAACGTTTTAAATTTTTTACATCGTTTTACCCAAGGGCTGGTACCTATCTGGCCCACTTTATTAGTATTGCCATTCAACGTGGCAATGCCGCATGATTTAGTGCTACTGACACCGAATTCCGATCCTAATGACATGACTCAAATCCGGTCATTGACCAATTGATTTTTCTGTTCGAAAAATGTTTTTGCGCTATACTTGTACTCTTAAACGGTGAAGAAAAACACCGTGAGGAATACGGCATGTCGTAGAACCTAAAAAGTTTAAAGACATGTGCCAAGTGCAAGGAGCCTCTGACGCGAACTTCAATCCGTTCATCACACTGCTGATTCAAAAGAACAAATAACATGATAAAAATAAGTTATCAAGCCCAGGCAGAAATACAGCAAAGAAAAGAAAGGTAAGTATAATTTTTTTATGAAATTTGCAACTGCGCTCACTTTAATATAACATAAAAATATATCAAGACAAGCCAATTCTACACGATTATCACCACGCAGTCTGGCTTCACCTTGTTTTGACGGCGTATAGTAAACTTGCAACGTCTATCAAATAATGACTCATGCAGATTGTAGATGTCCAGTGCAGATTAGAAGTCAAGTGTTTCAAGGTTTATCACAGATCTAATATTTACAATTTTAATCTTAGAAGAATAAACATACCTAGTCAATTTTAGAACTGGTCTCTATAATACTTTGAAAGAGGTTTTTTATGGGAGGGTAAACCGCTTCGTTACGTAACGCGTTACGGCGCCAGTCTCTCAGGCTTCCCTTTCTTTCACGCATACGGCAACGGTAGGCAGGACCCTCCTCTCTCACTCTAACCCACAGCGCTAGTTAGATTAGTTTATCACTTCTGTCGGGGGCATCCCGAGACGCACACGTTTTTTTTTATGTAAGTAAACGTTAATCTATGCATACGCTGAAAATACGTGAGGTACGATTACGTTAAGGCATAATTATATAGCATTGCAATAGTTTCCCACCAACAGATCAGCAGCGTGGTTACTCTCTCCTTAATCCTGTATCATCACTTACCCGGGTCTGTTCCAATCTGTCTGTACACGGAGAGTGCGACGTCGTCTTCGCTCACAAAGTCCCAAAGTCCGTCGCAAGCCACCACCACGAAGTCTTCATCTCCGTCGAGATCTACCGTGGCGTGCTCGGGTTTCGCCGTCACGTACGGCTTGTACTGAGCGTCACCTTAGGAGAACAAACTAATATTAATTTCAAAGGAAAACAGTATAACTTTATGACTACGTTTAAGACTTATACCATGACCTAATTTTGCGAGAGTAAGGCCAACCACGTCAGTTCAAGTAAAAGCTAAAGTCATATAATGTAACACACGACCGAAGTCAAGATAATATCAAAACCACTTTATCTTAACAAACTTAAGTAGCTGCTTGGTAAATAATGCATTGGTTGCCCAAGATTGAGTTCCACATTATAATGCTTCGAAGTCACTTTACGTAACAAACAACTTAGCAGCTTGATGGAACTGGCAAGATTCCAGAATGTACTTAAAAACAAATTCGAGAGGTATGATAAGTTTTCTTGGTAGTATTTAATGAACCCAACTTATATTTGCTTGTGGTAAATTATGCGAAGGATAACTTGTCGGTGTATAGTTTTCATAATCTACATGTAGGTTAATCGCTACAATAAATGATATGAAATACAATAATGTCAACAACTGCACTAAACACACGTGTTACAGTACCACTTCATACGTTTCTACCGAATACTAAGAAATCGTAAACCCGATAGCAATCTACAAGTTGTGGTAATCTCAACCCTAAAGACCCGGGTATTCTGAAACGAATTATGAACATTGTACCGAAAATACTTGTACAACGAACAAGTAAAAGTACTCTTTGTGCTGTTTGGTCATCTGAATAATCAAAAATCATTTTCAACTTCTTTCGTATTCACAACTCTTAAGATATGTCCATGTCTGTCAATATACGATACTTACAATTGACGCAGCGAAATACCTAAAAGTACATTACCGTTATCTCTTCAAACTTAACTACAGGTAGGAGTATACTCTGAATAACGTTAACAAACAAACCTCGCATGAAAATCTTAACTTTCTCGGAAGGGGAAATGGGTAAGTTTCGGCACCTAATCTCCCATGGAATGTGATATCGAGTTCCCAGTCTCCACGGGGAGAATGGGGTGCTGTGGAGAAAATGTCAACATTGGATCGTAATTGTTGATATGCCGGACGCGGATGGTGTGGAAGAACTATTTTATGTATTTGTGTGGCGAGTAAATCATTGCTAGGGGCGGGATAACCCCAAAATATATTGAAATCCTATTTTATTATGAAAGCTTAGAGCACCAGGCATCAGTTACTTCAAAATACAGATTTCTGCCTAGTTCTTCACAAATTTACCTAAATTTACCCATTCAAGCTTGGTGATGTTTTTGACTTTGACTTGATTCTTCGTAAGACCATGATGACTATAGCTCTAGTTGGACTGTCCGACCGAAGTAAATTTACTAACACTTGTTCAAATAATCATTCAGACATTGATAGACGTACTGTCTACCCCCATCACTAAATCCACAATGCACCGCCAAAATCGATACATAGTGCGTGCAGCGGGGGTCAAATGAAACGAGGGCTGGTTCAGAAGGGTGACCGCCGACAATCGACATATAGGCGCCCAGCGCGCGCACTGCCTATTATAATTGAGTTGTGAATTCAAGTCCATTGTTTCAAAATGTTTCACGTTGCTTCAATATTCATGCTTGCAAATTTGACGGATTTTATGTAAAAATGTGATTGTTGGTTTGTCAATCAGTGTGCAAATAACGGTATTTTAACCGCGCACCGTAAATGTTATTTTGGTTATTTTTATATTTATTTATTTATTTAAGTAAATCAACATTGGATAACTTTTATTAGTAAATACGTAAATAAAATGTTAGTATGTAAATAAAATTAACTATTTAATAATGTTAAATAACTGATTACCTATTTTGATTTGTCATTACATGAATCATCGAACAACGATGTAATGACAGTCAAACCTGTCTGCTAGTACGTTCAGAATGCTGATGTTACTGGCTCGTACTCTACGCCAGAGATGTGCACCGCTTCATTTTGCAGAGAAAAATGTACTCTTGCTTCATTTGTTTAATTGACTTTGTGTTGACAGGTACCCAAGTCACGGAGCTTCAAAATTATTCCGCTCAATCAACCTCACTTCGTTTTTTACGAGTATATTTTAGTATGTTGGCTCATACCACTAGGTACATTTAAATTTATTCTATATTCGTGGTGTGCCAGCGAGCGAAGGAATAGGCTTCTCTAGAGTATAACCCTGAGACATGAAATACATCCCCTTAGATTATTGAGAACATTTGAGATATAGTAAAAAAAAATCGAAACTTATTTTACAATCCTACTAATATTTTAAATATGAAAGTTTAAGTGCATGTTTCTTTGTTACTCAATCACGAATAATGCTAGAACGGCAGGGTTATTACGTAAAAGTAGCCGTAGCGACAGCAGTAGCAACGCTACAGCAATATCGACGAAATTTGGCATATATGTGAAGTATATTGAAATGTGACAATAGTAGCAAGTCGTAAAAACATTCTTGTTAAGGAAGCACCGCTGCCAATTACTCGCCAGTCGAACACCTACAGACGAAAATAAGCTCATAGCAGAGATATAAGCGTACAATCGCGCAATACAGATAGATAGATAGACAGATTAACACTTTATTGTACACAAAAAGAACACAGAAGAAATAATATAAATTGTACAATGGGAGGCCTTATCGCTAAAAGCGATCTCTTCCAGGTTTCTTTGGATGGGCAGCATAAACAAAAACAGAACGACGGCGGTGTACAAAAAGAAAAGTTAAATTTACAAACATCTTTCTATAAAAAAAATCATAAGTAGTGATTAACGATATGAACCAGTTAGCAGATTCCAGAAATAGACAGATAAAAATAAATAATCCCGGACATTTCACACAGTATCATCTGGCCCCAAAGTAAGCAGAGCTTGTGTTATGGGTACTGACTGACATATACTACATACTTATATACTTATTTCTTTTTGTAAATACACACATATTATACATAGAAACACCCAGACCCGAGACAAGATAATGATATGATATACGCGTAACTTGTATGTATATTTGTGAATTTCTTATTACCTATTATCTTTCCAACGGCTGGATGGATTTCGTCATTTAATTTAAGGTATCGTTAAAAACCTTAGTGTCCTTAGAAAGATGTTTGAAAAAAAAAACTAAAATGGCGGGTTTGGGCGCAAAATAAAATATTATCGAACCTATCGAGTAGGGTACTTATCAAAATAAGGTAATTAAAAGGAGATTACAAAATTCAAAATAAGTTATATTCTTAAATTTTATTAGGAATTATAACGTCTTTTTGCAGTCGGGTTTTCGATTTTTTTTAATTATATATTCCTGTTTCTTTACGTATCGAACAATATTGTGAACAATCGAAACATGGCAAATGCATTACAAAATTAATCAAAACGATTCCCCAATTGCATCATGAATCCATCAATTAGTAGCATCCACATCCCGAGTAGTCTAAAAGCCATTACTCAGCGTGTTTCCCAGTCGGGAAGCTATGGCTAACAGTTAAATGGTCGGCGGCACACGCCAGTAACGAGTCTAGCCTATTGTGTAATAGGGGTGTGGGTTGGTTGGATAGTCGAATCGCTGGGCTTCGGAATGAGTTGGGTAGTAAAGTTCGATTTCAGAATCGAAGTTAAAATTATACGTACTGAATTTTTACTTCAGTTTAGCTCAAGCTTTTTAATTGTACCAAAACATTCATCACACAAATGTTTATCCTGGGAAGGAATCGAACCCTCAACCAGCAGCGCAGAAGGCAGAGCTGAGCCAACTGACGTACCAGGCCCGTCGGAATACTTGCTGAGATGTGGCTATTTATTTTCAGAACCATTACGTTCTGTGTCTGGGTGTTATATAGTATCAAAGTATGTATTTCCAAATATAATGAGTAATTGTTCTATCAGTCATCTGGATTTCCAAAGTACATTGCTTAGGTTGGGACTAGATGGTATAGTGTGAATCGTGTCCAGCAATATTTAGTTTCTTTTATTTACCCAGATCATTGAACTTACGCAGTAAAAATCAATGACAGCGAATTTACGATAATTTTAAATAGTATAATATCTGTCTGAAGATCTCACCCATTTCATAATCGCCCTTAGATTACGTAACCCGCGACAAGCAATAAGCGTGAATTGCGCGATCACTGCTGTCAAACACGCTTTTTATACGCTTTAAATTACATTATAAGCGTATATTCGCATATGGGTGGGCGACAGGCGACGACAGTAATTGGCAGCGAGTGGCTTCCGTAATAAGACTTTTTTATACTACTTTAACCAGATTTTACAGATATCGTTGTCGGTTTGCTAATTGTGTCGCTACTGCAACTTTTAAGTAAAAGCCCTAGTTTTATATATGTTTTTTTCGAAATCGTATTTTCCGAAGTCCCACCCCTAGTCAGCGTGTGCCGGTAACGATGGTGGCTCATTGTGAACGATGACCGAGCAACGATCGAGCAATAATAATAAAACAAGCGATTTAGCATGAACTTCACGCCCTATAGGGTTGATGAGGATCCAACTTCAACCCTTTGTACTTAAAGCCTTTGTAAACTTGCGGGGAACTTTTGTAGGTGTTGTGAATTTAACAAGTAGGTAATTATTACGATATTATAGTTAATGCTTATCTTTGTGATAGATAGATAGCGAGTTGACTGGCCGTGTGAAAAGCCAAAAGTGGGGGTTGAATTTCTTTAAAGAAAATTATTCTTAGTAGTCAGAGGCACGTACAAACAGTATGCAAACTTTTGCACAATAATTAACCCAAGATTATTAATGTCGAAGGTTTTAGCAGAAGAATTTTCCAGACGAAGACAGGTTAAGACGAAACTAAGTCCAAGTGTCTTTGTCAAAATTTCAGTCATATTCTTCTTATAGTGTCACCGGTTATTTCTAACCAGTGAGATAAAATGATTATAGTGCGCCTTAGAGGCTGTCTTTGAACTTTTTAGATTCCACGATATGCTGGTTTCCTCACGAGGTTTTGGTTCATCGTTTGATGAACATACAAATTTACAAATACACATTTTTGTCCGAAAATCCATTGGCGCACCAACGGCTTTAGCATCGGAAAGCGGGGCCACTTCGACAAGACAACCAGTGCTCCTGTTTTATTAAAATTTCAGTGCGTTTTTAATATGGAAACGTGAGCTTAAGATCTGTTCATTTTCCTCATTGTTTCACGTGTATTTTATATTATTCTGTACATTTCTGTAAATAAAGCCAGTTTATTTTGACTTTTTCTAAATGTTAAATTCTAAATTAAAAATGTTCCTCTACTCTGTGTACTCTATGCTAGTAGAAAAGATATCACCGAAATGAAAATGCAATGTGTGTAGCATAAATCTCCGGCCGGCTGTGTAAAAGAACGTCCGTAAACATGCAATACAAACAGTAAAATTTTACGATTGTCCATAAAAGTTAAATCCCGGGTCGAGTCCTCATGAAAACGTCATTATTGAACGTTAACAGCAAACGGGACAAACGAAATATTATATGATACATACTTTTCGGTCGTATTATTCTACTGCCATAAAAAATCTGGTTTACGACTTCTATTCCCACTGCTCCAGCATCTATTTGACTGGCCTGTCAGCTCCGTTGGTAGTAGCTCTGCGCTGTAGAATGAGGGTTCGATTCCCTTCCAGGATAAACATTTTTGTGATGAACATTATGTAGGTGTTTGTTGTGTCTGGGTGTTGTATGTATTTCATAATATATAAGTAATCTATCAGTCATCTGGTCACCATAATACATGCTATGCCTAGTTTGGGGCTAGATGGTATTGTGTGCAATGTCCTCCAATATTGCTTTATTACTAGCTACTACCTGCGGCTTCGCACGCGTGGTACCTACATAAAAAGTAGTCTATGTCCTTCTCCAAGATCCTATTTAACTCTATATCAAAATTCATCAAAATAGGTTCAGCTGTTTAGGCGTGAAAACGTAACAGACATACAGAGTTACTTTCGCATTTATAATATTAGTAGGAATTTATATAGATATAAAAGTGGGAATTATAGTGTGTTCCTCAGGAATATGTTTTTTTTTACCTAAACTAGCTTCTGCTCGCGACTAAGCACGCACCACCTACACCTACAGCTATAAAAAGTAGCTAATTTACATCCTTGGGGATGTAAATTAGCTGATGAAATTTTGTAAGGAAAGAGATAATCTTGGGATTATGTCTTTCCTTACAAAATTTAATCAGGATCCGTTCAAATGTTTATCAGTGAAAAGGTATTAAACAAATAGACATATGTACATGCAACGATACTTTTGAATTTATAACATACTCGGTGACCCGGCAAACTTTGTTTTGCCATATAAATATCTATCGTAATTTTTTATGTCCTATGTTACTTCTAATACCTCCAAGAATATGTGTACAAAGTTTCATGATGATCGGTAAAGTAGTTTTCGCGTGAAAGCGTAACAAACCAACTTACATTCACATAATTATAATATTAGTATGATGGACAAATGAATACTACACCTCACTAGGATCTCTTGTGACGTAGGAAGACACATATCATAACCGGGATATTAGTAGATCATGCAAATCAGCACTGGGAAAAGTACCACCACAATTCGCGTATTGATCTGAAGCGTTGTATAGCTCACTTAAGTAGTTGTTCCTCACAGATCAATGATGTTAAGCAACGTTGTGCGTACTCAGTACTTAGAACCAATCTTCCTAACCCCAGCGGAAGAGTAGAACGCAGAATGTAGCTGCATGCTTCCTATCAGCCTCCATAACAAAGACTAAATTGGCGAATTGGCCCTAATGCCTCGTGGCACACTTGCGCTTCACAAAATATAGGTGTTTCGAGTTGAGAGCCGAACATAGGCAACGAGCCAAACCAACATGGCCGCGGTGGAATAAATTGTTGTTCCCGTAACTATACGAAGACGCTCCGGAGGATACTTGGGGTCTTTAGCCAGTCTTCTTTTTCTTGCGGTCAATGACACAGTAATTTTTTTTTTAAATAAAATACTGCCTCACTCCATCGTCCGTGACGACCATTAGGTCATACCTTGTGCAGGTGTTAGGGCACAAGGGACATAGTAATATAATAATATAAATGGTCAGTACCTGGATTGAAGACCCGAGTGGCACTTTTATCTACAGACGCTCTACAGACAGTGGAGCATACAGTGTCGATTTACGTGACTCCATTAGATTCGACCAGTACCGGCGAGAGCGTCCTCCGGTATGTGGACGAGAGAGGCCGATGCCCGTCGTACTTGTACATGGCATGAAGCGATTGGAATTAAATATAGAGACCAACTTCAAGTCGTACGTGTAGCTGCCAAGTACAAGGATATATTCCTCGCACCCGACTTCTGGACAGCAAGAGTTGTTTACCGAGGGTATAGTGAAACACAACTAATAAAGAAAGTGCCTTAACTCTTTTAAGTTTTTTATATTTTTCTAAGTCTTTAAGCTATTTAATCTATGGGTCTTTGCTTTTATAATTTTACAATAAGTTATAAGTTGCCTAAAATAAACATTATATTATTATTATTATCTGAGCGCTTTCGTGCTTACGTTCAGGTTAAGTTGTCGGTCCCGGCTTACCGTAAGTTGATAGGCCGTGACGGAGGTTTTCGGGCGGACTATCATCTAAGTCACACCAGAGTATTTTTTTTATCAAAGATAGACCTACGTTTGACCACGATCTTGCCTGATGTTAAGCGACGATGCGGCCGACGTTGGGGCACGCAGGTCTAGTAGACACCTATTTACTCTTCAATTGAAGAGACCCAAATTGTAGTTTGCAGAAAAGACAGACGACGGCAAAGTATTCTAATCCTTGGCTGTACGCATTGCTCGGGTCTGGGTTTTTCTATGTATAATATGTATGTATTTACAAAAAAAGTATATAAGTAGTGTATCAGTCATGTAGTACCCATAACACAAGCTCTGCTTACTTTGGGGCCAGATGATGCTGTGTGAAACGTCCGGTATTATTATTATTATATTATAAATGTGGAACCAAAGCACATTGTTCGTAAAGGTGCTAGACTGACAAGGTATGTATGGTATTGAGCGGTACGTCTGCTCCTGTAATTATTAAATAAAAACATTGAGAAGTTGGTTTTCTTTCATCACCTACTTTTTTTTAATCAATTAAATATCCGGACATTTCACACAAGATCACCGGGCCCAAAAGTATTACCGTGAAATTTAATCCCGATAAAACGAGCCTGCGAGCAATAGCTCTGATTAGGGGCAGACAATCAGACAGGCGGGCATACCGAAACTATATAATTTCCTTGTGGACTTCTGAACCTTTAAAAACGTGAGGATCGGACGAGTTTCATGCCGGATTAATATAATCCCTACTAATATTATAAATGTGAAAGTAACTCTGTATGTCTGTTTATTACGTTTTCACGCTTAAACCGCTGAACCTAATATTGGTATTGAGATACATGGGACCTTGGAGGCGGACAGAGGCTACTTTTTTATGTAGGTACCACGCGTGCAAAGCTGCGGGCAGGAGCTAGTGTATATATACTAATATAATATTGTTGTAAAATGCACACAAAATCATCTTGACCCAAACATAGCATAGTTTGTATTATGGTGACCACATGATTGATAGAATAGATACTTATATATTTTTAAATACATAGTACTTAGTACTTATAATAGTTTAAAACACTCAGGCACAGAACAAAAACATACACAATTCATCACACAAATGCTTATCCTGGGAGGTAATTGAACCCTCAACCAACAGAGCAGAAGGCAGAGCTACTACAAACTAAGCTGACAGGCCAGTCAAGTCAGCCAGGATTCTTCTTGAGCTAGGTTTAGGAGGCAGCTACATTCATTTAGCATGTATCAAGATAATTCAAAATGGCTCCTGTGATTGTATTGAATAAAAAACATTTTGATTTGTATTTTTAACGTGTACTCACCAATGGCTCTGGATACTGCCAGTTGTCCGTTGACCCTCCACGTTCCCCAGTACATAACAGTGCCGCCTGATTTTTCTATTCGTTCTCTTTCGTCCTGAAACAAGAGCTTACGTCATAGAATTTATACACGAAAGAATCTGGTTATTGGATTATTTTCGGCCGTCGTCGTGCGAAGCAAACATTACACTTTTAGTTTAATTGTTTTTCTACTGCCCGCGGCTTTTTCCGTGTAGTACTTAGCTAAAAAGTAGCATATTTGTATGTTAATCCAGGTCTACATCAATATCTATACAAGGTTTAATTCAAATCGGTTCAGCCATTTTTGTGTGATTAAGTATTAAAGAAACACCCACACAAACTTTCACATTTAGACATATAATTTTATTTTCTTTCAACTACGTAGTAATGTTATCATTAATCACTACAAAACCGATCACAAAGGACGTATTTTTTGCTTAGAACCAAAACAGTGCAGTAATGTTATATGAAATCTAATTATTGCACTGTTTTCCATTATTGCACTGTTTTTAACTTTTTATTTAGAAATTTACCACAGAGGTTTAATATCTCCCATTAAGTTTATTATAAAATGTTTGCATTAGATCTAAAAGATACTGGCTGATAATAAAATTCGGCTGAATAAAACCGACTTGGTGAAAAAATAAACAAATGGCGCGCATTTTGTACCATTGTAAAACTTTGATTCTTCATATTTTTAGTTTTGAGTAGGTATATTTTATCACAGTAGGTAGATTGGTAGTTGAAAGAAAAGTAAATTACGCACCTTGCTAAAGAGAGTCATTAATGCACTCGTGTTAATTCAGTGCCCTCGCTTTCGCTCGGGCACCAACATAACACTCGTGCATTAATAACTCACTTTGCGCTCGGTGCAACAATCTACTCTTAGAACATCGTGTGCACTATGTTTGTGAATTCAAAAAATCATTTAACCTATTTAGTTCTACCTCCACGATGCCCAATTTATCATACAACCTTTTTTAATTTGTAAAAAAATCAGACTCGGAACCTTCTGGGTTTTCCTTTTTTTTAATTTGTTTTGCGCGCGCCATTTTGTTTTCATGTCATAATATTAAAGCCTTAAGTTAAAACAAGCAACTTAAAAACAAGTAAAAAACCTAAAATGAGTTATTCTAGCGACGAGATAGTTTATTTGATGCCAACAGAATTGACTGAAACTGTTAAAAATGCGCAAATGAGCTTTCTCCCTCAACAATCACGCAAGAAGTATTTGAAATTTGATATGTTTAACACGTAGCGACTAGCTAAAGGAGCCAAAACATTCTCAGGAAACGTTTTGCTGGCATATTTTACCGAATTATCCGAACCAATAAATCAAGCACTCTATGGAGTACGTATATTGAATACGTACTCATACATACGTACTCGTACATGGAGTGCTTGATTTCTAAAAGTAACAATAAATATGAAAAAAGAATACATATTGACGACCTTTGTGGCGCAGTGGGCTTAGGTCCGGCTGGGGCGCAAAAGGTTGAGGGTTCGATTCCCGCCGCGGGACAAATGTTTGTATGATCAGCAAGTATTTGTCTCGGGTCTGGGTGTTTCTATGTATATTATGTATGTATTTACAGAAAAAACGTATAAAGTAGTATATCAGTCATGTGGTACCCATAACACAAGCTCTGCTTACTTTGGGGCCAGATGATGCTGTGTGGAATGTCCGGTATTATTATTATTATCCTAAATTAGTAGCATTTTTAAAAAGAGCCTAATCTGGTCATCAACCAAAAAAGTCGAAGGTTTCAGCGTTAGTTTTCAATTTCAGAAATTGAAAAGTTTCTTAACGAAGCACCTGATTCCGTTTATTTGGCGGCAAGAGTAAGTCAGTTGCACATTCAGTATCTACTTAATGTTAGTTTTTTGCGGTTAAAAAGCAACATTGCACTCTTGTATATCAAATAACTATTATAATTTTCATTCAAAACGGAATATTTAAAATTATCGGGAAGCAGAAAAACTCATATATTATGGTAAATATCCCTTTTGAGTGAAAATTATGTTCAAAAACCATGAGAGTTTTCGAAGTTATCATTTTGTTTATATTTTTCAAATAAAGGGTTATTGTGTCGGGTGTGTATAACTGTAATAAAGAGATTAAACCAAAAGCAACTTTACGATTTCATTGTCAAAATTTTGTGCGTTTTGACATTCGAAACGTGAGCTTAGCCAAGTTTCCATCTCTCAATCTTACCCTAGGGCTCAATTACATAACATCTTTTGTCCTAATTGACTTGTCCATAACATTTTCAGTCCTAATATTAAGTAACCTAATAAATATTGGTGGACAATCAACACATAATCATATGGCCTGTTGTGTGGATGTACAACTATGACTAGAATACTTATATATTTTTAAATACATACTTATGATACTATATAACACCCAGAAACAGAACAAACATCTATGTTCATCTCACAAATATACAGCGCAGAAGGTAGAGCTACTTCCAACTGAGCTGAGTCCAGGCCAGTCGGTTTGGTCCACGTTTGTAACTAAGACTTCATAACTAGTAATATATATATCAAGATTTTTTTACTGTTTTATAACCAGTCATTAAACAAGACTTTTATCCATTTTTATAACGATTTTTTATAATAAATAAAACCCAGATCGAGAACTATGCATAGATTTAGTGACTCATTTCATTCATTCATTTCAGTTTAAGTTTTGTTTTAAAATATGGATCCAAAATATTTGATAAACACGGGTTCTACTCATATATTATTTTGTCGATGGAGGCACCGACTGCGAACCGTGAACCCAAGCGGCAACGAGCGGACCGCGGATCAAACACACCCCCGATGAAGATTCTCTAGATAAATCCAAAACAGTATCAGTGCCTCCATCGACAAATACGTGAGTAAAACCCGTGTTTATGAAAACGTATAGTACAACTCACGAATGTTTCGAAAGTGTTTAAAGTAAGCTTGTTTTATATGGATTTTATATCGCCTGACTAAAATTTCGTAAAACATGAACGATCTTATTTTGCTTACACTAAATTCTGTTTAAAAAAAGTCCAGTTCATAAAATTCAACCAAAGCCACAAGAAAATACTATTTTTATATGTACCTACAATGCACGATTACTGTCCACCGAAGAAAGTATGTGAACGTTAAAGTTTGCTTTACAAAATATAAAATACAACATAATACATACAAGAAGACAGTGATCAAATATTCTGCCATTTTGGTAAAAAAAGAGGTCACCTAGGTGTTGGTTTCTTAAAGAAGAAAAAATACAAATCAAACTTCATAAGCTTTCCAGGCCTATCTGACAGGGTTGCAATTCAGAACCTGAAATTCAATAAAGAGACGCTATCTCTTATTCAAGTTCATGCACCATCGTCTGAGTCAAGCGAGGAAGAGATAGAACTATTCAATGATACACTCAATAAAGCTAAGGATAGTTCAGAAAAGAAACAAATCATAATGGGTGATTTCAAAAGTGTGGTAGGGTGGAGTCAGACATACTGTACAAAAAGGGAGACCCCACAGACATTGAAAACTATCGTCCAATAAGCTTGATGTCAAGCCTCTATAAAAACTTCTCACAGGGCTTACAATTTAGACTAACACCAAAAATCGAAGAGTTTCTATATGTAGAGCAAGTAGGATTTCGCAAAAGCTTCAGTACAATCTACCATATACACACCATGGAGCAAATTATCGAAAAATACCAAGAATTCCAAAAACCTCTTTATCTTGCTTTCATCGATTTTAATAAAGCGTTCGATTCCATAGACCAGGGGTCGGCAACCGGCGGCCCGCGGGCCGCATGCGGCCCGTAGACTATCTCGGTGCGGCCCGCTACCCTGAGGTCCGTAAGAAAAAAATAAAAAGGCCATATAAATTCACTAGAATTTATACGGCCATGCTGCTGGGCCATGAGAGTATTCTTGAAAGCTCGCTCCCACGCGGGGTGATAAAAATGTACCTCTATTTCATTTCTTAAGAACTGTTTATCAAGACTGTGATGTTATGTATTGTTTCTACCGAAAATAAATATTTGCTGTACTTATTCAATTCTTGGCAATTTCTTTTGCGTTTATCCGCCGCACGTGCGGCGGCGGGCGGCTCCTTTGAGACAATAGGCGGGGCGGCAGTCTTTGATTAGACGCAGGTGTGCGGCGGCGAAAAAATTCAAAGCGACCGGTTTTAGTTAAAATCACAGCCGCGCGCAGCTCTCGCCACATTCGGTTGTGGAAATTCGCCGGAAACTCACGTCTCATCTGGTTGCTAGCTACGCGTTTCGTTTCACCTTTCTTCCCTTCGCTGATAGCTTCTCACGCACGACGTATGAGGTAAGTTGTATGCACTCGCGAGCATTTTGTTTTATTTTATTTACTGCTTGTTAATGTGAACCTTCAGATTGATGGGTAAATGTTATAAGGACGGGGATAGTAGTTACATGACATGAAGTTAGTTACGAGTGTGTCATGTTTTAATTATTATTTGAATGTGGAGTTGAATTTGTAGGTGCTAACTGGAACATATAATTTTACAACGAATTTAATTTTTTTCATTATTGTTACAGAATAATTATATAAACATGGCTTCAAGAAAAAGGAAGATAGAAGAAGAAAAAAGAGTTTTTAACGAATTATGGACAGAATTATACTTTTTTATCGAGTTTAAAGGAAAACCGTTATGCTTGATTTGTCAAAAGAGTATTTCTGTAGTAAAGGAATATAACCTGAAGCGACATTACGACACCGAGCACAAAGCTAAATTTGACTGTCTTGAAGGAGAAATACGGAAAAGGAAAATTTCCACTTTGAAATCGTCATTACAAAATCAACAAAACATATTTAAGGTTGTGGCAGACAACAGCGAATCGAATGTTCGGGCCAGTTACAGGGTAGCAGAGATTCTTGCAAAAAGTGGACGTCCGTTTACCGATAGTGAATT
Organism: Lampropteryx suffumata; assembly: GCA_948098915.1. Taxonomy (NCBI): domain Eukaryota; kingdom Metazoa; phylum Arthropoda; class Insecta; order Lepidoptera; family Geometridae; genus Lampropteryx; species Lampropteryx suffumata. The sequence continues at coordinate 5,328,046 of OX402546.1, forward strand.
AGTAAAAGAGTGTGTCTTAGCTATCGCAGAAGAAATATGCCCAGAGCAGAAAAAAATGTTTAAAAGTCTTAGTCTCTCTGCAAGAACTTGCACCCGACGTACTGAAGACTTGGGTGCTAATTTGTGTGAACAACTCAGGGATAAGGCGCAGTCTTTCGACTGCTTCTCTTTAGCGATGGATGAAAGTACGGACGTGTCGGATACAGCACAGTTACTCATATTTGTACGCGGCATTGACGAAAACTTTACTGTTTACGAAGAGCTTGTGAAAATGTGCAGTTTGAAAGGTACAACTACGGGAGAAGATTTATTTCACCATGTGGAACAAGCTCTGGATTCATTGCAATTAAGCTGGGAAAAGTTAACAAGTGTCACTACCGATGGAGGCAAGAACATGAGCGGTCAAAACAAAGGTGTTGTTGGGAGAATCATCAGCAAAGTGAAAGATTCTGGATCTACTGTGCCATTGATTTTTCACTGTATTGTCCATCAAGAGGCATTGTGCTCCAAAGTTATATCCTGGAAAGAAATAATGGATACTGTAACATCCACTGTTAATTTTATAAGAAGAAATGGGCTCACACACCGTCAGTTCCAAAAGTTTTTGGTAGATCTGGAAGCTGAACATGGTGACGAGGTTTACTACTGTGAAGTGAGGTGGCTCAGTCGAGGTGCCGTTTTGGAACGGTTTTTTGATTTGAGGAAAGAAATTGGCAACTTCATGGAGATGAAAGGAAAGCCAGTAGAAGAGCTTACTAACAAACAGTGGATTATCGATCTTGGTTTTTTGACTGATTTGACTAAGGAACTGAATCAGCTCAACAAACGCTTGCAGGGAAAAAATAAATTGATTTGCGATATGTATACAGATGTAAAGTCATTTGAAATGAAACTGAAACTGTTTATCAAGCATATTGATGAAAAAAAGCTTGACCATTTTCCTAATTGCAAGAAAGCCGTGGAAGAAGCTGGAGATAATTTTGTGTGGCAAAATATTACAATGAAAAACGTGTTAACACAACTACAAACTGAGTTTGTAAATCGATTCACCGACTTTAAAAAGAGCTCCCTTAACATGGAAATATTCCAAAACCCTTTTGCAATTGATATTAGTGAGATACCAAGCAATTTGCAAATGAACATAGTAGATTTGCAAAGTAATAGCACACTTAAAACGGCATTTAAGGAAAGCACTGACTTGATACAGTTCTACGGAGGTTTGAGTTCTGAAAACTTCAAAGAATTGAAAAAGTTTGCTCAGCAGATAATAACTATGTTTGGTAGTACATATTTGTGTGAGCAGACTTTTTCAATTCTCAACTACCGCAAAAATAAGAATTGTTCGCGGTTAACGGATGAACATTTAGACGCGATACTGCGCGTGTCTACTACTAAAATGAAAGCAGACGTTAAAAAACTTGCAAGTCAAATGCAGCCTCAAAAATCTCACTAGTTCTTACTTTTATGTTAGTATAGTAGTTCAATTAAAAAAGACATAATTGTATGAATATATATGCGTTTTATTTCAAATATTAAAAATACATGCCCGAACATATAAATATAAGTGCGGCCCGCACTGATACTCTGGCAACATATGTGGCCCGGCTATAGCATAAGGTTGCCGACCCCTGCCATAGACCATACGGCTATATGGAGCGCTAAACAAGCAAATGTGAACGAAAATGATATAGATATAATTAAAAATATATACGCCAATTGTAGGAGTAGAGTAAAGCTCGAATCGACAGGGAAATTTATTAAAATTGCAAGAGGAGTAAGACAGGGTGACCCACTATCAACAACTCTCTTTATAACTGTACTCCACTCAATTATAAAAGAGCTCTCCTGGAAAAACGAAGGTATTTACATAATCGGGAAAAACCACATACCTGGCCTTTGCAGACGACATAGTTTTATTCGCGGAAGATGAACTAAAACTTCAATATATTATGTTAACTACTCTACATAATGCTAGCAAGAAAAGAGGACTGGAAATGAATTTACAAAAAACTCAAGCAATGACAAACAGTACACAGAAGACTTTACTTATAGACGATACAAAACTCGAATACGTACAAGAATAGATATATTTAGGCAAACAGGTTTCATTTAAACCCACCAACAATACTGAAGAAATAGAAAGGAGGATTGCAAAAACTTGGAAGAAATTCTGGAGCATGAAAGAAATTCTAAAAGGTACCTTGCCTATACGATTAAAGAAAATAATAGTACTCTTGCCTACTCCCCACACTCACGTACGGCTGCCAGACTTGGTCATACACAACAGAAGCTAAAAATAAATTAGCAAAATGTCAAAGAGCCATAGAAAGAAACCTAATGAAAATAAGACTTATCGATAAAATCCGCCACAAAGAACTAAGATCCAAAACCAAATTCATTGACATTCTAGAGCACGCGCTAAAAATGAAGTGGCAATGGGCGGGTCACGTAGCCAAAATGCACAAGAAAAGATGGGCTACCACAGTGACAGCCTGGAAAGGTCCAAAAGGAAAAAGAAGAGTTGGCAGGCCACTAACAAGATGGACAGACGAAATAAAGAGAGTCCTGAGGGAAACAGACTGGTCTGAAACGGCAATAGATCGCGACAGATGGAAGGAACTGGAGGAGGCCTCTACCCGAGAGGGTTTCTAACTGAATATATACAAGAAAACACTCAATGAAACACAAATAAATTTATTCTGAATTATTTTAAGTACTAAATTATATAAGAATGTTTATCATATTTAAATTTAAAATGCATGTATTTATTTAACTAACGCCTAAGTTACGGAATAAACAGGCTTTTTTATTTTTTATTTTTATTGTATTTTATTTATTTATAAATTCGTTTTTAAATTACAATTACCAAAAAATTAACATTCTTATATTGGTTTAATTTTCCTATGATTTATATTTACACTAATACGTAGAGAATAGACTAATTAAAAATTACCCTCTCCGACTTTTTCTAATTCTTTATTGAATTTATTGCGATCAATAATCGTGATATAAGCGCCATCAAAGCGCGTTAAAATCATTCGCTCAGTGAGCCACCTTTCTGCAAGTACGTAATTTTCAATGCGTTTTTTTGTGCGTGCGCCTAGGTCGCATTTCATGCTTCATAGAATAGCGCAAAAAAATACGATACATATAAATCCGAAATCGTTTAACTGACCTGTCGACTAGGTTTATGCGGGTGAACAAGTTGCATAAGCCGCATGCGTTTAGCTAGGAACGCGAGGGAATCTCCCGCCCAAGCCGCTAGCAATCTCCGACCTCGGATGGTCACTGCAACTGCTGTGCTTCCACCGCAAGCTCTCTGGAACAATAGAAACAAAACAATCATTTAAAGTAGCCGTGCTGTCGTAGAATGGCAAGTATTAAACATTCTTAAAACTAGTAATTCGCCTCGAACTGAGACCCTGCCCGCGGCTTCGCACGCATGGTACCTACATAAAAAGTAGCCTATGTTCTTCTCCAAAGTCCCATATATCTGTATACTAAAATTCATCAAAATCGGTTCAGAGGTTTAGGCGTGGAAACGTAACAAATAGATAGACAGACAGACTGAGTTACTTTCGCATTTATAATATTAATAAGATTTTATCAGTTATGTAGTTATTATAGTACAAGCTAAGCTTAATTTTGAGTATAACTGACCACAAATATTTATTTACTTTATTTCTCTATATATATTTGAGGAAAGCGTCGCCAGTGGCTCTAGTGACGTCACTGATGAAGAGCGGGCTCTCCACCGGGTAGTAGTGCAGACCTAAAACACGGGTCCGGAATACGGAAAGTGTTTCGCGTGGCTCTGGTGAGGTCACTGGTGAAGTGCAGACTGTCCACCAGAAACTAGTATAGGCCTGGTGATGAAAACTCACCTTCTGATTACTCTTTCGTATAAAATCCGGATCAGTGTTGAGGAAACAGTCTCGCGTGGCTCTGGTGAGCTCACTGGTGAAGTGCAGACTGTCCACCAGAAACTGGTATAGGCCTGGTGATGCAAACTCACCATATGATTACTCTTTCGTATAAAATCCGAATCAGTGTTGAGGAAACAGTCTCGCGTGGCTCTGGTGAGGTCACTGGTGAAGTGCAGACTGTCCACCAGAAACTGGTATAGGCCTGGTGATGCAAACTCACCATATGATTACTCTTTCGTATAAAATCCGAATCAGTGTTGAGGAAACAGTCTCGCGTGGCTCTGGTGAGGTCACTGGTGAAGTGCAGACTGTCCACCAGAAACTGGTATAGGCCTGGTGATGCAAACTCACTACATGATTACTCTTTCGTATAAAATCCGGATCAGTGTTGAGGAAACAATCTCGCGTGGCTCTGGTGAGGTCACTGGTGAAGTGCAGACTGTCCACCAGAAACTGGTATAGGCCTGGTGATGCAAACTCACTACATGATTACTCTTTCGTATAAAATCCGGATCAGTGTTGAGGAAAGCGACTCGCGTGGCTCTGGTGACGTCTCTGGTGAAGTGCGGGCTCTCCACCAGACACTGGCATAAGTCTGGTGATGCAAACATACCTTCTGATTACTTTTTCCTATAAAATCCGCATCAGTGTTGAGGAAAGCGTCTCGCGTGGCTCTGGTGACGTCACTGGTAAAGTGCGGGCTCTCCACCAGATACTTGTGTAAGCCTAATGATGCAAACTCACCTCCTGATTACTCTTCCGTATAAAATCCGCGTCCGTTCTGAGGAAAGCGTCACGCATTGCTCTGGTGAGGTCACTGGTGAAGTGCGGACTCTCCACCAGATACTGGTGTAGATGTGCCGCGCAGTATGTGGCGGCTGCAGAACCAGCGTGCCCGTCATACACTGCATAGAAGCTTGTGGGTTCCGTAGTCTGCAAAATTATAGTAGATTCTATCATAAAGGGACAAAATGAATGTTGTTTCTAAATGACTATATTATTGATAAGAATGCATGGCCTCAGTTAACCGACACATTTGAAATGTATAAACTCTCTTGTATTCGTTTTTCGTAGTTAAGGTAGTTATAAGATGGATCATGCAAAAAAGCGCTAAGACCAGGACGAGTTTCTTGCCGGTTCTTCTCGAGCTTGGGTTAGAAGGAATTGGCACCTAAATTCACATGGTATGTAAGACGTTTTAAAGTGATCCTTGTGATTGTATTGAATAAAGTATCTTTAGACTTGACTTGACTTGACTTGACTTGACTTGACTTGACTTGACTTGACTTGACTTGACTTGACTTGACTTGACTTGACTTGACTTGACTTGACTGACTTGACTTGACTTGACTTGACTTGACTTGACTTGACTTGACTTGACTTGACTTGACTTGACTTGACTTGACTTGACTTGACTTGACTTGACTTGACTTGACTTGACTTGACTTGACTTGACTTGACTTGACTTGATTGGTTACAGCTAGGCTAGGCAGACATGATTGTTGATTTGCCAGGCATTTGGGACCCATTTACTACATATCGTTATTTCAAGTAAGTCAGTAATATATTTATTGCCAAAGTTGCCAGGTTCCGATAGCCTCCGTTGGGGACCTTAATTGGGGAAAATACGCCAATTGCGGAATTGACTATTGCTTGATCTGCATAGCGTTTAATAGGCATAATTTCAATCAGTAGTTTGATTGTAACTAGAACCAGTTTTGACAAGGTGGATAACGTAAGTTCTGTTTCTATCGCAGACCAAATAAATACATACATGTATAAGGAGGGATGCCAAGAACTACCAAAGTGACGCTTAAAAACCGTGCTCCTCTATAAAATGTACGCACACACATACACACAAATCATGCTCCTAGTACATGTCACGTCGTAGTCCAGTACCAAAACATATCGTCAAAAAAAAATTTGTGTGTGGAAAACGGGTAAAATTGTAGTAAAACTAGAAACACTTTACACTTGAAATACTTCTCTATTAAAAATAAAACGTATTTTTATAAGTTATTTGAAACACGACACGACATAGAAAGTTCTTAATCTAAAGTGCAAGTGGTTTTTTACAATGTTTACTGGACGACGAAGTAATATGTAGAGCAAGGAGCATGATTTGGGTGCATGTATCAAAAGGGCGGTTTTGAGCTTTCTCTTCGGTTGATCGTGGCGCTACGTCTTTATTTTAATTTAGCCTGAGGTTTTTATTCAATTGATATCATGTCTAGAGAATCAACATCAACCTTCCGTAATACCAATACATCAATAGTAACTGAAAGCTGTTAGTATCAATGTTTTGATAGTAAAAGATTTCCATAATCGCCCGGCTCTTAATTATCCATGATCTTAATTAACATGCCGATTTGAGAGGTTCAACCGTCCGAGACGCGATAACATGAAACGCTTTTCCAGTAGTAGACAGGGGGCCTACACGGCAAAACTTACTCTTCATTACGACTCGTGTTGAACTATGGAAAGACCAACATTACTTTTGGCAAACGATATCGTAATCCTCTACAACAGCCGATACGATAATATGTATTTGACAACGAAACAACTGTCTATCGACTTTGAATTCGAAAAACATTGCGATGTTACGATGTTAATGTAGCGATATTTCTAGAACAATCAGACAATTAAAAAGAAATCAGTTTGCAAAGAGTAGACGCTGGTTCTTAACGATAATCGATAGAACTCATTCGGCTCACTAACCTTTGGATACGTATATGGAGAAAGTACTCTTTTGAAATTACCTCTATTCCAAAAAGCGCTTCCAAATTTCCAATTTCAACATGTCTATCCTCCATAACTCGGCGGGAATTCTTATAGGCACACGACACAGTCTTGAGGTCTCGCTGGGCGAGTGGAAGCGGCGGCGGGAGTGTGTCCAGGCGGGCGTTATCAAGATATCGGAGGCAGACGTCGTTGACTCGCGCTGTGACCGCTTGCATCAACCGAAGGGCTATGTATACTGGAATTGAAAATAAGCTATAAATAAATAATCCCGGACATTTCACACAGCATCAACTGACCCCAAAATAAGCAGAGCTTGTGTTATGGGTACCACATGACTGATATACTACTGATATACTTTTTTTTCGTAAATCCATACATATTATACAAAGAAGCTATTTTTGAAGATTTTGATTAAAGTAAGCTTACTGCTTTAGTAGTGAACGGGTATTTATCGCGACTTCGATAGATCGAGGGTTCGATTCCTTCCCAGGATAAACATTTTTGTGAAGAACATACATAGGTGTTTGTTCTGTGTCTGGGTGTTATAACGTATCATAAGTATGTATTTAAATATATAAGTATTTTATCAGTCCTCTGGTTACCATAATACAAGCTATGCTTAGTTTAGGGCTAGATGGTGTTGTGTTGTGTGCAATGTCCACCAATATTTATTTATTTAATTAATTACATTTTGATTTATTATGACAGCCCGCAACCATGGTTATTGCAATAAAGTCGATAATCATCGGGAATAACAAATATGAATTCTGATCGCGAAATTTTAATAACTACTAAACTGCGTTAGATTTAGCACACTTACCAGTGAAAGATATCCCGAATCTATGGCGTCTAAGATCGTCTTTTTCAGACGAGACTTGTTTAATGACTAGCTCATTAGCTCAGTTGGTATTGGTAGTAGCTCTGCCTTCTGCTCTGTAGGTTGAGGGTTCGATTCCCTCCCAGAACAAACATTTATATCATGAAAATAGGTCTTTGTTCTGTATCTGGGTGTTATATAATCTATCAGTCATTTGGTCATCATGGTATAAGCAATGCTTAATTTAATCAATGGTGTTGTGAGCATTGTCCACCAATCTTTATTAAATAATAATAAATATAATCACTATTGGTTTGGATCGATCAGCTAAACAAATACGGTTAGTAACTAAATTAGTTGTTCGTAACTAGCAGCGTTAACCCCATATTTAAAAGCACCATTTTAGAAATTTTCAAAGAGTTAAACGAAATAATTTGTGAAAACATGTAATATTACACAGATGCAAGTGCAAAAAACTCGTCAACACGACTATTCCGTACAATATTACTTCAGAGATCGTAAACAACCTTTCTGAGTTATTATATTGCTTTCAAAAAACCACTCTAATATTCTCGACATTACGTAGAACCGATATTTTCATAAATTCTCTCTAGAAACCAGTTCAAAATTCGTAGACATCGCGGGTAGAGCAATCAAATGCATAACCGAATCTAACTACTTATTAATCTGTAATCGGTCAGCTTGCTATGGCCTCTGCACACCTAGGCCGATTAGGCAAACACAACAAACCGGAAAGCATAAAAACGAGATGGGCTACAAATTGTAACGCATTTTTATGTCTTTTTCATTCTATTATTGTCGATTTTCTAGGACAATCGACTTTATTGCCCACGCATTGCGTTGCATCAACTTGCATCTATTTATCTTACTAGAACAACTGTTTCGCAACGTTTACAATTTTACTTTGGTTATTGGTTATAGCTAGTAGGTTTAAAACTGAGCGAGCGATTCCCAATTTCGTAGAGCACTATACTTCGTTTGAAGGTTTGGACGAGGCGTATCAGCTCCGTCATCAGGTCGGTCCATTACTGACCGATTGGCGCTGGCGGTGTGAATATGGCATTACGGCCAGACGCGATGATGTAACAAAATAAACAGACCGAGATTGTGTGATATCGTGTATCCGTCTTTGTTTCTATGCCCTAGATGGTACACTATAAGATACAGAGATCCATTCAGAGAGATAACGTTAATAAAACTGTTTGCGTCATGGCACCAATTGCTTGCAAATTATCGTCGTGTGTCAAACTAACAATAAGGTTTTGATTGGCGATCTCATACAAGACGATCTCGTTTCTCGTATGTAATGCACCCATCAAAACGATTTGCGAACGCAAATACTTTTAGGATTGAATGAAGCCTGTGGCTTCTTCATCGCTGGGTCAATATGACTTTATGTACACTTGAAACTAGAGGTCGTTTAGGCAGATTTTAATGCCTAAACGATTCACTGTAGTTTAGGTTCTAATTTGTACTAATGAAGGACTTTATGGGGTTTTTGGGGAACAAGCCCAAAAACCCCATAGAGTCTATTCATTCAAAGACATTCGAGATTCGTTTTGCATAAGGAGCGGTCGGACATTCTCATAGACAGCTTCCCAGGAAAAAGATAGGTTCTAGTAGAGACCAGACGTTTGTAGAGATGAAGCTGAAATGGGTAGCAGTTTGTTACAACGAGCAACCATTGGCACACAAGGCGCACAGCTTTATAACCAAATACCGTCAATTATAAAAAATGTGAGCTCATTCAATGCATTTAAAACTAAACTTTCACAGCATATTGTTGACAATTATTTCTAAGATTTCGTGATGCATTGGATGGGTAAATAATAATCCTACTTACCTATACTGTAACACAGGTGCTCAAACGACCTACTTATTACTAAGTTATATTTAATTTATGTTAAACTTTTTCTCATGTAAGCGACAATACATGTCTTTTTGAGAATAATTTTCTTTAAACCTAACCATGGTAACATTCATCTTTAACCCACCTGATTCTTCAGATTTGTACCCAAAGTCATTTGGATATTTCTTCGATGCTACTTGCACCTCGTCAATTATTATCCGCCGCAGAGGCGTCATCAGTGTGAGCGGGCATTGTCTGAAAACAACAAACCAACACATTATTTACATACCAATCAAGCTGGGCACAGTTACACAGGAAATATTGACTACTAGCTATCTCACTCGCACTACTTCTGTATAGAAAGCTTGTGAATTTTCATTCGATACGACAGCTAAAATCTCTCTTCATTAATATGAAGAGATGCAAAAATCCATTACCTACTAAGCTGGAGAGTGTGATAAAGTCCTGTCTAATTCAATGGTTTATTTGACTTGTGCTGTAGGTAGTGCAACATCTATAGATTATATTAGGTTGGGAAAAAGTCTTTTCGCATTATAGTAGTATGAACTTGAAATAAGATCACTTTGGCTACACTATTTGTATCTGGCTGGTTTTGGTATCATTAAAACTTTAAATTTTAAAGAACATAATTCCAAATTCTAATTAGGAAAATGTGTGCTTTTTATTTGTTTTTCGTACTGTCTAGATGAGTGAACCTAATGAAGAAATTCGATACATTTTAAAATTTTACTAAAAAAAAAAGGTAAAAATGCAACGCAAGCTTCGAAAAAAATTTGCGAAATCTTTATGGACCTAGTGCAGTGTCTGTGAGAGTAGCACAAATTTGGTTTAAGCGTTTTCAACCCGGAAATTTTGATGTCAAAGATGCACGTCGCTCTGGTCGCCTTACTACGGATAAAATGGATGCCATTTTTGAAAAAGTGGAGCAAGATCGGCATATCAGTAGTTACGACGTAGCTGAAGAACTGGGAATTGACCACAAAACAGTTTTGGCGCATTTGAAAAAAACTGGGTAGACAAAAAAGCTCGATATTTGGGTACCTCACGAGCTCATTGAAAGAAACCTAATGAACCATGTACTCATTTGTGATTCTTTATTACGACGTAATGAAACCGAACCATTTTTGAAGAAGCTGATAACTGGTGATGAAAAGTGGATCACGTTCGACAAGAACGTGCGAAAAAAGTCGTGGTCAAAGGCCGGTCAGGCTTCACAAACTGTGGCGAAACCCGGGTTAACTCGCAACAAGGTAATGCTGTGTGTGTGGTGGAATTGGAAGGACATTATTAATTATGAGCTGTTACCACCAGGCAGGACCATCGATTCTGAACTCTACTGCGAACAACTGATGAGATTAAAGCAAGAAGTTGAGAGAAAGCGGCCGGATTAATCAGGAGTGTGGTTTTTCATCATGATAACGCTAGACCTCACACATCTTTAGTCACTCAGCAAAAATTAAGAGAGTTTGGCTGGGAGGTGTTAATGCATCCGCCGTATAGTCCTGACCTTGCACCTTCAGATTTCCACCTGTTTCGGTCTATTCAGAATTCTTTAGGCAGTGTCAGGTTAACATCACGAGAGGACTGCCAAAACCACTTGTCGCGGTATTTTGATCAGAAGTCCCAAAATTTATATAGCAATGGGATCATGTCCCTACCTACAAGATGGCAAAAAGTTATCGAACAAAATGGTACATACTTTAGTTAAAAGTAAATAAACTATATTAAAAGATGTTTTGAATTTTCTTAAAAAAATGCAAAGAAACTTTTTCCCCAAACTATTAGATATATAAGGTAGCTGGTTAAATTTTCTAATGAAGTTCTAAGAGAGGATATGTAGAAATAAATAACGGAGGTACATATAAGGTATTTGTCCAGGAAAATATTTCTATTTCGAGTTTAGCAGTTTATTATTCGTACCTACTCGTACCATGATGACAGGCAATACAAATAATTACGCGGCGCGACAGATTGACACAAAGCGGCGGGTTCATTGTATCCCGATCAATGTTATGAAGTTTAAACGGGAAAACCATGGTTATTCCGGGCAAACATCGAGAGCGAGGAAATGTGTATCGTTTATCTCGCCTAATAATGGAGTTCTAAACTATCATTTACTAATGCCTTCGTGAAGTTGGAACTTTGATTTCCTGAAACCCTGGGGTTTGAAGAACCCTTTCTAATTAGCCCGCAAGAGCCAGTATTGATCGGGACGCACAGTAAAAGGCTTGTTGTCAATTTCATTTTAGTTCGATTTTAAAGTAGTAAAGTAAAGTTGCTTTTATTACATGGATTTCTTATTTTATATTACCTAATTAACCTTTTGATTGTTATTTAGTAAGCTATCTAATATATGCGTTACCACGCGAAACAAAACACGCAGGTAGTTCGATCCACTGTTATCGTTATCAGTCAGATTTTTCAAGACAAACCCTACCTACCTCTACTGCTAGCGTAACCTACCTAGAACCAAATATTTCGCAATAAACAGAAAATCGAGGTATATATAATATTTAAAAGATTATTTTTTATTGATTGAATAGCAATAGACAGCAATACTTATTGTATGTTTGACGAAAGGTAGAGATATATTGTGAAGTACCGTGTTACTAGGCGAACGAAACAGCGACGATGCTAGTAGAAATAGACCACCCACAGTCATAAAATTATGACTGACTACGTATTAACTAACGTAACTTGACAAAATATAAAGTAGCATGTAAATAATAAGACTTAATGTAAATGAAATGCAATTTGCTAGAAATGCAAAAGCCAGAATTTCATTAGAGCATCACAGCGTTGGTTCACCAACGGTATAATAAACAATTCAAAAGGTCATGTCCCAATCCCCTAACTGACTCATAACATGTGTTGGTTCCCTCTGATTTCGTAGACACGTAAGTAGTTATAACGCGGAAGTGTACGTCTGTCCGTGCATTATTAAGAGTGCAATGCCCCTCTGAAAGTATTTCTCTGAAATATTAACACAGTGGGTGAACTATAGGATAAATCATTTAGGTATAGACATTGGTAAACACCTTAAAAACAGTTCAGAAGTTCCAACTACTAGTCAATGATAAAAATATAAGCTCTTGAAAATCAAGTTAGATAATCGGATACCCATTATCGTAAGGGGCATTATCGTTGTAACCTGATTGATTTATCGAGAAGCGAAAATTATTGACTAGGAGCAGGTAATAGAGGAGCGGAACTCAAGTTGTGAAGAATTTATAGTAGCCATGATCGACAACAGCTTTATCGACGACTACAAGTTGAGCCTCGGTATTACGCGCTTTCTCTGGTTTCTTTTAATATTAAACAGATAGGGCGAAAGTTCGACGTCCGAATCTCAATAGTTACGGCACCGAGGTTATACATGTTTTATAAAAGAAGTACATTACCGAAATACGACTACGAAGATAGTAGTTGGTCTATTCGCGTCTTCGCAATCAAGCGGAATGGATCTAGTTCCACGCATTACATCGCGGAGTCCACATAACCAGTACATTGACACCGGTCCGCGTTACTATCAAGAGCATCCGCATCGACCCACGCGTCTCACTCGCCAATTTATACGCCGAGGGAGCCTACGACCTCCCACAAGCCCTACAGAAGACAATCCTTAGAAAGTTTGCTGAGAACAAAGCAATGTTACCTTCCATTTTGAATCAGGCTCTCCCAAAATCGATCAGCAATTATATTAGACGCTAACAACACTGGTAAAGACAATCCTAGGAAACGATTACATCGGTCAATGTCTATGCTCCACAGATAGCTGTGCTCCCGAAGCTATGTAAAAACATGAAAAATAGCGGTCGCGGGTATTCATCTTCCTTAGATCACAGATTCGAAACGTCGTCGTCGAACGTCGAAAAGTATAAAGAAACCATTACCATTCTCAGTGATTTAAGGGTGTTCTGCGCAGCTTTCTTGTGTAGTAATTTTAATATACTTCATGACGTCTACGAATATCATTGATCATAAATAAAAATATAGATCAAATAAAGATCAAGTCGTCATAGATCATAAATAAAAATATATTTTAAGTATTCTTGCAAGAACGCGCAGAAACGAAGACACAAGTTGGTCGAACTTAGGTCACCTACTCCAATACATGACGGATTATCGAGCTTATTATTCAGCGAAATACCGAATTGGTAAGGTAATTGGTTTGTCTTATGTCGACCTTTACAGATTTCTCTTTCACACCTACGGTTTTCAAATAAATGCAATGATGCAGTATGATGACATCATATGATTGGCAATGGGTGCAGTCTATTTTGAGGAGTACTCGTAAGTAGTAAACACTATCCAATACTTGTCACCAGTTTATAAAAAATATCCTATAGGTCATCTTGAAGTATAATTGCATCGTAAATAGGTGACTAACACATTCATAGTGATTGTCAGGAATTGGAGCATGTATGTTTTATAATCAATGTTATCGAAGATAATGGTATTACGACTTGTTATTCAACATCGAATACTTATTTGTTTGTTTGGATTAAATCTTGCAACTTTGCTTTCAATTCCAGATTTTCTCAATTCGCAAATCTCAAATATAAGATTCATTAGAACCAATTCCCGCTATCTTCAATTTGATGCTGATATAGCAAAAACAAGATGTGAAAACGGCTATATTGAGCGTGTTAAATTTTTTAATGTAAATTACAGAACCTTCAGTACGTTTTTTAGGTCACATAATGTAAATTTTAACCCCTCTTTTAGTTTAAATAAACCTCGCAGGATTTCATCAGTGCTTATGAGAGAAAGCTGCCCTAACAGACGGCTCCCACGTCTTTGTTTAATTGAATTATCGCTCCGTCTGACTTTCACAATTATAACGGTCATTTCATTGTCAGCTGTTTAAGTTGAGACCTATAATTATAGAGACATGATTAATAAACTTATAGTATCCACCGGCATCTTATAGTATCCAAATAAAATAAAACTTAAAACAATCCGGAAGCAAACTAGAGTTACGGATGTGACATATTGTGTAAAGAAACTAAAGTGGACAGGCCACATGATGAGGAACAAAAAGAACAAGTGGGCTAAGGATGTGACTGAATGGTATCCAAGACAACACAAAAGAAATAGAGGGAGACAGCGTCAGAGATGGGAAGACGACATAAAAATAATAGCAGGCGCCACATGGAGAAGGAAGACACAAGACCGCACTTTATGGCAAGCTTAAGGGAGACCTATGCTGAGTAGCAAGACAATCTTCGCGAAACTAGTGTCTATGTCAAATATTTTATTTTAGTATATAAGAAATATGTGTTTTATAAGATATAAAGGCTTTACTATTATATTATTATCGAAGTTAAAGTTTTTATAGGTGATAGCATTGGCTCACTTTTGATCTACGGTACGTTATGTTACTGACTGACTGGAGATCTAAACCGATAAAGAGTGGGTAACCCTAAGTAAACCTTAGCACGCACTACCGATTTGATCTGCCCGATTAGTGTATAGTGTAGTGTATAATTTTAAACGCGATTTCTCTAATGTGGGTGCCTTCGTCTGAACCCAAGCTACGGAATAGCGCGGTTAAGATTCGCGCGAATTAAATCGCTAGTGCGTGTATGGTATTAGACCTGATGCAAAGCATGATGTAAAAGCCGAAGTAAACAACAACAGCAAATAACAGCGTCAATAATTTTGCATCAATCAATGTTGTATGTTATGCAAGGCTAAATCAAGTAGTGCTATGGTCAATGAACATCGACACTATGCAATATACTTGTTACGGCATTTTTAAAATAAATGGAGCGTTTAAACCTATTTCACGTTACATCAAAATGTGTTTCGGATGTATCAGACAAATCAAAACTACAACAGTACAAAACAGTATTTCAAGAAGCTAGGATAATGAGCACCTACGCAAAGTTCGGCAGGTAGCTGCCCTTTCACAAAACATCTTCGAATTTGAAGGTAATTGAATACCTGACGGATGATTCCATTTTTGAAAACGGATGGAGTGGAATTGTTAAAGTAACGAATAGAATTGAAATCTTTGTGTTCTTTGTATCTCTGACCACTTTGTACCATCTATTTTATAATATGATAATTTGCTAACGTGGATTTAACGTATGCTCTGTCATTCTCATGTCATTGAATAAAGATGCGACAAATAAAATTAACACATTTGTTAATGAGTGGTTATAAGATTCTTTGATTCTTTGTTTGTCATTTCATGAAGTATAGCAGATAGCACTTCTAAATTAATTATTTTTACTCGTGCTTTTACATGGTTTATTCAGTAATCTTAGCGGTGCTTTAATAAATTATGCCTTAATAGCTTAAGTATGGACAATTGATTTATGAGTGTATTATAGTGCAATAGTGATTTGAACTACGCGGAATCCCTGGAAAGTTCTAGACGGCCATTCCGCGATGACGTTTAGATTAGACAAACGACGATCGACATTCGACTAAGACCTTATAATCAAACAATCACTTGACATTGGCAAAATTGACATCATTATGACACATGCCAGTAACGAAGAAGAAGATAGCCTTAAGGGTAAGTATATCTTATAAAGACATATATACTATTATATACTAATATATTGCCATCTCTATTCTTTTACATTAGAATGACAAGGACAGAGCATACTCTACCGCCACGTTACTAAATAATCTGATTATAAGATACAAGGTACATACGTATTTACGGTTGAGGCATCATTTATACCATGTTTGGGAGAGGCTGGACCTGTTTGACAATACTCTCAGGAAATGACTGAATATACAGTGTTGTTTGACCTCTCTGTGACGCAGTGGGCCAAGGCACGGCTGAGACGTAGAAGGGATCGATTCCCGCCTCGGGATAAATGTAGGTATATGATCTGCAAGTATTTGTCTCAGGTCTGGGTGTTTCTATGTATTATGTGTATGTATTTACAAAAAAGTATATTAAGTACGTATATAAGTCATGTCATGTGGTACCCAACCCATAACACGAGCTCTGCTTATTTTGGGAACAGATGATGCTGTGTGAAATGTCCGGCATTATTATTATGAGACGCTGAGACGCAGAAGATTGCGGGAATGATTTTCGCCGCGGGTACAAATGTTTGTATGAGCTGCAAGTATTTGTCTCGAGTCTGATGTATTTACAAAAAAAGTGCATAAGTAGTGTATCAGTCATGTTATACCCATGAAACAAGTTTTGCTTACTTTGGGGTCGGATGACGCTGTGTGAAAATGTCCGGCATTATTTATTTATGTATCAAAATGTAGGTTCTTCTGCGCTTTATGTAGAGCCACATTGCACTGTAGGTTTGTAGAGCTAAGTAGAGAACTGTGAATAATGCTACTAGATACTTTATAACAATAGGATTGAAAGGCTGCCATTTTTATGTTTTAGTCGTATGTCTGAGAACAAGAAATATGAACATTCTGAGTTATCATAATCCTGAATATAGGATGGATTACCTAGCCATATTTCCCAGAAAATGTTGCAAGCAGTTTTATAAAGATAAGGCTTTTCTGAACATTAATATACACCTACTTACCTAATAATAATAACTAGTGGTCGCCCAGTGATTAAAATTCGAACATAATTAATTTTAATTATAAATTTGAACATTATAAGGTTCTATTGTCAAAGACTACTCCATAATTACAGATTTCGCCGAGGCTACACTGTAGATTTGCCAATTTTTTTTTCAAACAAACTATATGTAATTTCAATCAAAAAATCCAATCATACACTCCACGTGTAACTGCCTCGGAAACTTTAGCTTCTGAGCTAACCATAGCAAACGATGAATTGTATTTGCGAATATTTACGAAATAATGTTTTGACTTACTTTTCATTGAAGGTTCATTTGAAATAAGTCCATCATACAATGATTTAAAATATTCATTTTGACTTGAGGGCGGTAATATTGCTTTACCCTTATGACAACATGAAGTGAATGCAGTTCTGTCACGTAAAGTGACTTCAGATCCAAAATGTTTCGTATTGCAAAACCTGCATTCTAAATCCATTAATCCACAATCATAACTTTAAAAAACTTTTGGAATGACAATTCGTGCACATTTACTTAAATGTATCTATCAAATTCACTTCCTCATTCAGTATAATATTAACACTATTTGAAATTTCGTTACTATTATTATGTGTCCGCGAATATAGACTCCTTCTTTTTTGTGTCGCACTCCGACCCGTTAATGTTCTATGTCAAGGCATAATAAAAGTAGAAAAAAAAACTTTCATTAAGTAAGTAAATACTGAAATCGAGAAGAGAAAAAGATTTTATAGCCACCACGATAATATAAATACAAAAAGATCTTTGAATCAATAACAAATATATATTTATTTTACCTATATATTATTGTTAATTCAAATAACTGTTACACAACTTTCTTATATTAGATTTATATTTGTATATTGAGCGAGCGGTATTTCACTAATAACTAATTAATATATTGTAATAGGTAAATTTCAACTACAAGACATGCTACAAGACCTAGCGACGGCAAGCCTGGAGATTGGTCTTCAGATGAACATGAGTAAAACCAAAGTCATGACAAATAGCACCAAAAAGATTATCTCGGTAAATGGGGGGAATATGGAATACGTTCATGAGTACGTTTATCTCGGCCAATTAGTTTCTTTTGAAGACAGGCAGGATAAGGAAGTCGCAAGACGGACCGAAAACGCCTGGCGAAGCTATTGGTCGATGAAAGCACAATTTAAAGGTGATCTGCCTCTATCTCTCAAACGTAAACTCATGGACGTCTGTATCCTCCCAATTCTAACCTATGGTGCTCAAACTTGGTCCCTCACTGGTGTTCAGAGGACTAAACTCGAGGTTTGTCAAAGGGCAATGGAGCGAAGCATCCTCGGCATTAAACTAACTGACCGAATCAAAAATGCTACCATTCGCTCCAAAACAAAAGTCCTCGACGTGGCTGAAAAAGCTGCGAAGCTTAAGTGGTACTGGGCAGGGCACGTCTGCCGCATGCCGGACGAACTGTGGGCCAAAGCTACCACTGAGTGGAGCCCTGAGACAGTGAGACGGCACGGTAGACCACGCAAACGTTGGCGTGACGAGCTAGACACTTTTAGCGACTGTCGGTGGCAGACAATGGCGTTAGACAGAAAGCAATGGAAAACTCGAGGGGAGGCCTTTGCCCAGCAGTGGGACAGTACGGACTGAAAACAAAAACAAACAAACAAACAATAGGTAAATGAATTTATTATGGTTATGTTTGACATTCAGTAAGACTATAGACAAATCGAACCCTTCTACGTCTCAGCCGTAAGTACCTAGGCCCACTGCGTCACAGAGGTGTCTAAGCAAGTACACTACTGAGTGCAAAGTCTTCTTTTAAAGAAACACCGTATGACATACCATAGAACAAACTATTTATTATGCGATAGCATAGCACCTACTTACTTGCGTGTAATTTATTCTCACAGGGTCTTGTGACGGCTATGGTCTCGGCTGAATAACAGCGTCTACTGCGAAAACAGTAGGCATCATGCTGAGTTTATTTTTTTCTTGTATTCTGTGTGTTGTGTGCTAAGAAGCAAATAAATGTCTGTCTATGTCTATTGCGTGTTTTTGTGTTTGGTAGATACCTACTTCGTTGTGGTTGTACTATGACTACTTGTACTATGTACTATGTACTATGAGTACCATTGACAATGCAACAGTTGATTAGGAGAGGTAACGTCCCATGAGTCATACAATAAGTCACGTAGTTTTCCGTGTTTCAAAACCGTCAGACTCATGTAGTGCCTAGGTACCTACTTGATGGTAACGTCACTTCTATTCTATGGTAGATAAGGATTGATATCCATCCATACTAATATAATAAATGCAAAAGTGTCTCTGTCTGTTTGATACGTTTTCACGGCTAAAAGGCTGAACGGATCTTGATGAAATTTGCTAATAAGATGTATTGCATTCGGGGGAAGAACATAAGCTACTTTTTGTCTCAAAAAACCATTCCCCTATTTTGGGATGAAAGTTTGTTTGGGCAATGAATTTCCTTAAGTTAGGGATCTGAAAATTTAAATTTATGCGTTTGGTAAGAAATCCCTACTAATATTATAAACGCGAAAGTAACTCTGTCTGTCTGTTACGTTTTCACGCCAAAACCGCTGATCCGATTTTGATGAATTTTAGAATAGAGATAGCTGGGATTTTGGAGAAAGACATAGGCTAATTTTTATGGAGGTACCTACCACGCTTGCAAAGCGGCGGGCAGCTAGTAATTTATACTTCGATGTGGGTAGATTCTACCAGTATTTAAACTCTGAGAGTTCTTGTGGGTATTTGTTCATATTTTTTTGTGGCTCGATGTCACCATTCTTCTCGGGCTTGAGTTAGGAGGAATTGGCACTCAAATTCACCCGGTATGCAAGACGTTTCAAAGTGATCATTCTGATTGTAATGAATTAAAACATACCTATTTGAGTTTGAGTATTAAAGTCGTAACTCCTGAACGAATTTGTACTCTCTATCATAGGTATAACCTAGTCAGGCGATTAGCTTGCGTGGTTTTAACAAATTACCTGTACTTACTGTTCTCATGCTAGTGAATAACGATTGGTAAGTACAGATATAAACAACAAATCAGCCAGTGTGTGATTGATAAGATAGACCCCAAATCTGAGACCACAAATAGCATTTATACCTGCCTATGCCTATATGCTACTTTTTTTGGGATTGGTTGGCTTTTTCTTTGATGGACATGATAGTTAAAAGGTAAGGCCAAAAGATGCGTCATTCGGCAATATAGTTTTACGACTAGACCCGTGCCTCACGTGATGCCTTGTGGTTTGGACCGCGGATGAGTATGCTGTACGATCCGATTGTCCAGCCAACCATGAAACGCTTGTTACGCAAATGTATGGTCAGCACGAATAGTACAAGTTAATAGACGCTGCACGCCATTGGAATCAATGGAATCTTCTATTTGATCCATACTTGGCGGACTCAATGATTTTTCTCGTCACTAAATCTAAACCCCCATGCATTCGTTTGGACACCGACAATGGATTTAAGCTTACGATACACATGCTCTCTTAAAGTTCGTAACTGACAACAAATACGAACGAAACAGTGAGATAGACTTCAGTCCAGGGCGTCTACTCTGCCAACCGATTTTTATTTATCTTATCATACAATACAAATAGATGTGATCTACTTGTAGCACACTCGCGCTGCATACTTTTGTAATGCTACATGTGCAATGGCATCAATTCTGTTGGCACCAAACTAATTTTAGCTAAAATTAGGTTTAGAACTGTCAAATGAAACTTTGGTATTCTTCTGCTACCAACTTATCTTAATTTAATTTTATCTAATTTAATTAAGCGTTCCTAATTTAGTTAGATGGTACCAACCGAATAGGTTTTACAAATGCTATGACTAACTAAATATACTTTAGACAATTCCTAATTTTAAAAATGAACCAACTGAATTGCCACCATTGTACTCTTATATCAAGTGGTCTCTACAATTTCATATTTAAAAAGACGATTAGACGATTTAGACGACCTCAGTAGCGCAGTGGGCTTAGGTCCGGCTGAGACGCAGAAGGTTTGCGGGTTCGATTCCCGCCGCGGAAAAAAGGTTTTTATGATCTGCAAGTATTTGTCTCGGGTCTTTTTCTATGTATAATATGTATGTATTTACAAAAAAAAAAGTATGTAAATATATCAGTCATGTTGGTACCCATAACACAAGCTCTGCTTACTTTGGGGCCAGATGACGTTGTGTGAAATTTCCAGGATATAAAAAAAAAAAAAAACTTCTGCTGTTGACTGTACAAACATTTACTTAACAAACAAAAGCAATTATACATTATAGATAACTAGGTAGGTAGTACAGGTGGCAATCTACCTCCCATCACTTTTATTTAAAACTCTAACTATAGATACAAAAATTCAACACCTGTATAAATGTTTAATATACCTACTTCAAACAAAGGTCTGCTAGCCCTTGGAACTCTTTATAAGTCAATGACCTACTGGGAGTTTGTTGACACCACCATGTTCAGTATTGATTTTAATATCTTTAGTTTATCAAGGTTTTGTGCAAGTATGATCAATATTATCATAGATTAGATAATGATACTTCTGTATACCTAATGCAGTATTGTATGTAGGTATATGTAAGACTGTATTAAAACTTTGTAATCCTTACTAATATTATAAATTTGAAAGTAACTCTGTCTGTCTATCACTTTTTCATGCCTAAACCGCTGAACCAATTTTGATGAATTTTGATAGATGGGACCTTGGAGAAGGATATAGGCTACTTTTTAAGTAGGTAACACGCGTGCAAAGCCGCTGGCAGCAACTACTTAGGAATAGTTTTACTTTTTATCTGAGAACTACTTAAGTTGTGAGGTCTTAACAAGGTCTCAAAGCCTCAACTAACAGTAATATTCAAGGTGATATTTAAATATAAATTAATATTTGTATCCACATTCCCTACCAACCTTCAAATAAAAATTTAAAATAGCCAGATTAATTATATCATAATGGATTGAATGACATGGACCAAAATACAGGTTCACAATCTGAGAAAACCTGTGTAGGTGACCTTCAGTACTGACCCTCTGGAGCTAGGTCATATTGCTTCGAGCCAATCCAATTTGCCACCATAATGGTGTATATTTTATGCATACTTTTTGAACAGAACAATGTTCTAGCAATATTAGACCACACTCTACCTAGTTAGCTTGTATAATGAAAAAAGTATTAAGTAGCTAAATAGGTATTGTTATAAATTATTAAACTTAACGCTTTTAGGTATGTACATAAATCAAAGCAATTACTATTAAAAATTCAATTGAAATTACTTGAACATTCAATAAACTATTGATAAGACCGAAAGAGGCAGTAAGCACTTCTCAATGGGAGACTATTCAATGTGTTCTATGTGCTATCACTATTATTATCACTGACTTTATCCTATTCATACCAAGCTTGTCTTATCTGTATTATTTATATTTTATCAAACAATGAGGTGTGTAAGTGAGCTGTCTACACAGACGAGGAGAATTGTCTTGAATCAGTAAATAGTTAATACATGTAAACAGGTTTTCTTACAGTTCAAGCTTATGTAAATGGCTTTTACATTACAAAAATCTGGACCTGTATGTACCAAAGCAGGTGAGTTTAACATGCAAAATACTTGTACAGTCTGACTTACTTCTCGGTTAGGTACTGGGTGATCCAATAGAGCACTTCACCAGTTAGCTCTGACTCTGTGATCGTGTAACCAGCAATATTCACTGGGAGCTGATCTTCGGGGTTTACGGTCGCAGCAAAGTTTTCAAAGAAAACTCGGTAAGGTGTCAAATAATCCTCTTTATCACCCATTTTCGCTTCTTCAACTAAATAACTTAATCGAACAAAACTCACTTTTACAAGATAACAAGCACAAGGTTTACACTTATTTATGTGCGTTGCGTGGAAATTAATTTCTGTTCTACAGTTTAACAAATAACATTACGCACTAAGTATTTACATTAATATTTTGTAACATCAACGGTCGAGTTTTATAAAATCAAAACAAAAATCACTCAATCCCCACAAAACATCCATCACACGCACACGCACGGGCGTTTTAAAGTTGCCAGCTATTTCTGTTTTTGACTTGACCCAGATTTGTATTTCTTGTCTCTGCTAAAATACGGCCGCGCCGCGCCCCGCATAGTTGTCAATGTAGCCTAGCCTGTGCTCTGAAACTGACCGGCTGGTTACCGCCAGTTTATATAATGACAGTTACATTATCATTTATCAAATGTCATGTCACGTTGACACATTGTTGGTGGATGTGATGGTCATTCATTTCATTCATTCAAAACTTGTTTTGACGACGACGATTAGTAAGTCAATGTTAACAATGTTTACTTTTACTTTATTATTTAAGTTTTGCTTCAAATAACACAAAAGCAAATGTTACGTGCAGTTTAATAGTACCTATTCCATGTAGCGAGCGTTCGAGTGAGTAATAACATTTTCTGACGTAAGTATATATTTATAAATTTAGCAGGTAGAGATAATATTTATGTTTACACAAATGTACATAAGTACAAGGTAAATATCTACTCTAAAATATAATATTGTCAGCTTCTCCTTTCTTCAGCTGCTAATTAATTATAATGCTACGTTTCGTAAAAATCCAGTGCCCGGTATTCGCGATACATTACGATTACGATTACGGATTACGGGTGATTATTTTATTTTCGTGATTAATAAATAAATTTGATAAGATTGCAGTTGCCAGCAGCCAACAGCATTAGTCGGGCTCTCCTTTTTTCTGCAAAACACCACTTAGCAAATTACCAGATCTAATAGGTACATAAAAAATGCCTGCCATCATTGGGAAATATCAACACTATAAAAATGAAAACGTAGATGAATACTTCACTGCAGTAGGTGAGTACTAAATTCTTACATTGTGATCTTTAAGTACTTAAATAATAGGTTGGGGAAAAAGTTTTTCGCATTTTTTAAGAAAATTCAAAAAAAATTTTTATATAATTTCTTTACATTTAACTAAAGTATGTAGGTACCATTTTGTTCGATAACTTTTTGCCATCTTGTAGGTAGGGACATGATCCCATTGCTATATAAATTTTGGGACTTCTGATCAAAATACCGCGACAAGTGGTTTTGGCAGTCCTCTCGTGATGTTAACCTGACACTGCCTAAAGAATTCTGAAGAGACCGAAACAGGTGGAAATCTGAAGGTGCAAGGTCAGGACTATACGGCGGATGCATTAACACCTCCCAGCCAAACTCTCTTAATTTTTGCTGAGTGGCTAAAGATGTGTGAGGTCTAGCATTATCATGATGAAAAACCACACCCCTTCTGTTGATTAATTCTGGCCGCTTTCTCTCAACTTCTTGCTTTAATCTCATCAGTTGTTTGCAGTAGAGTTCAGAATCGATGGTCCTGCCTGGTGGTAACTGCTCATAATGAATAATACCCTTACAATCTCACCACACACACAGCATCACCTTGTTGCGATTTAACCCGGGTTTCGCCACAGTCTGTGAAGCCTGACCGGCCTTTGACCACAACCTTTTTCGCACGTCAAAAATGGTTCGGTTTCATTACGTCGTAATAAAGAATCACAAATGAGTACACGGTTCATTAGGTTTCTTTCAGTGAGCTCGTGAGGTACCCAAATATCAAGCTTTTTTGTGTACCCAGTTTTTTTCAAATGCGCCAAAACTGTTTTGTGGTCAATTTCCAGTTCTTCAGCTACGTCGAAACTACTGATCTGCCGATCTTGCTCCACTTTTTCAAAAATGGCATCCATTTTATCCGTAATAGGGCGACCGTAACGACGTGCATCTTTGACAACAAAATTTCCGGATTGAAAACGCTTAAACCAAATTTGTGCTGCTCTCACAGACACTGCACTAGGTCCATAAAAATCGCAAATTTTTTTGGAGGCTTCGGTTGCATTTTTACCTTTTTTGTAGTAAAATTTTAAAATGTATCGAATTTCTTCATTAGATTCACTCATCTTGACAGTACGAAAAACAAATAAAAATCACACATTTTCCTAATTCGAATTTGGAATTATGTTCTTTAAAATTTAAACTTTTAAATGATACTAAAACCAGCCAGATACAAATAGTATAGCCAAAGAGATTTTATTACAAGTTCATACATACTATAGTGCGAAAAGACTTTTTCCCCAACCTAATATATTATTACACAGATAAATTAATGTTTTGCATTTTTATTTAAGGTGTACCATTTGTGGGGCGTAAAATGATGAATTTGTCATCACCTCTCATGGAAATATATATGGAAGGTGACACTATGACTATTAAAAACTCTTCTCTGATGAGAACAGTTGAGTACAAATTCAAACTTGGTGAGGAGTATGAAGAAAAGATGCCTAATACTGTGATAAAAGTAAGAAAGTTGCATTAAGAGAGTGAGATACAAGAGTTTTTATTTTATTTTTATATACTTGTTCCAATGACACTTGGAACAAATTAAATTACAAAATAACTACCTTTATCCTATGACATAGGACATAGGTAGCATGGTCAGCAATGCACATTTGTTATCAGTGGTAATGCAAGCACCCATAGATCACGGTAACCACTTACCATCAAGTGAACCATATGCTAGTTTAAATATTGCATTAAAGTTAAATAAGCCGTCATTAAGATAATTATATTATGTTTCCTTTTATGTATATTAATTTGTTTTGCAGAGTATCACCACCCAATTAAATGACAAAGAGCTGGAGACAAAATCAGTGATTTCTGATAATGGAGTCAAATGCGCTCGTCATTACCAGTTCAGTGATGATGGAGTTGTTGTTGTAAGTACTATTTCCTACTACCTACTATTTCCTTGATTCTAAGGTACTAGGTAGGTAGTGCTAAAACATCTTTAGCACTGACTCTTCAAAACACATTTAATATCTACCTAGCACTTATATCTGTGAATGAACAGTCTAAGATTCAGTAGATGCTTGATAAATCAAATTTCTTTATTCAATACCATCAGAAGAATCACCGTGTATTGTCATAAAAGTGATTTCAGCACTGAATTCAGCAATGACTGAAAAATCAACTGTATTTAAAATTTGCCATGTATAAACTCAGTCCAATTAATAAATAAATAAGTCATTATTGGAGGACAATGCACATAACACCATCTAGTCCCAAACTTAGCATAGCTTGTGTTATGATGACTGAAAGAATACTTATATATTTTTAAATGAGACTTTATAACACCCAGACATAGAACAAACCCCAGTGTTCATCACACAAATGGTTGTCCTGAGAGGGAATCAAACCCTCAACCTTCAGCGCAGAATGCTGTTGGCCGTTGTAGATTTCAATGTGTGAATGGGGATTTAGGGACCCCAGCTTGGGGCATTGCAACTGTCTTGCTCCAACACAATCTATGGCGCATCTACTCGGGTGGCCTCTCTGTCCAAATATTTGCACCTTATCGCGGCCACAGTGAGTGCGATTGAGATCGCCACCTAAAACCATATAACGAGATACCTACCATCGACACGAAAAGAAGAAGAATAAAATGTTTTATCCATTTCAGACTCTAACACATGATCATGTAAAAACACCCGCAAAACGCTACTTCCGCCGTGAGAAATCCTAGATTCAAACAAACAAGAAGTGCCTACAACAGTCTACAAAAATATATAATAGTAAAATTGTTAAAGTTAAAAAAAAAGTTGATAATCTGACGAGATCAATAATTGATGCTAAATGAGGATTGAGGAGGTTTTACTTCAGTGCATCTGCTTCAGAAAGTCTCTCAAAGATAGTAGGCATATATTATTAGGTATCTAGCTAAACATTCTATTCCTTCCTCTAGATGTGATATTTTATATTTTTGTTAACCATGGGAAACTATAATTACCTACTTAAAAAAAATCTATTTACAATGTTTATAATTATTAATGTGCATTTAAAATGAACATTCCCACTCTATGATTTTATTTTGTAATTTTGTACCTGTTTTAGTTAGAAAATAAATGAATAAAATATTTACCTAAATGTTTTTTAATTCTAGGTCACACAAACTGACAGTACTTTTTAACAAAATTTCGTTTGAAGTGTTTATTGTCAACTATTCAATCCTTTACCAACCAAAGACGTTGATGAGTATGTACCTGACATTTTCTTTATAATTATTTCTGAACATTATTCATAAAGAAATTGGAGTTTCGCTATGTTTTCAGGGTTCCGCACCTCAAAAGGAAAAAAGAACCACTATCATTTCTTTTTGTATCAGGACTGTCTTTTGTATCGGTCTTGATATGCATGTCAAAACCCTTATTTTCAGGAGCGTGTGAATGTGAAGGTATGAATGAAATGAAATTGATACTTCTTCTTCTTCGTTAATGGCATGTGTCATAATAATGTCAATTTTGTGTGTGTCAGTGTCAAGTGTTTATAGTTGTCCCATAGTCGTATCTTGTCGTTCGCCATATGTTATTTTATATAAAATTATGCCTTTCTTATAAAATAACTTCGGATTATTAATGCTTGAATCACAAAGAGACAAAGCTTTTCATCCAATGATGCTGATGCTGAAAATCGCCATTTGTTATTTTATATAAAATGATGCCTTTCTTATAAAATAACTTCGGATTGTTAATGCTTGAATCACAAAGAGACACAAAGCTTTTCTTTCAATGATGCTGATGCTAAAAAAAGTAGCTAAGTAGAAGTCTCTCGCACTTGAGCGATTATTTGTTTACCATAGGCACGTGTATTATTTATTTGTGTAAGTTGTACACAAATACATTTTCTTTATATCACTAAAATCAGACTTTACTCGGAGAGCCTTTCGCGTCCAGTACAACAATGCTTTCAGGATGTTTAAGTGTTTTACTTTTATTGTGAAATGTTTATGTGAATCGTATTTTTATTAATAAATTATATAACTACTAACTTTTAGACTAAGAATTTTACTAATACCATGTAGTGTAATGTAAAAACCGAAATAAATGGATATATTATTAATCTTCTATCTATCTAAATATGTTTACAATAAGCGATGTGTGTATGTATGTTCTTCGTAGAGTCCGAAACGGCTGGACCGATTTCGATGAAATTTTTAGGAAATCTTCAGATAGACCTAGCGGGTGATCCTGTGAGGTTTGGTAGCGATCAGATCAACAGAACTTAGGAAGTGCGTGCGAAGCCGCCGGCAGAAGCTAGTATTAAAATAAAACGAGAACAAAACAAACCTTAGTTAGAAACTTTAGTGTGCTGAGTTTTTGGGTTAATAATACAGTACGAGTTCTTTTTCTAATCTTAACCAATACGTTAAGGAAGCTGCTAGTTGGCAACACATTTGCCATGATTTTCTGTCTGTAACGCACGCATGTCTGTCAATGTCTAGAGGCTGTTGAACTTGTTGGTACGTCTGTCTTGTCTTGAGACTTGGCGTCTTTCGTCTTAGCCGATCTAAAAAATTGAGAGAGAAAAAGTCGAATCTTGAAATATCTGCTGCTGTTTTAGATCGGTGTTTGCCTCATTATTTTTGAAAAAACCTTACCAATAGCGCATAATACGAAATGGCTGATTACGTTGCCCCCCAAGATAAAGTGAGTGTGCTAAAAGCTTACCTACATTTCTTTGTTTTAAATTCAAATTACATACCAGCATACCACCGTTTTATTCATCACACTCGTATTTTTTAAGATATCCGTGATTAAATTAATTGTTTCACGATCAACTACGTTTCGTGATTGAAGATTTTCGCGACGTAATTATTCAAAAGCACGCTACTAAGTACAAATGATTTTTTTAGGATGAGCAAGTAAAGAAACTGAAACGGTTGTTGGATGGATGGCGAATGGCCTTGCTTACGCTGAAATCAGTTCTTCTGTGGGAACAACAATGGCATCCGGCAGCCATATTTGGTGCAGTCACCTTCCTATATTTTCTCGTTTGGATCTTGGATCTTAATTCTCTTGCTACATTTGCTGTGGTTGGACTTCTGCTCAACTTCATAGATTTCATCGTGCCTTTTGTAAGCAACCTGATTTACGGTCCAAGTGCCTGGACTGGCCAGCATGAGAAGGTCTTCATTGAAATTTGCGACAACATTATTGTGAGCTACAACAAGACATTCCAGAACATCCGTAAATTCTATTCCTTGAGGGAAACAAGCCCAAACATAGTAAGTTAAAAATTATATTTATTCTAAAATGTGTAAAAACGCTAACAAAGCCCTTGGAAATGTGTTCTTGCCAATCTAATTAGCCCTGTGACTAACATGGATGTTTGTTTCAGTACTACGTCATATCCATCGCCATGCTATGCACACTGATCTGGATCTCCTCATCCATCAACAACACATTCCTGCTTTACATCCTCACTACAGTGATGCTGCTGTGGCCAGGTCTCGCCCGCACCAAAGTATTCAATTCCGTACTCTCTCTTTTCAACATGGCACCCAAAATCCCCTTTCTCAAATCTGATTAAAGTAATCTCAGATGCATATTTATTAGCTTTTATTCTGTGATGGTCTGGTCATATGTTTTAAGTTTAAAATTAGAGTTATGTTGTTAAGTTATTGTTTGCGTTGTAATTAATAAAGAGCAGAAGCTTCTTTGATTTTTAGGGATGTTATTTTATTAAACCAGAAATGGTTTTTCAGTGGTTCCACAGTATTTCCATGATGTGCCTACCTACACATAATTTGAATAGGAAGGAAACTAAAATAAAACATAAATAGTAATTATGTATGAAATATATTATTTCTAATTCTTAAGCTACATGATTTACCATTGCATGAAAATAAAGTGGTTAGTATAACATCCTACAAATAGGCAATTTCTAATGGTAGTAAGAGATCACAATGGATGCCTAATATTGCACTGTCTTACTTCACTAGTCAAAAAGCTTTATAAACGTTTATAAGTGACAAAAACGCGCAGTCGGAAATAAAAAAAAGGATTATAATTTATTGTATAAAAAAGTGAAAGATGGAGCGAGTTGTATAGTATTTTTCTACTGAACATACTAATAAAGTCATAAAATTTCATTAAGCCATACTTAACCATGTTTACAGATCACAAAAATTGCACATGGTTTTTAATTATTGAATGATCGTAATATTTTGACAAGTTCTTCAAAAATCTACTCAGTGCAGGATATTTTCAGTTTGTAAATTACGTTACCTGTTATGTTTTAGAAATAGTGAATCCTGGTTTGATATTAGAGTTCTTAGCTTTTGTAACTGAGGGTCTTTCTTTATTAGTAGCACTGTCGCCCAAAGTACTCGGTCTTAGCAAGTCCTCAGCAACTGGTGTGGTTTTGAACCTACTACCTGCTACACTACTGCTACAAACTTGCGCATTATTGTTTTTTTGTGCACTACTTTCACTGTATCTTCTACCATTATTGAGTAACTCAATCCTATTGATCCCACTCTCTTTGCCTAGAAGGTTTAGCGAGTCAATTTCGGAGACAATAAGCTGAGCGTCGTCTTTTGTACATTTCACAATGTCACATTCTAAGTTAAAGTTTTTACTGCTTGAAGGAACATCTTTATAAAATGTTTCTTTGGTTTCTTGGATGTTTAATCCGTAGAAGTTTGCCGCGGCGCTTGTGGACGGTTGGGAGAAACTAGTAGACGGTTGGGCGCCGCTGGTGGACGGTTGTGCGTCATTGAGCCTCAACGGAGGGCCAACGGAATGCGTTATAGGACTGAGATCATTCCGAATGATTTTCATCGGTGATCCGCCGAACTCCGCAGCTATGGTATCATCGTCGTCGTCACCTTCTGCTCCACTCTGCAGAAAAAAAGAGACTGCCTGTACTGCCTGTACAGACTGTAATATTTGGGCTCATAACCGGTTTACATAAATCTGG
This sequence comes from Lampropteryx suffumata, assembly GCA_948098915.1. Taxonomy (NCBI): domain Eukaryota; kingdom Metazoa; phylum Arthropoda; class Insecta; order Lepidoptera; family Geometridae; genus Lampropteryx; species Lampropteryx suffumata. The sequence continues at coordinate 5,358,801 of OX402546.1, forward strand.
TTGATTTAAGCAAAACACTTCATTCGTCGATTATAATAATTGAACTCTGCTCTAAATTTGACAGCTCTATTCATATTGGCCTCAATTCTGTTGGCACCAACCTAACTAATTTTAGCTAAAATAAGGTTTAGAAGTGTCAAATATAACTTGGTATTCTGCTGTTACTAACTTATCCTACTTTAGTGGTGGCAATTCGGTTGGTTCATTTCTAAAATAAGGAATTGTCTCAAATATATTTTAGTTAGTCATATCATTTGTAAAACCTATACGGTTGGTACCATCTAACTAAATTAGGAACGCTTAATTAAGTTAGATAAAATTAAATTAGGATAAGTTGGTAGCAGCAGAATACCAAAGGTTAATTTGACAGTTCAAAGCATAAATTTAGCTTAAATTAGTTAGGTTGGTGCCAACAGAATTGAGGCCATTGTCTTATTAGATATCGGTTATTACATTTTCCTATTATTTTCTTATCGTTTCGGCAGTGTTGCAGATAAATACCTGTCACTACTAAAAGAAAATTTATACAAATTGCGTTACAATGTTTGAAAAATACTATTCTATTATTATTAGATCTAAGCTAAGACGCACTTACTTTAAACCTGCGTAATGCGTCCTGGAAAGTAGGTAGTAGTAGTAGGCAGTAAAGTAGTAAGTCTTTAGAGCATGTGTTTAAAAGAAATAAACGTACCAACAAATCATGGTCGGTGATAGATCCGGCGGTGGCCTCGTTGCTGCCATAATCGAGCTCCGAGTTTATAGACACCGGAGTCACGTCGCCGCTAATAGACGAACCTGGAAATGTTTATTGAAAACCAAAACCATCAAATCAAAACAATTGAAACCATCAAATGAGATTATCAAAATTATCAACCACAGCCCAACTTCAACCACTGCTGGGAGTCCCATTGTATGTGCCATTCCTTCCGGTACTGAGCCTTATCCATGTTCGGCCCGCTATTTTAGCGATATCGTCTGCTCCTCATGTTGCTGGACGAGCAACGTTTCTATACAGTTTAATTTCTATACGTTTTCTTCGACATTCAAAGTCGAACAAAGGTTAAAGACGTTAGAGACTGCATTACGGAACTAAAATGGAGCTCGACAGGACCCTGGCTAGGCGAAGTGACGACAGATGAAGTAAAGCTATAACTGAATGGCGTCCAAGAACCGGGTCACAGCACTAGCGCACTTTAATCCTTTCACCACAATGGTTTGAAATAACTAGGGATAACATCAATAATTGGGATTTTATGTTTAATGTATTAGTGGTGGACATTCTTGTTACCTATCAGAAGTTAATTTCTAGACCTGAAAAAACGATTAAGCTCAAATGAAATGAAATAAAATATGAAATGAAATATATTGAAAAGGAAACATAGTTTCTTTTATTTTACAACTCCTCTATTCCGCGGGCTTTCATCCCCTTGTACCATTGGAAAACTAATAAGAATTTTCAAAGTGGCTATGGGTACATAAACAAGAATGAAATATTGTGATAAACTAATTCATAAATCTATCTATATCTATATAATAAGCCAAGACAGTTGTCATGCAAACCACATGAGATTTAATGACATCGAGTACAGGTAAATGAAACAAACTATACTGATATCTTATCAAATTTAAAAGTATCTGTGTCTGTGTCACGGCTAGACGGATTTTAATGAAATTTGATAAGGAGATAGATCATGTCATGGGGAAGGACAAAGGCTACTTTTTATGTAGGTGCCACGCTGTGAAGCCGCGGGCATACGTTACTTATATACAATTGTTATACTGTTATTTTTTAATTTTAGTTAAGTTTAGTTACAAACAGTAGAAAATACCACATGTTCCGTTAATGAGAACCTAAAGTAATCTATATCCATGGCTTTACTGCATCTAATCAAACAAAGATAAAAACCATAGATTGAATCATTCCACATTCAGCTACACGATACGTGCATTGCATTGAATTCATGCCAAATGACCGAAGATATTAATTGATGTGTGATTGATGAATAATTTAGCTAGCTAGCCTAACAACCGCCGGTATTTGCCGCAATACATCGCTAATCACTATCCTAACCTAATACAGCAGTCATATGACTGTCGCTTCCTAAGGAACCTATAAAGCCTTATTACACGAGTGCTTACATGGTAATCGGACCACGCTTTTGGGCTACTCATTCAACTTAAAAGTACCTATGTACCTACAAAACTTCACCCACTTTCCTATTTGTGACCTCATTACTTAGGTCTGAGTTTGTGACCTATGTAAATACAGTATACGTATAGCCTGAAACACTCAAAAATGACTGCCGTTTTCCCGTCTACAATGCTTCTAAAGTAGCCGATTATCAAACAGAGCTAATATGAAATTACAAGTAGGTTCCTACTTAGCCACAAAGATATTGATATAGCCTAGTAAAAAGACTAACGACCTTACTTATAAATGCCTCTCAACTTAAGATTCGCTCTGTTACTATTTGTCTTACAATGGTGGCAATTCGGTTGGTTCATTTCTAAATTTAGGAATGTCCAAAATATATTTTAGTTAGTCATATCATTTGTAAAACCTATTCGGTTGGTACCATCTAACTAAATAAGGAACACTTAATTAAATTAGATAAAATTAAATTAGGATAAGTTGGTAACAGCAGAATAACAATGTTTAATTTGACAGTCTAAACCTAATTTTAGGTAAAATTAGTTAGGTTGGTGCCAACCGAATTGCTACCAATATAAACACTTGACACTGGCCAAATTGACATTATTATGTTACATGCCATAAACAAAGAAGAAGAAGAAGACTAATGGACCTCTCCGTAAACTTCGTTCGAGTACTAACATTGACGTACAGATGGTGAAATAGTTTTTTGGCATAAAACGTATCCTATTTCCTATTCCAGATACCAAATTTAATCATAATATATGTAATGGTACTATCCTGCCAATCTACTGTAATGCATTAGACCCAAAAGAAATTCGACACGTTTTCGCCTCTCCACGAGGCATCGTCAGGAACAATAGACTCACTCCGCACTAAAACGACGAAACACCAACACGGCAAACTACCCTCGTAGCAAGCGTCTCTGCAGAATTGTTGCTTCGTCGAGCGCCGGAATCATCCCGGCAATAGATTGGCGGGATAGTACTAGATATTGGTTAACCTATTCAATATTTTGCAAGGTCACGCCTACATTAATTATCTATGGTTAGAAATGTTTATTTTTCTCAAAAAAGAAAATAACATTTCTCTTATGAAAAACTCATAAAAAGTATATAGGATTATCTGATCCTAAGGCCCTGGGTTCAAGTGAGGTCGTGCATTAATGGATTTGCCAGTACGAAAACTTTATAAGCGCTACCAGTTCTCTCAAACGGTGAAGGAAACATCGTGAGGAAACCGGCGTGTCCTAGAACCTAAAACGTCTTAAGAAAAGTGTCAGGCGCACTTTAATTCTTTTACCGCACTGTGCACTGGTTCGTAGCATCTTCTAATAGTTTTTTTTATAATCGCAGTTTTATTTTAGAGTTAAATTAATTTTATTAATAAAAAAAAACGTGTGCGTCTCGTGACGCCCGACAGAAGTGATAACTTACGAGTAAACTAATCTAACTAGCGCTGTGGGTTAGAGTGAGAGAGGAGGGCCTGCCTACCGCTGCCGCATGCGTGAGAGAAAGGGAAGCCAGACAGACTGGCGCCGTAACGCGTTACGCAACGAAGCGGTTTACCCTCCCATAAGAAGTTATCACTTCAAAAATGCTTTTTGAAAACCCGTTAGACGTTCCCAAAACAAGAGCAGGTATTAGCCGTTCGGGCAGTGAGTGAGACTGCAGTAAACAATGCAAGCTGGCTCAAAAAATCGTAACAAATAACAAATAACCAATATTTCGCATTTATAAAAGATAGGATTATTGCTGATCTGGAATATTACTTAAAATACTCATCACAAAAATGAGTCGTCATAGTTTGCACTCGAACAAGATTGCGTGTCTTTCCGCTAGTTTACTATAATAACGTGTTCTAATTATACCTTCAATTTTTATTGCTTTTTATTGCTAATAAATCTATTTTAAAAATAACGGCAACATTTATTGGATCTAATTATTACCTGTAATGATAAATCTGACAAGGTTAGCAACTGGACAGAGTTATGACAGAGGAACTAGGTATATTCTTCTGGCGCTCCGGCGGCACGCTCGCTTTGCTCGCTCGCCTTGCGCGTTATTTTTTATACTCTAACATAACCTAACCAAGTGGTTTGAAATAAAAATTCTCATCAGATCTAAATTATTGGGAAACCGATCTACAGAGAAAAAAATATCTCACTAGATCCACTATGGATCTGGACAATGGATCCACTGAAATTGGACTTATATATCGACAATTGAAATGAGACGTCACTGTTTGCACTCGAAGGTCTCGGAGTTTTCCACTAGTTTACTTGTGTAATACTAGCGTGATAGTAACATTTGGTCGTGTTAGCTGTTTGTTGTATGGAGTGTACCTGCAATGCTGCAGTGCGGCATGAGAGGATGCAGACTGGACTCGCATAGTGTAGCCGCTTCTCCGTCCCAGCGAGCTCCGCCCTTCCAATTACTGGAACCAACGGGATACCACCGAATACTGAATGCGGGACTCTGAACCGTGTGTCAACAGATATTAGCCTATACGCTGAATTTACAGTATTACCTAGTACATCCATATTTACGGAGATAAAAACGACTTTATGCAAAAATAGAGACAAGATTTTTTGCGGAATGAATGCATTGATTCTGTTTATTGTATAGGTAGACCAATATGAATAATAATAAACTGGATATTTCACACATCATCATCTAGCCCCAAAGTAAGCAGAGCTTGTACCACATGACTCATATACTACTTTAATACTTTTTTTTGTAAATACATACATATACACACATAGAAACACTCAGACCCGAGACAAGCACTTGCAAGTCATGCGGGTTCGGGAATCGAACCCGCATGACTTGCCTTTCATGATGATTTTCGCATGATTGCTTGTCTATATATTGTCAATATATAGAATTATATTGTCGGGATAGTACTAGATTATGGGCTACCTATTGTTATTTTGTAATGGGTACGCTTATTCACGCCCGAATCAATGAACTCTGATTCTGTTAATTTTTTTTTTATAATTACCTATTGAGACAATCTCGGTTCCTTTCATTCTAGAAAAGGACAGCAACAATTTTAGGTAGTTTAGAATTGCAAAAACCGAATCACCACTATTGTCTCATCCTGGCGCAAATGCCCCAAAAAATTCAAGATTTTTTAATCTCCTTATTCCTGACAGAAGAATGAGATACGAGTAAAAGAAATCAACGCACCTCCACTAAACGTAATTGATTCAATTTATATGTGATAATATATATTTATTGCAACATTTTACTGTGAATTTTGACTCATCCTCGCACTGTGAAATCAATCAATCGTGCGATCAGTCCAGGTATAATACGCACACCGGATCTTTATACCTCGAAAGTTGGCTGCAAATAGTCATTTTTTGGTTCAAATTGGCGGCCAGCGAGGGGTGCGGAGGGGGGCAACAACGGTGTATAACTGCCTCGCTTTTTCACTTATGTTTGTCGTATAGTCTTATCTCGCTAACTCTCGCAGTACAATCGTTAACAACTCGCAAATTATAATTTCAAGCCTTGTTAAAGATTTTGTTGTTATTCATTTCAAGCGTTTTTGTTGAGTATTTGTTATTATTTTAATAAGTAGTTATCTGTTTTCTGTTAATATTGAGATTCACGTTTATTGATTTTCATCATAAAATAAGCATTTAAAAAATGAGAATATAATAAATAATTGTTGAGTAATTTATATAAAAAGTAGGTAGGTATCATGGACTTAGCCCAAGCTCTACACATTTCAGAAACTATCCTTTGTGATCTGTAGCGGGCTTCAAACACATGTAGCCAACATTTATCTGCACATCAATACATGCGCAAGATTGCTTTGCTAACTTCAGAGGGAAAAAGATCCAGTGGGAGTATAGTACATTGCTCATCCGGGATCTTTGTCCCTCTGAAGTTGGTGCAACAAACAATTGCGCAGGTACTGTTGAACGGAAAAATATGGGTACAGATGTTTGAGGTACAGATCACAAAAGATATGTTTCACAAATGTATTGACCTTGGGCCAGCTTTCCTACTTACTTTTTATATAAACTACTCAAAAATAATTTATCATATTCTGATTTTATAAATGCTTATTTTCTGATTTTGATTAAGTCAATAAACGCGAAATTCAACAAAAACAGATAACAACTATAAAATATAATAACAAAAACGCTTACAATGAATAACAATAAGGTACAACAAAAACTTTTACAAGGCTTGAAATTACAATTTGCGTATTGTTATCGAGTGTACTGCTTAGAGTAAGCGAGATAAGACGATACGAGAATCATAAGCGAGTGAGCGAGGCAGTTATACAACGCTATGTTCATCTTTTAATGTGGGGATTGCCGCTATAGCATACCGCTTATGCTGTTCGATACAAATGTTATACTCGATATTCGAAACAATCGGTCAAGACCGTTAATTTATTAACGTAATGTTTTAGTCCAATTTATTTATTTATTATTATTATCAGCCCACACTGTCCCACTGCTGGGCAAAGGCCTCTCCCCGTTCTCTCCATTCATCCCTCTCCTGCGCTAAGACTGTCCAGTCGACGCGGAATTTGGCGAGCTCGTCCCTGCACCTGGCTCCCGGTCTGCCGCGACGTCGTCGTACCGTATCAGGGCACCACTCCGTGGTCAGTTTAGCCCACTGGTCTTCCGACATGCGGCAGACATGAAGCCCAGTCCCATTTGAGCTTGGCGGTTTTTGTCGCTATATCGGCGATCTGTGTTCTTGAGCGCAGCTCGGTGTTGCGAATCCTATCTATTAGCTTTACTCCGAGGATGCTGCGCTCCATCGCACGTTGGCAAACCTTGAGCTAATACTTTTGGATGTTGGTCAAAGACCAGGTCTGCGCACCATATGAGAGAACGGGGAGGATGCATACGTCCATCAATTTGCGCTTGAGAGTTAGAGGGAGGTCTCCTTACACCAAGTTGCCCTTGGACCAATTTCCTTGTCCTGCCTGGTTTCGAAGGAGACTATTTGGCCCAGGTTAATTTACTCCTGGACGTATGTTAGCCGTTCTCCATGTACCGTTACACTGGTCTAACGCTGTTAGTCATGACCTTGGTCTTTGTCCTATTCATCCTTAACCCAATCTCAAGGCTTGCGATGCTGAGCTCTTGAAGCATCGTTTGTAGCTCTAAAGCCGAGGAATAAAATAGGACTATGTCGTCAGCGAATCGGAGGTTTGTTAACCTTACTCCGCCAACAGCAATCCCTCATCCTTCCCATCCAGCCGCCAGCTTTCTGAATACCTCCTCGAGGGCACTGGTGAACAGTTTTGGGGAAAGGGGGGCCTGTTTTACTCCTTTTGTTATTGTGAAAGATGGTTCAGAAGAATTTAACTTTATTGAGGCTGAACTATTATTATAAATTTTCTGTATTAGGTCATGTAAGTAGATTCTATATGCTGATTTTTAAGAGCTTCAAACACGGCAATGTGAGTCATACTGTCAAACGCCTTTACGCAGTCCACAAATGCGAGATACAGTGCTATGTTGTTTTCGTTGGACTTAATATAAGTTTTATATTTAATTTTAGAATTGATTTCGCTATAAATTTAAGTTTAAACATCTCAGGCTCAAAATATATCAACTTTCCATCCTTACAGTGGAAACTAACTGTAAACTAAATCACTAACTCTGTTACATACTTACAAAATTATTTGATTTATTTGATAAAAAATCATTATGTATTTTGTATTTGTATTACATGCGTATACTTTTGAAATATTTTACTAACCTAAATAGGCTTACTGCTACTATTTACTTAGTTTCAAAAACCTTTCTTTATTAGCCAACCACTTTCAGAGGTACAAAGATTCTGTGGGAGCAGTGTACTGACACTGTATGGCGGGGAGCGCGCGCGACGTATGGAAAGACACGTCCGCTTTGTCGCAAGATCGACTTGTTAAGCACTGGTTGACCAACAGAACCGGCTGTTCGGGCATGCACATTTTGACCAATGACGACGAAGTTGTGTGTCAAACAATTGGAGAGACGGTCAAACAATTGGAGCCGAACCTTGGCCCACAGAGGTCGTCTAAAAAATAGTAGGTACAATATCTATTGACACATTGACAGAGGATAAACAAATCCCACATTCCGTATTTTTCCCATTTACCAACTAGCAGCGCCCTTAAGCCAACTAAACTTACGGCAGAGCTCCTCAATCACGAACGGTATTACTGTGAGAGTGTTAAACATGATTTATAAGCAACATTATATTAGCATCTGACGAAACGACCAATTGGCGTGGTATGTGTTTTTTTGTGTGATGTATTTGACTCAGATTTTGACGTGTACAACATTACATAGATGGACAAATATTTAGTACTATTCCGCCAATCTATTCCCAATGAGTTAGACACGATGCAGACGCATGCACCTCCCTCCCGCCCGCAATTGAAAAGCCATTTTTATTATTTTCATATTTTCTTTTTGTGGTTGCATGTGTGGATTGTGTGCATGTGCTTTTCAATTGCGGGCGGAAGGGAGGTGCATGCGTAATGTTTTTGCCCAATTTATAAGTATAAGTTCATGCATGCATCTGCATCGTGTCTAACTCATTGGGAATAGATTGGCGGAATAGTACTAAATATTTGTCCATCTATTTAATGTTTTCTAATGGATTTCCGCAAAGTCACGCCTGAATCAATTATCTATCTGTGTACGACATTATAAAATATTAGGAAGTTTTCCAATTAGTTGTGTCATCAGAGGTCGGCTTTAGCGTTAATGATAGTGTTTGTACAGTGAGAGAGTGACTTAAATGGGTGTTCCGATGGTTATGATAGAGAGCAAGAATGTTAGGCTACGAACTGCATTGCGATTAGCGATAGATGAAACATAAAGGATTAAGTTGTAAATATTAGACAAGAGCATAAAATAAGCCAAGAACACGCATGCCAGTTAAATTACAATTATTTAACATAGTATCTTCATACTAGCAAATATTCCTCAATTCAAAGAAAATGCCTTTTCATTCGCACCCAAAATCTAATTCGGAAGACGCATTCAAGACTACCATCCAAAAGAGCATAACAAATAAATATCAGAATAAACGATCATAACTATTCAAGATATTATACACAATAATATAATAGTGAAACAGTTGAACTATCTAAGGACCGTTTAAAACGATCTATAGATAGCTCAACTGTTCCAGAAATTGGCGGTATTATCACGGTGAATGGTAATACCAGCTGAGCTGACAGGCCAGTCAATAATACATACATATTATATATAGAAACATCCAGACTCGAAACAAATACTTGCAGATGATACAAACATTTGTCCCGCGGCGGGAATCGGCAGGAAGTTATAGGTTTAGTCTGACTAAGGTTCCTAGATCGATAAGCATACCTGTCGGATACGTTTTTATGGTCAGAGTTGGACGCGTAGTTAGAAGTAGGGGACGAAGGGCCAGCTGATGACAAACCGCTAGGGAGCTCGCCTGATGAGGACATTAGAGATGACGGACCACTCCATCCTACACCTGGAAAGTAAGGGGATTCGAGATAAAGCTAATAATATTATAATAATAATAAATATTGGTGGACACTGCATACACCATCTAGACCCAAAGTAAGCATAGCTTGTATTAGTGACCAGATGGCTGATAGAATACTTATATATTTTTAAATACATACATAAGATACTTTCTAATATCCAGATACAGAACAAACATCTATGTTCATCACACAAATATTTGTTCTTGGAGGGAATCGACCGAACCCTCAACCTACAGCGCAGAAGGCAGAGCTACTATACTAAGTAATGTTACTATTTTAAACAGTAATTTTTGACAGAAGTTGAGAAACGTTTTAAATATTCGATTAGCAATAGGCATTATTTAAATCATTAGTTTTATTGTAACTGGAACCAGTTTTGACATAATTACGATTTAAAAACTAAAAAAAAAAAAATTTATATAAAAATACGAAATTTCGCTTACTTGAATGACATATTTTTTCCAAATCACTGAACCGATTTTGATGAAAATTCTATGGGACCAATCAGAAAGTATATCCATATTCTTTATCAAATTATAAATAACGGAGTGATAATAACAAAACAAAAACTAACTAATTGAGTACCTTCTCATTTTTTTATAATTTCTTCTAAAAATTGATTGGTACAACGTTCGGTTTCTATTCATACGACAGCATGACTTACAATCAACATCAAACTTTCGTAATACAATTTCATGAATACTGACTAAAATATGTTAGTATCAGAATAATCGCACGGTAAATCCTTTATTAAATTATCATCAAAAACTCACTGTTGGTAGGGGAAGGTTGCTTATTCGCAGGCGCGGGCGGTGTTCCCAGAAGTACAGGCGCAGAACCCACGCGCTCCAGAAACGCGTCCAACTGACGCAGCGATAGCGCGTTGTGAAGTGTCTCTAGTGGACGGATCGCGGGTACGCCGCCGAAGCCTTCTAACGCTGCTGTAACCGACGGGTACGACGAACAGTGTCAATAGGAGCAGTGGTCTTTGAACGTATGTACTCTTCAAGTTGGCTGAGTTATACGATGTAGGAGTAGCAACAATGTTGCAGACGGGTGTTGTTAGTCAATAGGGTGCAGTGGTGTGTAGTTTTACAATGGAGGTGCAGGTGCAGAGAGGGATGATGTTTGTCAATGAGGGTTCAGAGGGGTTAAGTTTGACAATGACATATAACAATTGGAGCTATCATGGTTTTGAATATAATTTTCACTCTTAACGGGATATTTACCATGATATGTGAGTTTTACTCATGCGCCATGATTACAAGCACAACATATATTCACATAATATCATATTAAATATCCTGTTTTGAGTGAATATTTTGACAATGATGGTTCAATTGATGAATTTGTCAACTAGGGTGCATCGAGGGAATTGAAGTTTGTTAATGGGGGTGTAGAGAGGCGTGAAGTTTATCAATGGGGGTGCAGTAAGGCGTAGAAGTTTGTCAATAGGAGGTGCAATGAGGAAGATTAAATTTGCCAGTAAGGGCAAAAAAGAAATAGCGACTGGGTTAAAGATATTTACTATATGAGTCTGTGTATGTCGAGCCCTAAGAAATAAGTTCGTAATCATTATCATCAGCCAGTATACGAGTACGAGTATGTCCACTTTTAGTCATAACACATCCCAAAGAATGCTACGACGACCGCTACCGTCCTTCTACAATATCGTCCGTCTATCGAATTGGATGAAGGGCAGTCTTACGGCTCGTGATTGCTACTCGAGATATATAAAGGTTCTAAAGTTTAGAGCAAAACATGGAGGAAACAAAGATTTTCTTACTTTATAGTATTTAATAGTTTTTTTACATATTTTCATGTTAGAAAAAGAAACTCACCATTAGATGAAGACGAGGTCGGTATCATAACTCGGAGGTTAGGCGCGGAGCTGGATCCCGAGATGACGGCGGTGGAGAACAAGCCGGCGCCGGACAGCTTGCCACGCGCGCCGAGCCCCAGCATCTTCAGATAGCTCATCTGGCCGGCGATGCTGTGCCGCTGGCGCCGCCCTGCGCCCCCCACGCTACAGTCCCACTCTACCCCCCACCCCCCCTCTCTACCGAACGTTATCGACGAGAGGGGGAGCTCGTTAGTCGAGGACTCGACGCCGTCTATGTTAATGACGGGGGTTATGGGGTCAGCGCTCGCGCTCCGACCCGACGGCGCCGTAACGGTTAGCAGAGGAAGCTCTATGGCGAGCGAGGTTATTGCGTTAAGGGGTTACGTGATGTGCGGTAGTTAGGGTGATGGAGAAAAATAACATTAGTACCAAATAAATATAATAAATAAATAGACAGTAAAACAATATTTAAATAAACAGTGAAATAAGTAATATCGAAGAGTGACGATGGGGTATATCGTGTCAATTTATTTTTTTGTCACCCTTTGATATCACAAGTGCTAGTTACCGTAGCCCAGATGATAATAATACGACTGTTTGACAAGTGTTCCGTCGCAACGGAGCCTCCTGCATCACCGGTTCACTCCTCGAGTCATATGGCTATGATCCGCGGAGAAAATGGCGACTGAATGCACATCGCGACTGCACGATCTATGCCCCGTACACACCTAAGCCGTTTGGACCGTAGGTCAGTGTAACAAGTTTGTCTTCGATTCAACAGTAAACTTATGCCACCAGACGGGCTTAAACACAAGAAAGGAAACACGAAATCGCTAAGACGCAAACACCAGTGAAATTTGTGATGATCACACTGAGCTTAACCATTTTGGAGCTTAACCATTTTGATCTGTTAAGAACAACAAATCTACACTACGTTCGCTATTATTGTGAAAGACTTGGACACATAGGCTTAGGTGTGGAAGAGGAAGTCTAACAACCGCAATAAAAATAACCCGGCTACTGCTGTCTTCGCTATCCTACACGACATGTGTCAGGATAGAAAGGGACATAATAACCCAGTTTAACACGGATTTATAGTTAGTCGAACATGCTTTAGAACAGAAGTCAAACACACAAACAAAGAGCAGCAAGGATGCAACAACACACAAGATCGCCGGCCAGAATGAGCTCAGTCACCGCAGGTTCGTCGGTGCGCTACGGACTCAGTAATCATGTCAAATAAAACGACTCACACAAAAACATAGAACAGATAAAAATATTAGCAGACAGTGCTATTTCGGCCGCTTATATTAAATACCCTAGCGATGACTCAGTTTGAATTTAACTAGTAGAATAGCGCAATAAATATATTATTACAATGGATTACTTGTATCATTTCCATGAGTTGGGTAGCTTGGACCCACCAAGATAGTTGCTTAGATTCAACCATCCTACAGCAATTCTAGTTTGGAGATTTTTCGTAATTTCGTAAGCATGTGGTGTACAATAAAGAGAAGTCGCTGATACTGCTCGCTAAATGGGTCTAATGTGTCAGAAGCGGCCCAGTTCCAGGACAATAAACGAATGGTCATGTACAAGGTTGGATAACTTTACCGTGTGTATTTGTGTATCTGAGTATGTGTGTCTGTCTGTGGCATAGTGGCTCCCAAACGGATGAACTGGTTACAATTTAGTTTTTTGTTCGAAAAGTGACTTGATCGAAAGTGTTTAGCTATGATTCATGAAAATCGGTTCAGCGATTTGAAGATCATTAGCTCTTTTCTAGTTAATGAAGGGATGTGAGCAACTTTCACAGGTCTGATGATCGATTCGAAATTTGTAAGAATGCTTATGCTGCAACATCACCTGGAATCTGCAGAATATCCAACTTCTCACCAACTTACAGGTGTCGTGCTTGAGCTCATCGGAATAGTCTTCATTAATAGGTTATAGACAGATGTTTTTATTAAATTTAATAATTTATACTTGCTGAAGTCAATTTACCAATACTTCAAACTACGAAAGCGAACAAAAACAATCATGTTAACTTACTTTTTATGTATCATGATAGTTGGAAATTCAACTTTAAAAACACTGTAGGATGGTTGAAGCCGCTAATTTAAGCGCTTATCAGTAAGCAGAGTAAACCAGCCATCTCACTGGGACCGTGGCCTTAGTAAGCATCACGCATCGCACCTATTTTACATGGACGATATATTCAGGGGCAGCTAGATCTATATTACGCTATTTGATCTTTACTTTGCAACTAAATTAAATTACCGCAGTATAACTAGCTTATAAGACAATACAATAATTCTTGTAATACATACATATGCTTTCACGAATGCGTATAACGAAGGCTTCCACCGAGGCAAAACAAAAGAAATATCATTACTCGCAACGTTTTTCACTAAAACCCAACCACCATGTAAATAAGGTCTCATGTATAAAACTAATAGGCTAATAGAAGGTTATAGGCACTATAACAGCAAGTTTTTAATAAGTAGGACAAAGGACATTTCTGTAATTAACAGCTTTGATTTGCTCCACTGTTGGGCCATGAGTCTTTCTATGGTTTTTGTTAAAATAGAAATTGGACGATACTTATACGAAATCGTGTATCAATGTCTAGGGTAAGTTGTATTAAGTTTTATATGTAACACGTATAATTTGTCGATGCAGACACCGACACTGTTTCGATTCATTTAGAGAATCTTCATCACGGAGATTTTGATCCGCGGTCCGCTCGTTGCCGCTCGAGTTCACGGTTCGCACTGAGTGTCGGTGCCTCCATCGTCAAAATAATACGTCAGTAAAACCCGTGTTTATCAAATGTCTTGGGTAAGAATTATCTGTAACATGGTGTGTGTCATTTATGTTTCTACGAGTCTGTAACTACACTATCATCGTGTCAGAATGCTATGCTTTGCATTGTGAACGGTGTGTACCCACATTACTATAACATATATTATGGACTAAAGAGGTACTTTCCACGACTTCGCGTAGTCATATACTTTGACAACGTTGATCCACTTTTAAGGTGTTATAGTGGTATATAGTATCATAAGTATTTAAATGTATAATGTATTCTATCATTTATCAGGTACTCATAGTACAAGCTATGCTTAGTTTGGGACAAAACCTTTCTTAGTGCGCGTCTTTTTCAAACCAGAGAGATTTAAGCTGTGCTCCTTTTTTAGTGCGCGTCTTGTCTCTAAATCGGTTTAGAATGCGCGTTATTATTATCTAAGTCCGTCAGTCATTCAGGGTTTCATTCGTAAGTGTCAGTCTGTCTGTCGGTCTGTTACCTTTTCACAGCTAAACAACTGAACTGATCTTTAGGTATCCATATATCCATATAAATATTATAAATTCAAATTGTCTGTCTCTGAGATAGAAGTTACTTTTTATGTAAGGACAACGCGTGCGAAGCCGCGGGAAGCTAGTTCTATAACGTATCAGTGATGTTGTGTGTCCAGTGACGCACTGACCTTGTCTGTCCACGGCTTGCAAACTCGTGTACCGCAGAGTAGCGTCCGACAGTTGCCCAGTCTGCGACACTGGCGCCGCGTCATAATGCATTATGTCAGCGCATTCCATTGTAATACAATTTATTAGTTTTTGTGTTGCAGTAAAATACTTAACCCCGTATTAATAATCACTTTAAACGCCTGATAAGTACTCTGTCCTTGGGGACTATTACACCAGCAGCTATATAATTTTGTCGTCTTAATATCTCGTGTCATAACATGGCAGTCGCGACAAAGGATATCTCTACCGGGAACGTCAAAATTGAGGTATAAATTATGGGCTAACTGCCAGTTTATCTACAAGACAATCGAGAAGTCCGCGATGACGTTACAGAAGTAGAAGACGAAAATAAAACCTTTACCACGCACGGCTGCCATGTCAGCTCTTCTGCAGACAAATCAAATCCATTGAAAATATTTTATATTTGATAAAATCACAAGAAACATTTTGAATGGTCTTCTTACATGCTAGTCTTAACGCTTTTTTTTTGTATGATTCTTGCTATTTTACGGATGCCGAGTCGAATTGGAGCAGATTCACCCAAAGCTTGTTTGCCATCTAAATAATCTGTTATTTTATAATAAGTTTAGAGAGTTTTATTACGTTTAAAACTTTCCGATCGATAAATCTAGCACTAGACGAGATAATGAGGCGACACGATTATATCGCTGATGACATGTTAGCCCGGATTGTCAGACATGTTAGCCCGGATTGTCAATGAAGAAAGACAGCAACAGATTTCAACATAATTTTTGCTACAAAGCTATAGGTATACAGCACCATTATATATATTGCGTTTAGCGAAGGGAAAAAATTTCGAGTAGCAGTAGTTTAAGGGTTTTATAACCAATTGGATAACTGTTTGTTGGATAGGCATTGTAAGCTACTTGAAAATAAACTTTAAAAGAATGTAACAAGAAAGGAAGTTTGTATGTTACTGCAACCAATTTATGTACAAGCTAACTCAGGCAAAAACATAACGTTAATGACAAATAAGTGATTGAAACATAACTATATACGTAATTAAAAAAATAAAACAGATGAATGGAGGGAAGACCCCATAACATTTTATACGTCCAAGCTATTTTGAACTCTATTATAAATTAGACATGATTTCGTTTAAACCATTTCAGTGTCTAATAAGGACGGTTTTGTTTTAATCACCGATCCACAATAGTCATACAGGAAAAACATAATACTCCGTTTAAACTTCACAGGGATTCGAGCTAATTACTAACCCTATCTCATACTCATATTATAGCTGGTCTGTCAGCTCAGTTGGTAGTAGCTCTGCCTTTTGCGCTGTAGATTGAAGGTTTGATTACCTCCCAAGATAAACATTGTGATGGACACAGGTGTTTGTTCTGTGTCTGGGTGTTATAAAGTATCATAAGTATGTATTTAACAATATATAAGTATTCTATCAGTCATCTTCTATCATCACCATATTACAAGCTCGTAATATACCATATTACAAACGTGATATCCCGTACGATCCAGATCTAACGGGCTATCGCGTTTTTAGGAAATGTAAGTGATATCTGATGAATGGATGAATCATTGCGTTAAGTTATCAGTTCACTTCCATGTAAAATAACTTGTAAGCAATCATTTTTTTTTCTAGGAAAATCAATTTAATAATGGAACAAAATGACAATTTTATCTTTGAAAACTGGTATTTATAAATGTAATTTGAATCAAAATCAAAAATGTTTATTTGGGAACAAGTAACATTTGCTTATAAAACAATTAGAAAAACGATGGTATCTGCAGAAGATTTCAATGGTACCCTAACTTGTTAGAATCTCGTCTGAAGACCAGTGCTATTTCTCACTGTGTAGTATAGAGCTGTGTACAAGGTTGGTACACACATGCTCTTAATGTATAGGAAAATTAGTTTAATTTATATGACTGTCTTTTTTGAGTGTTACTTATATCTACGTCAGTGTAAAATAAATATATTTCATTTCACGACAACATTATTAACGTATTTGTGAAGTTTTAATCCAGACATCAAATTTTTTGTTGGAGTATAGCTAGAAACTGAACTAGCGGAATCACAGACTTAATCTGTGCTTGTAAGTTTACATAAAAGAAAATTGTATAACCACTCAACTGTCTAGCCTCATATGACCCGCCCCAAACCTAGACCAAACTAAAAAAATAAAAAGTCCACTACTGGTAACTAAGCTCACCAACGATAGTTGAGCGTATTGCGCCACTGGTGACTATAGTCACCGTCGACTGTTGAGTGGTTAGAAAATGATGTAAGCTTGTATCAGAGTAAAAGCTTCGCTT
The DNA here is from genome assembly GCA_948098915.1 of Lampropteryx suffumata. Taxonomy (NCBI): domain Eukaryota; kingdom Metazoa; phylum Arthropoda; class Insecta; order Lepidoptera; family Geometridae; genus Lampropteryx; species Lampropteryx suffumata. The sequence continues at coordinate 5,376,137 of OX402546.1, forward strand.
AATTCGGGACTAGATGGTGCTGTAACTTTTCCACCAAAATTTATTGATTAATTTATCTGTCTTTGTAGTTCATCAGCACTATGATAAGTAAGTCGGTTATTAATTTAGCTCGAATCCCTGTTCGTATAAAGACGGGCGGTTAGTCAAGGGAATATTTCAACCAGGCTCACGTGACTCGTGCGAATACATACCGTTGTCGTGGCTCTGCTTGTGTTGATCGTAGCTCCTGGCGCGGGGCGGTGCTTCTTCTGGCTCTTTTGACTCTTTTTCGTCACTCTGGAAAATATATAAACTGCTTCAAAGGTTCAATTCATAAATTACGTCACACGTTAAGTAAATAACCACATAGCATGTATATAAACAGCGTACGACCTTTCTGGACAGAATGCCTCGCAACTTTGTGTACAAAATTTGGCGTTCCTATGTTATTTTTTCGGAATTAAAAACAGATGTTTCTATTCAGGTCACAACCTACTCATATCTACGAGTATATAAGTACCAAATTTAGCGAAATCGGTCCAGCTTTTACGACGGCATTAACTTACATGCAAATCTTCGCATTTTTTCTATAATATGCATTTATGATGAATTACAATGTGAGAAGTGGTATCTATTTAAAAAACTATTGATAGTCTTACTTGAGCTCGCTCCCTGATTTCTCCGACGACATGGCTCCTTGCGCGGAGCTCTTCGTTGAGTCGAGCTGCCAATGTCGAGGCCTCATGTCCACTCACGGTGTAATGCAGATTGCTACAATTTTTATTAGCTTTTATACAAGGTTTAGTACCTACATAAAAAGTAGTCAACATCCTGCACTAAGATATAATCTATCTTTAATAAATAAATAACAAATATTGGTGCACAATAAGCACGCAACACCATCTAGCCTCAAACTAAGCATAGCTTGTATTATGGTGACCAGATGACTGATATGATATTTATATTTATTTAAATACATACTTATGATCATTTTAAACACCCAGACATAGAACAAACACCTGTGTTCATCACACAAATATTTATCCTGGGAAGGAATCGAACCCTCAACCTACAGCGCAGGGAGCAGAGCTACTCTACTATCAACTGCGCTGACAGCTTTACCTTTCATCAGGATCAGGGCTTAGCAGCCCTGAACACGTAATGGTTACGAAGCCACACACGTTACGAAATACGTTGGAGGAATATTGCGCAAGTTTCAAGACTTGTGAAATACTGAAAGAGACTCTGCTCTGCCCTCAGACAGTTAAGTTAGTTAGTTAGACAGTTAGTATTTCGTAGTAAGGAAGTTATAAGATGGATCATGTAAAAAAGCGCTAGGACCAAGACGAGTTTCTTGCCAGTTCTTCTCGGGCTTGGGTTAGGATGAATTGGCACCTAAATTTACCTAGTATGTAAGACGTTTCAAAGTGATCCTTGTGATTGTATTAAATAAAGTATCTTTTGACTCTGACTTGACTGAAGATACTGTGATAGAAGTATCTCACAAGTCTTAACTTGCGCAATATTCCCCCAACTAGTACTACTACTATAAGAAATAAAGTCACTTTCGAATTTATAATATTAGATGGATATGGATTCATAACTAGCTGCCTGGTGTCGTTCACTTGCAATAAGTACGTAGGATAGCCTTCTGATGCCGGTTTACAATACAATGCATCCATCAGTTCATTCATATCTCCGATTTTCATATAGAAACCCGTTAATGGATGCTACTAACGGATTACTTTATGGTACTGGAATCGGCCATAAAATTCAAGCTATCGGGGATAATCTACCCATATATCAGTAAGTATAAGAAAGTTTAGATAATTCTGTAGTTATACTACAAACAAAACCAGTAGACTTAGCAGCCAGAATTAGGCACCATATTCTAGTAGAAATTATAATACTTACCAAATCGGAATTGGGTCTGAAGGCCTCAACAGACTCAGTTTAGAAGACTTTTTAGGTGAAAACGTGTCCACCTCATCAGACTCCTGTAATATCAAACATCATATCATACCCAAATATTAACTCTATTCAACGCAATTAAAGTTGATAATTGTCTTACAGCCTGCAAGGTCTCTTGACTAGCCATTTGATCGTCTTCTCCTTCTTCCTCTATACATTTCACTTCTTCGGGTGAACTCTGCTGACAACCACATACAAATTAACAATGAGATTAGATGACACTAATGGAAAAAGCTACAGTACAGGGGGAATTGTAGACCGTCGATAAATATGTTTCTTAGAATCGTATTCGAGATCAAAACAAACTATTCAAGTTTTGTTCTCAAATACGGGCTTAAGTATACTTTTCTGTGATACTCTTTTCTTTTCTATGATGAAAGAGTTATTAGACTACCTGAAGGTCTAGTAAATGCCTTTCAAAGGCGGGACCGATAGCTCAAAGTGATTTCACAGCACGAAAGCGACTAATGCATATTATATATGAATATATCTCCTAATAGCATATAATTTTATCAGATTTTATTTCTTTTACACAACATCATCTGGCCCCAAAGTAAGCAAAGCTTGTGTTACCCATAACCACATGACAGACATGACGTTATTTTTTTGTAAATACATATATACATTTTATTTATATAGAAACACCTAGTCCCGAGATAAATACTTGCAGATCAGGCAAACATTTGTCCTGCAGTGGGAATCAAACCCGCAACTTTCTGCGGTTCAGCCGGGCATTGGCCGACTGCTCCACAGAGGTCGCCAAATAGGGCCAATTATGTATGAGAAGAGGACCATTAATTTTTATAGAGAAATCAGCTGATAAATTCTACAGGTAACTTTTAATTTATAGGAATCCTACTAATATTATTAATCGTTTAATCAGATCAAGTATCGCGAGATAAATATCGAAATTTCAAAACGCAATGTACCGCGTTCTAATTATTCCTGTGGCGCCATCTAGTCTAGAATAAATAAGTCTACTTTTAAACCTATTCATTGATATTTAAATGAGCCCAAACACGCTACCTCTGTAATGGTGAGGAGTTCGTTATCCTGCATATTCCAGGTAATTCTGCAGTATCAGGTCAAGGTTTTTTTTAATCAATGATAGACCTACGTTTGACCACGAACACGCCTGATGTTAAGCGACGATGGGCGGTAATTTGATGGTCAGGTTGCCATGTTCTTGCATGCATTGAAGGATCCATGACAAATCGAACGAATTAGACTCACCGAGTTGTTCGTGGTAGAGTGATTGCGACTATGCGGTCGGAAACCCGGTCCGGGTGGTAAATTCTTCTGGACACAGCAATTCACGCCCGGACTGAAGTGTAGCTCCACATGGAACCTGAACCACAGACACAATTTATTTAAGCTGAAAACTTAAAATTATCAAGCTGTAATAGTCTGCCCGGAAACGTCAGCAGGTTTTTTAGTTTAGTAGATCAATGGGGGCCTCTAGCTAGTTAAATTTACAACCGCTGGGAAATATTTTTAGTAAGGCTCACGAGCCGGTAAACGGCCCGACTCCATAGACGTTAGATATATCTATATACAGTGATTTGTCGTTAGGCAAATTTAAAAATGTAATAAAACAGAAATTGTCTTTTAAAGCATATTATAAAATATGACAGAGGAGCTTGGTATGAATCTGCTCCAACTCGACTCAGCATCCGTAACAAAATTGGCAAGGATCATACAAGAAGGTGTGAAGACCGGACGAATTTCTTACCGAATTCTTCTTGAACTGGGGTTAGGACAAACCGGCACCTAAATTCACTAGCATATAAGAAGACGATTCTAAGTGTTCCTTGTGGTTTTATTGAATAAATAAAGATTTGATTTGATGCCGCCATCGGATGCAGTAGATATAATAAACAATTGAACTTTTTATAAAGAAGATTGACGACGGCCATATTGTGGTCCAGCTATGATAAGGTAGCGCCACACTGACACAGCGTAACTATTATAAGCAACTCCAGAGGCTAGTATCTAAGTATTTGTCTATCTGTTCAGACATATATTTTCTTTGTTACAGAATCTTATGTACCTTTCTTCCGAACAAGGGTCTTTTGTAGGGTCTTCGTAAAGCATAACTACTATCTGTGACATGTAGTTCAGCTCTGACACCATTGAGACGTATTCCATTGCACGCCGCCATTGCTTGTCTTTTAAAACCTGGAAAATCAAATTAGTTGCAACATTAGGGTACCTAATAGGTACCGTATACCGACTTAATAAATATTTCCGGTCAACCACTTTTAGTTCTTCAAAGTTTCCAGTAGAGGCGCTGCAAGTATGGAAACGAAGCTTGAAGTTTTAGTAAACTATGAAAACCCAAACAAGACGTTCTGTTTATAAATTAAATATCATACTTACACATTGCATAAATATATAATAATAATATTATGTTTATTTATCTCTCAAAAAAGGTGTACAACCGTTAATGCTACAATGAGGACCCGTAACGTTTTTTTCGCTGAGAATGCAGATTTATAGAGCTAAGAAATCCTTAACATACACAGCATTTTTTTGTTCTACGACAAAACTTAATGAAGTCATAACGAAATGACTAGCGAAGTTCACAGAGTGTTAGCCGCAGTAGCTGTGACGTCACAGGGACAGTCCCCGCCAGTTATCGAATCGTGAAGTATGAGAGCCGGCTCGTACTTCACCATCATACGATCACGCGCTCGGACCGTCCCTGCGACGTCATGCATCGCGTACATTTATTTCACAGGCAGGAACGGCATAATGTTTATTACTTAATATCTTCCTAAGTAATGATTCGAATTAGATAATTCAAAAATATATAATCATTCTTATGTCATAAAGGATAACGTGGATACTAGTTCTATTGAATTTGCTATGACTTTACTGATCCTCATTGTAAAGACATGTCCTATCACCTGTTTTACGAGATACTGGTTCCTAAGATAGGTTTTGTAATAAAAAAAGTGTATACTGTATATAATAAATAAAGTATTAATAACCGTCACATACTTACATCTAATAACCCGCCAAATCTGAGCACCGTGAGAAGTGAATGCACGTGACTCTCACTCGTGAAGTACAGTCGGGTCCGCACGTGTCTGCCCGGACTGGACACACCGTGACTGTACCTGTATAACAAGTAAACACTACTTGTGGAATGAAAAAGCTTGCAAAATCTATATTTGAATGTATAAGTAACTCTAACCTACGGAAAGTTAGTGGGAGGTATTGAGGGCGCTAGTAGCGCAAAGACACCGGGTTTATATGACAAAGTTTCATCAATGACACAGGGAATGCTGGCAATGAATCAGTTCACCTCGTAGCTCAGTTAAATGTACTACTTTCTGAGCTATAGGTTGTGGGTATGATTCCCGCCAAGGTCAAACATTAGTGTGATGAACATAGATGTATGTTCTGTGTCTATATGTTATAAATAATAAATAAATAATGCCGTCATTTCACACAGCATCATCTGGCCCCAAAGTAAGCAGTACTAATATACTCTAAGTATATATATACTATACTAACAGTACTTATATACTCTTGCAGATCAAACAAACATTAGTCCCACGGCGGAAATAGCACCCGCAAGCTTCTGCGTCTCAGCCGGACTTGGCCCACTGCACCACAGAGTTCGTCATCGTGTAAGGTATCATAAGTTTATATTTACAAGTATATGCCGTGTGTGGATATAGGCATGCCCAAGAGATTTAGAGGTTGAAAATGTAAACTGTTTGCGCGCAAATTGAGATTTAATTTAATTTAGGAAAAGAGGAGTAGGAGTAACAGGAAGAGGAAGAAGAAGAAGAATTATAGATTGATGAAAAATGGCATGTATTCCAATGCGAAGTATCTTTATCGTTGTAATCATGTTGTCAAATAGTCTAGTAAACTTGTAATGCGAATGTCTCTGCGTTTCATTGGACCAGCCAGGGTTGTTTGATCCAGACAAATAGAGTCAAAGTCTTCGAAAGCTTTAGGAGATACTTCTAAGTCGTATCTGCTATTATTTAAAAATAGTCTATCAGTCATCTGGTTTCCAGAATACAAACTTTAATTAGTTTGGGCCTAGATGGCGGTGTGTAATAGTTCACTAATGTATTTTTATTTATCATTTATATAGATCACTGTAAAAACATAGGTGTACAATATCAGTTAAGCAGTTCGAACAACATTTTACTAAACTAAACGCATGGAATAGTATGTACCAAAAATACTTTATGGCACACCATAATTACATAGGACTATTATTTTAGGCAACAGCGGAGAGAGGAAAATCATATTACAAGAAAATTAATGAAATTGAAACTGGACGGATATACGAGTAAGAGAAGAGGTATGCCTAAGAAAAATGGAGGAACTGCATGATGATGAACAAATAAATATGTAATGCCGTACATTTCACACAGCATCATCTGGCCCCAAAGTAAGCAGAGCTTGTGTTATAGAAACAACATGACTGGTATACTACTTATAATATATATTTTTTTTGTAAATACATACATATTATACATAGAAACACCCAGACCAGATACAAATACTTGCTGATCATACAAACATTTGTCCCGCTGCGGGAATCGAGCTCGCAACCTTCTGCGCCTTAGCCGGGCTTTGCCCTACTGCGACACAGAGGTCGTCAATGGGTAAGAAAATAGTGACGGATATGACGAATAATATATAAAGTGTAAGAAAATAACCAGTTGGTGCCGACCTTACGTAACGTGAGTTGATGAACAATGTTTATCCGACTAGCTGAACATTGTTATGGGAACAATGTTCAGCTAGTCGGATAATGGACGTACAAATTAATGGATAATATTATATGTACAATAGACGTTCTTGCTAGATAGCTATCTAAGCAAACTGTGCATAAACCAACGTCCCGTTGTAGGCGGTAAAAATGAAATTTTGAGTTTGTGTATTCACTTGACACTGACAATACTGTCTTTGAAGACAGATGCCATTTAAAAAGACAAGAAGACTGTGTGAACAAAATCAAATCGTTCTATCTACAAAATTTTAGTTAAACCAGCGAAATAACAGAATTAACACCAATACCGTGAAAATAAATATCAGAATCTAAGGGACTGTTAGTGGCTAGTGCTTTATGAATCGTTCATACCTGGGATTGAGTCTGTTAACGGTTTCTTCGCCAGATTCCTCAATATTTCGCTGCAGGTCTGCCCTTATCTTCTTCAGTAGCGGAGTGCAGATACCTTGTCCTATCGTCATCTTCTCTTGCATTGTCAAACCGTATTCCTAAACATAATACACACATATTATCTATTTCCCAACGAGGTAGCAAAAAACTACGGATTTCCATTTGCTACGATCCTGACATATTTCTTTAGCTTCACTCCGCCTTATCACATTCCTCATACATGTGTGTACGTTTACGTTTCTCTGGCCTTTCTCTAACACTTCCTAAATTTGGTCTAAGTGAGTACACCTAAGTCGTCCTTTCAGGTTCAAAGCTTAACGAAACAAGTCATGAGGCAAGTGTGAATGAGGAATTGATGAACAGAAGCTTAAAATGACTCAACTCGGCATCCGTAACAAAATTGGCAAGGGTCATATAAAAAAGTGTTAAGACCAGACGAGTTTCTTCTTGAACTGGGGGTAGAGGACGCGGCACCTAGATTCACTAGCATGTAAGAAGACGATTCAAAGTGGTCCTTGTGATTTTATTGAATAAATAATGTTTCGATTTGATTTATCAATCTTCATCATTACGTATTCTTTTATTCCACATCGCTTTCGTAACACACTGTTTCTCACTCTATTATTCAAAGTTAAACAACACATTCTTCGCAAAGCTTTCATTTCCACTGAATTTACTCTGCTATTATGGATTTTTTGCCACACCCAACTTTCACTACCGTACATTAGTGTCTTCACAACACACCATGAATTATATATAATATTGGACAGATATTCTGTTAAACAATTACAAACATAATTTACCAGATTTAACAGACCATGCACAAAATATAATATTGGACAAATATCCTGTTAAAAAATTATACTTAAACACAATTTACAAGATTGCTAACAAGGGTACAAGTTTATCATATCAGATCATAAGTAACTATATTATAATTATTAGTGAGTAATTGCTGTCCGCTTCGCACGCGTGGTACCTACATAAATAGTAGTCTATGTCCATTCCCAAGATCTCCTTACAATCTTCATACTACATTTTATCAAGGTTTAGAAAGTATTCCAATCCTTGGCTGTACGCATTATTAATGTGGAAGCGAACCGCTTTGTTCGTAAAGGTGGTAGACTGACAAGGTACGGGTGGTCCTAAGCGGAACGTCTGCTCGTCCTGTTGTGAAAAAAGAGGTGGTGGAATTAGATCATGCAATTCCTGGTTCAATTCTACGAAATGTTTTCTATAAAATATTGTATAGTTTTTCGAACAGTCGAACATATCTTGCTGAAATTTGTTACAGAGATTGTATCTTGGGGAATGACATATGCTACTCTTTATGTAGGTACCACGCGTGCGAAGCCACAAGTAGAAGCTAGTGTGATAAAATACCTGCGGTATAACGATATCAGCTAGATACTTGGCATACACGTATAACTCTTCAGCCAGATCAAACTGCAGCGTGTGTTGGTTGTGTTGTAGATCGTACTTGATACAGTCGTATATGTCCGGGATTTTGGATATGTCATAGGTTTTATTCTTCGTGCAGAAGTCCTTCTCTATCTTTCCCCAACGGCGTCCCATCAGCTCCCACGTCTCACCGTGGTAGAGTATTGTATCTGTGAAACGAGACTTTAAAGCGATCGTGGCATAGCTAAAGTAACAATCAATCCTGACACATCAACGAAGTAGTATTTTTGTAACTTACTCGATCAGGGCTACGATTAATTCTGATACTATTATTTGCGGATAATAGATTTCAGTTACTATTGATCAATTGATGAAGATTTAATAAATTTCTCATGAACGTATGTAAAAAATCCATCTTGGCAAAACTAGTTCCAAGTACCAATAAATTGAATAATTGAATGAATCTATTACCAATACCTCTTTTGCTTTTAGAAATTGATGTTATTGACAGTATTAAGAAATCCATAATAGCTATACGAGCTCATATCGTTTTAATAGTTTACGAGTATTTATCGCGTAAATACCCTAGACCACTTGTGATGTTTTGATTAAAACAGTTGCCAAAGTGGGGCGGGAGTTCGTCGGGTGAGTCAGTCGTGCAATGGCACTCGAGCGAGACGGACGTCCCAAGACACCTGACAGTTACAATTTATGTGTAGTTTTATTATATCTCATCATATCGGACCGTTTCCATTGCTCCTACTCGGTTCTCCTACTGGTAGGAGCACGAGGACCAATATGTCCTTACGCTCCTACCTTGTATTATTCTTCTGGCGCTTCGGCGGCCGCTACCGCGGCACGCTCGCTTCGCTCGCTCGCCTTGCACGTTGTTTTCGATACTCTAACATAACCTAACCAAGTGGTTTGTAATAAAAATGCTATGCTCCCATCGTGACCTTGTATTATTCTTCCGGCGCTTCGGCGGCCGCTGCCGTGGCATGCTCGCTTCGCTCGCTCGCCTTGCACGTTGTTTTCTATACTTTAAGATAACCTAACCAAGTGGTTTGTAATAAAAATGCTCATCAGATCCAAACCGATCTTTTGCAGTAGGAGCATCAGGACATATTGGTCCTCGTACTCCTACCAGTAGGAGAACCGAATAGGAGCACGAGGAAGTACCTTCATATCGGGACACAACACTACTAAAAATGAGTTCAACGAAGTTTCAGCAACATTGTGTTAGGTATTTAAGTACGTGGATGGGTGACCGCAGTGGTTACCTGAGCGCTTTTGTGGACTACGGATTGCTCCTCTAAGCACAGAAATGGTAAATATAATATTTCTATGCGACTCTGACATCCAGAGGTATAAGTTACTAGAGATTTGAGAAATGTTAAGCATTTTTGATGCTACCGGTCATCTGATTTCTATAGGACAAGCTTTGCTTAATTTTCACTCAAAACGGGATATTTACCCATGATATATGAGTTTTTCTGCTACCCGATATGCCACAATCACGAGATAAACTGTTTATCTCGTGATCATGGCGCATGCAACTGTGCCGAAATATCGGGAAGCAGAAAAACTCACATATCATGGGTAAATATCCCGTTTTAAGTGAAAAGCTTTGCTTAGGTTTAGACTAGATGGTATTGTGTTAATTGTCTAGTAATATTTATTTATTTACACTGGCTCAAAAACACCATATGAAAATACCTTTGGTCTTAGGATCGTCTTTCTTCTGTATAACAATATGCATTAGCTGTTGTATAAGCGTGTGCACATGTCCACAGCATCGCACCGGGTTCTTCACGTAGTCCATAGCAGCCGCTATGCTGAGAGAGGCGCACGGGTTGATACGAGCGCGATCCTCATCGGTGAACTCGCGGTCCACTTGCATCGCCTCGTGTAGACGAGCCTTTGCCCTGGAATGCAAAGCGGTATGTTCTAAACAAAGTGGTTTTGAACAAGTATGTAGATGATAAGTATAGCTTATATTATATTGTTATAGTATTTTACTATAACAATATAATATATTATTGTATTTTTTGTATTTTTCGCGCTTAAGCAATATGAAGGCTGATCGCGATAGTTAAAAAATGGCCATATGGACCCTAGAGTCCAAATCAATGTCTATAAAAAGTTTCTATTAAACCAGGTCCGCCAATAATGGCTGATAAATATCCAAAAATCCAACTTTAATATTTATAACTAGCTTGTACCGCTCGCGACTTAATAAGAAGTACTTATCATTTGAGTTGGTTTCAAATGCTAAATGTCATTTCATTATAACGTTACAAATCTGTAAAGAACAACTAAGCAAGACATACTACAAAAGCTTCCGCAACACTTACATATTCTGCACTTTAGAGGAATCACAGTCATTGTCCAACAATCCGTTGGTGTTAGCAGACTTGACCATTTGCACTAATATCGGCGTGAGTTCTCCTTCCAAAGCCAAAAGACCCTTGGCGAATGCTGCAGCTGTCATCTGAACGCGACCCTCGTCCGACGCGTAGATCTTCAAATCGTGACGGAAGGTGGAGTGGAGGCGGAGTAGACCAAGACCTTGGGTACCACCTTCACCTGACCAAGGAACACAGTGATAAACACAACGTAACCTAAATTGATTAATTGAAGTGTCGGCAGATGCGACTCGAAGGTGTCACTTAAAGTTTTCGAAGACCTTGACTCCTTTCGTCTGGCTCGACAACACTATCTTGTCCAATAAATGCAGAGAGAGATTCGTAGCAGAAGTTTACTAGACGATTTGGAAACATGATCATAATACAATGGGTATAGAGACAGCATTTGCACACGCCATTTTACATCAATCCAAGATAACTTTACTCATTGACGACAATCCAACACCAAGTTATTTCTTTAAGAACTTGGTACATAGTTATTACTATGTAACAAGTTCTTAGTTTTCTTTTCTGACGTGACAACGTCTTATACATCGAACGCCGACTGCACGCACGAAAAATTGTCATGTTCCGCCTGAGCCGAGCGTGCAAGCGATAGCGCGGAACAAGCGATAAAGAGGCACGATCGGCCTAAGCGTTCGGCTGTGTTCGGCTGTGATCAGGTTAAAAGTATACAATTTTTCATCAATGTTTTCATATGACGTTATCACGTAAAATTATCGTCAACCATTTTTTTGTTATACATCTTTTCTTACCTGCAGTTTAGCAGTTTTAACTATTCATCCAACGATACGTTAGGTCGGCACAACAACTGGTTCTTTTCTCCCACTCTATCATTCGTCATCTCTGTCATCAGCTTTCACACACTCCATCAACCTTTACCTAGGCTTACGAATTAGAATTAAGTATCCTAAGGACGTATTAAAAATATATTACTATTCTATTAGTCATGTGATTCTCGTAGCACAAGCTATGCTTAGTTCGGGGATAGATAGTGTTGTGTACATTGTGCAACAATATTCATTAATATACGTCTGTATGTTCATCTTACTTTCTATTATTTTATATCTTTACATAGGAGAATTGCAGTCTCCTGAAGGAGGAAGACTTATCAGTACCCAATACTCTACTTACCTACGCAGAGGTTGCGGGTAAGGGCAAGATACGGACATCGCAAGATTTCAGTTCGGGGCAAACTGCTAGTCTAGGGCTAGTGCTAATCTATATCTAGTGGGAGATCCATGCTTTAAGCTTGAACCAGGCGATTATCCTTCCATACAAACGTCGAAGGATGATCACACCACCGTCTGATGTTAAACAACCAAAACTAAAAGTGGTATCAATTTGTCTCGTCATAATCTATGATTATTATTATTATTATTACTATGATAATTATTAACAAAATCATAAAAAATATGGGTTTGAAAGATACAAGCCTCAAAAAAAAAATCGAATTTTAGCACGCGCAATAGCTTTAGCAATTGCAGCACGTAAACTCCAAAATGATTTCGATACACACATGGAGAGCTCAAATAACTTTATTTGTAATAGATACATTCAGTACTTTATTCACGAGAACCCTTGAACAAAAAGTCTGTTCACGATCACGCGGTCTTTTTATGTCAAATTCAGTCTATAAATTGAAAATCATCATCATACTCTCACCTTACAGCTCATCACCATCTTTCGTGCACATCTATCCTTTTCTCGCACTGTGCTAGATTAAATAGCATGCATTTTAGCTGCGCGTACTTACGAGTTTGTGCCGCAGACTGGTGTATCCTTAAGGGAGCTTACCGGGTATATGCCTGCCCTGGCCCCCTGGGTACATGCACCGGAACATCCTGCCGAGCTCCTCGGCCTGGATGCGTCCCGCAGGAGTTAGTTCCCCGCCCCACTTCAGTATCAACACCAGCGATGGATCTCCCTCGGCGCCCACTGTAACGATACCTACTGTGAAGACAGGTTAGTGTTAGTTTCGTTGCATAACTTAATCACATAACAGTACGGCGATTATGGAACTCTTGATACAATCAATGTTTATCAGTCAATCAGCAATCGGCATTATTTAATGTATTGGTATTACGTACGTTCAGTTTATATTCAGTGCTCAGTATTCAGTACGTTTATTCTGAAAATATATGGTATAATATACATTAGGTAGAATTATTAACAGTAGAGCTGCATATCTCGCAGAGTACAGGTACATGAATATATAACATTAATACAAATTAATTGAAATTATAATATATTCATATCATTAAACCAAATACAATGACCTCAATTCTGTTGGCACCAACCTACCTAATTTTAGCTAAAATTAGGTTTAGAAGTGTCAAATGAACCTTGGTATTCTGTTGTTACTAACTTCCTAATTTAATTTTATATAATTTAATTAAGCGATCCTAATTTAGTAAGATTGTACCAACCGAATAGGTTTTACATACAACATACAAAATGCTATGACTAACTAAAATATATTTTAGACAATTCCTAATTTTAGAAATGAACCAACCGAATTACCACCAATGCCACTATAAATACCAATTTCAAATAACTTATAATATTATAAAATTGACAATTGGTTCTGATCATTCTAATATAATACATATAATATTTTAATAAAAAAAATAAAATGAAGATAGTTGTTAACAGAATAGAACAATGATCAATTAATAAATTAAATAGCTTTCTATTGAATAAGAGTCAGCTCTCAGCCCTCAGCTCTTTTACATGACTTGGCAATTTCATATGACAGCATGTGTTACAATCAAAATCAACCTTCCGTAATACCAATACATCAATAGTAACAGAAAGCTGTTGGTATCTATGTTTTATTACTATCAGAAATACATAATCGTCCGGCAGATGAATGTGGATGCTTGGTGCCTGGATGGGTGACTGTGTATTTTTATCATGCTTCGGATAGTAAGTACTGGCAGTTCCGGCATTTCTAGAGTATATATATATAGTATATATACATAATTACATTATGTGACACAGGTGTTAGGACGGCCTATTAACTCCGTAGTTAATAGTTTCAATAAGTTTAACAGTAAATACATAAATATTGATGGATATTGACGACTTTGTGGCGCAGCAGTGGGCAAAAGTCCGACTGAGACGCAGAAGATTGCGGGTTCAATTCCCGCCGCGGTACAAATGTTTGTATGATCTGCAAGTATTGGTCTTGGGTCTGGGTGTTTCTATGTATAATATGTATGTATTTACAAAAAAAGTATATAAGGTAGTATATCAGTCATGTGGTACACATAACACAAGCTCCGCTTACTTTGGGGCCAGCTGATGCTGTGTGAAATGTTTGGGATTATTATTATAACCCTCAACCTACAGCGCAGAAGGCAGAGCTACTACCATACCAACTGAGCTGACAGGCCAATCAAAGTCAGTGGAAAAATCTATACAGTATGTGGCCGTAAAAGCTTCCAATTTTATAGGCAAAGGTAGTAAAAGTATAGATAAAAGACTGAAATATTTATCGGACAAAATTTATGAATAATTGATTTGTCACAAGCAAGTGACTTCAAATGTTTCGACACTTTTCTAATGTGTATTAGTTTTAACCAATTTTGAAAGTAGAAGTAGAGTTATTAGTCATAAGGTATGATGATGATTTCGTTCGGGTAACTCTTCATCAGTCAGATTTATCACAAAAAGGTGTACTTGTACATAGAATTATATTTAAAAGTAGCCGCTGCTCACGGCTTTGCACGCGTGGTATCTACATAAAAAGTAGCGTATGTCCGTCCGCAAGCCATTTAGCCGAGAAAAGTGAACACAGTCAGACAGACAGACGCATTCGAATTTATAATATTAGTATAAATAAATGTTTTACCATCATCTGAGCTAGACCCCCGCGGGCGACCTCGGGGTTGATACTTCATCTGCACTTTGCGGTTGATGCCAGAGAAGTGACCATACCTGTAGAGAACAAAACAAATGATAAAAACTGTTCAAGCATAATAGTTAGCGTATGACGACCTTTGTGGCCCGGCTGAGACTCATAAGGTTACGGGTTCGATTCCCGCCGTGGGACAAATGTTTATATATCAGCAAGTATTTATCTCTGTCTGTTTCTTTGTTTAATATGTATGTGTTAAATAAGTAGTATATCAGTCATGTGGTTTTGGGTATAACACAAGCTTTGATTACTGGGGCCAGATGATGCTGTGTGAAATATCCGATATTATTAATTTATTTATGACAAGCTGTCCGTTTGTTTCACATTTTAAAGTGCGTCTGTAGTGCGTAAAATCAACGATAGTCTCTATAACGTTCACTATAAGTAGTCCCGTGAATCTTTCAATTTTGCTTATCTCATAATACAAAACAGTGTTAGGACCCAGGCGAGTTTCTTACCGGATTCTTAATATCTTAATTAATAAATAAATCAATTTAAGAGCGCTATCACATTTTGATGCCGCGCAAAGTGAGGTATTTCTGGCTGTTAACTACTATTATTGCATTCTGTGTAGGTGAAGCACGTACAGCGCTGCAAACGAGTCGACTAAACGGTCTTGATCCTTAGCACGACCCAGACACTAGACCACTTTTCCAAACAAAGGCAGAGTTCTTACTACTATTACACAAGACACTATAGACGAAATACAAACGTCGTCTTTATACATGCGCAATTGTGTGCGTAAAGTTCATGGTTACCAATTTTTTTTTCTCTGTAGGTATATCTTCATAGACTTTACAGGGTGATCTGGGCCAGTCCATATTCGTATACTTGACAAAGTATACAAATATTTTTATTTGTTATATGAAGCTGGCCTTGTATTTGGTAAAAACAGTAATGGATTTGATTTATTGTTACACCTGTAACATCATTGCATTTAAATCCTGTAACTTTTTTTGTGCGCACGTCTTCTTCAAAGTCCATTTCGGATAATCGAAATCTGATATTTTACTTCCACAAGACCTTCACTTTATAAGCAATCAGGTAAAGCCCCCAAGTAACAGTGATTTGGGCCAATAAACAGGCCACATTGCATCATATAAAATGTTCGTGAAGTTTTGAATCCTAGCCTCGTCTGCGCACGGCATGATCATCCTTTAATCAAATAAGTATATTAAAACGAAAATAATACCCGATTTCTCTTGCTTTCATCAGAGATTCAATGTTTCGTCTTTTACGTTTACTGACACATTGGTACTTATATTTATTTTTCACATTTCGACTTGTCATGACACACAACTAAAATCAAAATAACTCTTATTTGGAATTGGGTATGATTGAAATAAGTAAAAAATTTATATAAACTTAAGAAACATAGAGACTGTATGAACGGATACTCGCAACGATCAAAATCTTGCTGTCCTAGTTTACAACTAAGCATAGCACGCACACAACAGCAGCGCTTACGCGTCTACGACACACACATGCATACGAGAACAACCAACGCAGGTCCACCCGCAGCAAGCGCTCGCGCAGTACTTAGTTTGCGGCATCGGTGCATTTAGTTTTATTTAGTGAATTAAAAATAATAGCATTGATTTAAAATTAAAAAAAATACAGTAGTAGTTTAAGTAAATGTTAAATTTTATTTTGGTATCAATATTTTGTCAATGTGGTGTAAGTCCGGAGATATTCAGACTTTTTACAAAGCCTTTTTGATCGAAAATCAAATTAAAGATATTTTTTTTTCATTGTTTACATGGTAAACAATAAAAATCTATTCTGTTATTATGAAAGAACAGGATGTTTTTAGTAGTCAAATTTTTTTTTGTGGCTTTTAGTCAACAGAATTTGCTAATTAGAGCTCTCAAATCGGGTCTCTGCGTGTTTTTGCCGAAACAAGCACCAGGAGAATGATAATTACTAAATAAATAAGTAAATTACCTAAAATTTGCTCTGTTATTAATTAAGAAGATGAAATAAAGGATATTATTCATGTAATAGTTAGGTATAGACTTTAAGGCAATGTATCATATTTAAACGACAAAAACCTTGCAACTGCGCATATTTTTGTAATAGCGCTCTTAAGCAACTCGTCTGGGCATAGGAGGAACCGGCACCTACATTCACCTAGCAAGTAGAACGATTAAAGATGGTGATTTATTGAATAAAAAACACTTTGATTTTGAAAACATTAAATAGATGGAAATATATTTAGTACTATTCCGCCAATCTATTCCCAATGAGTTAGACACGAATAGAATAGAAATAGATTGGCGGAATAATACTAAATATTTGTCCTTAATATAAATGACACCAAGGTACTTCTTATGAACAGACAGTATAGAACCAAAATAAGATTCGTAGTCGCGACACCGCACCGATAACTTTTTACTGCAACATTTGATAGATATTTTGCCGTTGCCAGCCATAGATGTTCTTTTGTCTGTTAGCCCCGTATTTCAACTGCTCCAGTACCCTTCTAATCTAAAGACAGTAAGGCTTCCACGCTGCTGCTTGGAGATAGAATATCTGGCACTATGATGAAGAGTTTATTACCCAGTAATAATCCGGTAGCAAACTCGTCTGGGTCCTAACAGTGTTTTGTATCAACAAAGAGGCAATCTTGCTGTACAGTCCTAAAGGTAAAAAAGTGCTGTTAAAAATAGTTCTTACATTTCTAAAACACTTTTCAGTTGTTCCAGTTTTCCTTGCTTCTCTTCTATTTCCGGGTCGGCATGACGCGTGTGGATGTCGGAGAGTAGAGCACGCGCGATGTCCAATATCTCTTGCAGTTGCTTCGGCTTCTTTAACTTTACGTGCCCGCGTTTGTAACCGTCGTATTTCTCGAATATTTCGAAAAATCTGCGAAAAGCAGAGATAGTTGTTATTCTTTTTTTATTGACCTATCATGTCCTACTGCTGGGCGAAGAAAGACAGAAAAAAAGAAGAAAGAAATTATGTTTATTTGACAACAGAACGAAAGTCGGTAAAAAAAGGTAACATTGTAGGTGGTATCGTAGCTACACTAAAAAAACAAAAGGTGGAAGACTTCTCGAAGGGTTATTACGTAAAAGTAATAATAGCTATTGCTAATTATCGTGAGTTACGTAATAATCACGTTTTACAATCTCTACTTGAAGGTATTATGACCATTGTACCTCTAGTTAACAAAGTTTAGATTTGGCTGCACTCACCTAGGATGTCTGACTTCAACCTTCATCTTCTGTTTCGGGGTTCTATCTCCATGCCTTATGACAGCCACCACGCATCTTAACTCCATCATTTTCCCAAACGTAGTGGGCACTATCGGAGGGTCGTCTAACTGAAACGGCACAGACCACGGTATATGCAACGTGGGGGCTAACTCCCGCAATATCATGTTGCCAAGAATCTTCGCACAGTCATCGTAATACTTGTTTGAGTTCTTCACGAATGAAAATCCGTTTACATCGCAGACGAAGGATTTGCCGTTTGCTCTGGAAAAAAAATATTATAGTTTTGTTTATTGGGATATCAGGTGCGTTATGTTTGACAAGATCCTGCTTGTAGCTTTACAAGTGGAACCTGCATAAAAGAAAGCTATTAATATATGTTATTCCAGGTTCCATACATCTATACCACCAAACTGGCTTGTCAGCTCAGTTGTTGTAGCTCTGCCTTCTGAGCTGTAGGTTGAGGGTTCGATTCCCTCGCAGGATAAACATTTGTGTGGTGAACATAGGTATTTGGTCTGTGTCTGGGTGTTATAAAGTATCAGTACCTGGATGACCGATATAAAAAATATAAAACACGGATTAAACGACGTTTTCTAAAAATGAAGTCCAGCTAGATCGATTTATCGCCCCCCCCCCCTGCATACTAAATTTCATGAAAATCGTATATAAGATTTTGATGGCTTAAAGATAATAGATAGATAGATAAGTATGTATTTAAACATATTATAAGTATTCTATCTGGTTACCATAATACAAGCTATGCTTAGTTTGGGGCTAGATGGTGTTGTGTGTATTGTATTGTAATTAATATCTAAAACATGAATAAAATGTAAACCTATCTATCTATACCTATCCTCCTTATCCTGTTTGTATTATTTAAAGGAAAACTTGAGCTTGTATGTTTGATTATAATTCAATCACGCCAAAATGACCAGGCAAATTTTGGGTGAAACTTGTTAAAGATATCGTCAGTGAATTGGAATAGTATATAGACTACTTTTTATGTAGGTACCACGCGTGCGAAGACGCAGGCAGAAGCTAGAACTATAGGAAAGGGCATACTTAAGGGCCTAGTTAGTTAATTATAGGATTATGGAATAAAGGGTCCGACTATAACTAGGATCACACGGGCAAAGCAGTTATTAGCTAAATAAAATACATTTAATACCTCAACAAATCAAATCCACATACAGTCTGCTTGAAGGCCAGACAGACCTTCCTGGATATAAGTTTCTCCTGATTGGACAGAATAACTGGATATCGGATCTCCTTGCCTTCTGAATCCCGCTCCACTTTCCCGTCTAAAGCCGGGCTTTTGCGAGCTTCTGCGTGCGCATAGTCCGGTCCTACTGTGTACACTTTCACATCTGTGCCTGAAATAAGTAGTTTTTCTAAAAAAATATGCCTCAAAATAATTTACTGGCCTCACAGGTCACTTGGTAGTTCTACTTTTTGCGCCGTAGATAGTGGGGTTAGATTCTTCCCAGGACAAACATATAGGTGGTAGCATAACATAAGTATGTGTTTACAAGTATATAAGTATTATATCAGTCATTTGGTTTCCTAAGCCTACTTTAAGTCTGGGGCTGACGCAGAGGGTTGCGGGTTTGATTCCCGCCGCGGGACAAATGTTTGTATGATCTGCAAGTATTTCTCTCGTTTTGGGTGTTTTTCTATGTATAATAAGTATTTACTAAAAAAAAGTATATAATGACTGATATAAGTAGTATTTCAATAGTATATCAGACATGTGTGGTAACCATAACACAAAATATATATTTTACAAAAATAATGTAATTGTTATCGCACATTCAACTTTATGTATGAAGACATAACAGCTATCATAAAATAAAGTACTCACCATCAGTCGGCATAAAATCTTCATAAATAAACGATCCTGTTTTCCTTACTCTCGATTCTGGTGAATAAATACTACTTCGGCTTCCTATCTGGAACATTATCATACACCTTACTTATAGATTCCTTGAAAACTGAATTTATATTATATGAACGAAGTTTTTGATGGCGAAGCGTATTAAAATATAAATGACTATATTATTAATAAGAATGCCCCATTGGCTTATTGGCCTCATGTTGCACTGCCCTCAGACAGTTAACCGACACGTTTGTTGTTTGTTGTGAAATACATATATAAACTCTTTTGTATTAGTTTTTCGTAGTTAAGATAGTTATACATCTTATAACCATGCAAAAAAGCGCTAGAACCAGGAAGAGTTTCTTGCCAGTTCTTCTCAGGCTTGGGTTAGGAGGAATCGGCACCTAAATTCACCTAGTATGTAACACGCTGTAAAGTGATCCTTGTGATTGTATTGAATAAAATATCTTTTGACTTGAATTGTTGAGTACCTAATCATATTTTTTATATACAACTGAACCCACTTGATGATAAGTGGTTACCGTAACCTATGAGGATTGTAATACCAGGAGGTATCACTTACATTACCAGCCCTAGACATAAGTTTTTTTAAAAACATTATGTAGATCGACAAATATTTAGTACTATACCGCCAATCTATTCCCAATGAGTTAGACATGATGCAAACGAAACGAACTCCTTCCCGCCCGCAGTTGAAAATGCATGCAAAGCGTTAGTAAAAGGTAAACGCACACAATCCACACGTGGAACCTCAAAAAGAAATTCGAAACGCGTTTCGCCTCTCCACGAGGCATCTTCAGGAACACTTGACTCGCTCCGCATTTTGACGAAAAACCACTCTGCTCTGCAGACTTCTTGCTTTGACAAACGTTAGGCTGAGACATGCGTCTGCATCGTGTCTAACTCATTGGAAATAGATTGGCGGAATAGTACAAAATATTTGTCCATCTATTTAATCTTTTGTAATGGATTTCCGCTAAGTCACGTCTGAATCAATTATCTATCATAAGTTTTTTTTCTTATAATCCACTAATTTTACATGCTCCAGTGCCTTTCAAACCTAAATACCAGTAACGCTAGCACACTACTGCTTGGAGGCAGATTATCTGGCACTGTAGTGTTACCCATCAAGACGGTCTCTTGCTATGTCTTTCTACCAGGTAGGAGCACTAAGTTTCTAGGTAGAATTTTTTTTTTAATCAAAAATAGACCTACGTTTGACCACGATCTCGCCTGATGTTAAACGACGATGCGGCCGACGATGGAGCACGCAGGTCTAGAAGACACCTATTTACTCTTGACTTGAAGAGACCCTGATTGTAGTTTACAGGAAAAACAAGACGACTGCAAAGCATTGGACTATACGCATTATACATGTGGGAGCATAGCGCTTGGTTCGTAAGGATGGTAGACTGACAAGGTATGGATGGTACTGAGCGGTACGTCTGCTTCTCCTGTTATTGTATTTTATTAAACAAGCAGAACTAGAATATAGCCGTCCTTTTCTAAAACAGACTTTCACTAAACACTAAAGTGTAATAGGAAAAGGACAGCACCAATTTTAGTTTGATTCCTTTAGAAATGCATCATGAAAATCACTGCCATTAGGTACGTGTCTCTCACCTTTCTAAATAATCTTTGACTACCCCCGCCCGCGGAGGTCGGGTAGTAGATATAAATGTTGTGGTCTTCAGCAGACACTGGCTTCTCCACAAATGGCTTGTTGAAAACCACTCCATTCACTTCCACATGATCTTCGGATTCTACCAGTTCATGATCTGAAAGATGAAATATTGTTAATATATACAGACGAAACGAGTGGATAGACGAAAAGATCTTTCATAATAATTCCTTATTAATATTATAAATTCGAAAGTATATCTGTCTATCTGTTTGTTTGTGTAAGCAGATAGATAGTGTCTTGGAGACGGACATAAGCTACTTTGTAGGTACGATGCGTGCGAAGCCACGGGCAGCAGCTAATAAATAAATAAACTGAAATAGGTAATCATTAAGTTAAGTAGGTAAAGATGAATAGGCAGTTACTTACGTTTTGGATCTGGTGAATCTCTATCCAAAACGGCGTACCTAGGGATTTCTATACCTTCACTTTCTAATATTGCATAAACCCTTCTCCGATCCTGAAACCACAATATTATTCATTCATGACATTGACAGTGTTCTGTGTATTGCGTATTACAATAATAACACTATACAATCATACACATAATACCTGAATATCATATTGCATGTGAAGATTGTTTATAACATAGGGTTTCCTTAACTTCTCATACTGGATGGCTTTGTCCAACGGGAAGCCTTTTGAATGAAATGAAATCAAACAATCACAGATTGGCCACTCTTCTACTGGGTCCTGAAACGATTAATTTTTAAAAACACAAATTTTTACCGTTCATTTTTATTAAATGAAAAAATAACACAAAATACAGCATTCATATAAAACTAGTGTCACACAAGGCAGTGTTCTAGGCCCTTTACACAAAATAGGTTATAATGCACAATGTGCAATAAGTAATGTAATAAGGTGAAAGCATTAGGAATACAAGCGAACTTGAAACTCGAAACCAACAACAAAGCGTGTCTATAGTGACTGAAGCCATTCAATTAAGCATTTTCCAATGTCGACACTACAGTAGTTAGCCCACATACTGTACACTTAGGTATGTAGGTAAGTAAAAGATACAAGATTAAACAAGTACACCAATGGTTAGTTTTTGGAATGGAAAAAACAGTAAAACATGTGAAACAAAATATATTTTGATTATCAATATTATCAAATAGTTTTACCTACACTTCACTTTAGGTACCATTGAAATATAATACTTAGGTACAATATACAAGTAATATATACCGTATATCTATCTAATACCTTAAAACGAGCATTTCTTATATATATATATATAATCTGAATCTCTGAAACCGCTTCAACGATATGCAGGGGATTCGGGGCCGATAAATCGATCTAGCTAGGTTTCATTTTTAGAACACGTCGTTTTATCCGTGTTTTATAACGAGCGGATCTCGGTCATCCAGGTACTTATTGTTTAGTTTTATAAATACATTTTGTGATGGCAGACTTGCTGTAGGTATAGTTACTAGTAGGTAGTAGCAGCAACCTTTAATAAGTACAATTCTCTGGTTGTAGTGTTGTAGTAATAGAACAAATACAAAAGCATGAATAATAGCCAATTTAAATGATGTCACAAGATCAACAACATGAATCTGATTATGTATGAGGATACTTTTCCTTTAAAGATATTATAATAATACTTTTGAAACTTTGTTTGAACAGTACATTATACTGTGTTTCTGACTGTGTAAAATCAACCAAGCAACAGGAAGAAGGATGATGTCATGCAATTTTGATACATTTCAACTCCAAAATTTAAAGGCTATTGGTTTCTAATTGTGTGTAATGATCATTTGAGTAACTAAAATGTTGTTAGATTATCCCAATCAACAACAATACTGCAAAGAAAATCAGTTATTGTTTGTCTGGTATTACAAGAACCAATTTATTCAGTAAGAATATATATTCACCCGTATGTTTGACTTTCCAAACAAAACCTATCAATTAGGTGATTATTTGCATATTTGCAAATATTGCAAGAGAGCAGTGGTACTTGGTGATACTTGGTGCATGGACGATTTTCCACAACTAGGCCTCTGGTGGGCCCCTTTTGCGTGACGATAGAGAGCAGTGTTACTTGTTCATAATATTTTGTTTCACAATAATGTTAGATAGAGACGAGAACCTTAAGGATAACCTCCTCTGGGAAGACTAGCATCTTGATGTACTCGAACTCATCAAGCCTTGTGAGGATCTCCTTCATGGGCTTGGACTGAGACTTCTTGGCCATGGCGCATACACCAACCACCACTTTCTTGCCACCGCCATCGCAATGTGGATCTAATGACTCACACAGCTCCAATTCACCCTGGAAATAAGATTTTATAATCTAACTAACTGCTGCATGCAGCTTAACACATTTGGAATCTACATAAAAGTAAACAATTCTTCCCCAGAATATGGTCTATCTCCTTACTAAATTTCATCAAGATCTTTTCATCCATTTAACCATGAAAAGGTAACAAACAAGTAACACAGCACAGACACTTTTTAATTTATAAAATTACCTAGTACATAAGTAAGTATGGCTGACCAAATCTGGCTCAAAATTATGCAGCCAATAGAATAGAAATTCATGATTACATACATTTTTCAAAATGGCACAAAAAAATGAGCATTTAAGCAGCTTAAGTGATTAAAATTAGGAAGTAGTTTCATTTAAACCATACAATTAGACTCTAGGACTTTAGGACATCCCTATGCTTCAAAATTTGCATAAAAAAAGCCATTGTGATTTTTCAGCTATTTATTTAGAGGAATAGGCTTGATAACAAAACATTCTTGAGTTTTGTTCTCTTCAAGAACAATATAAGCAAAGTGTTTTTAGGTACTCCAGTATTACTTATCACTAGAATTATGCTGTCACTGGTAAAAATGATCACTATGGTGTTATTTTGTTTGATACTGACATAGTAGAATGACATAAACTCATAAACATTATGTTTCAATCTGTTTGATGGAGCCTAGAATTGAGTATAATGAATCTTACATCGGGTAAACAGTCATCACAGTAACAAATCTCATCATCATTCTGCTCCTTCTTCTCTTTCCTCCATCTTTTAAGCCTCCACCAATCCTTTAACCACTGCCACTCCATCACTGTACACTATCTATCACTTTATAATGATAGTATCTCTCAAGATAACATTATAAACAGGTAACCTTGCCACTGATTGGCCAGCGAGCAATATGATAAATAAGATAAACTTGACATAAATTAACATACAACATTACCTCACTGAACATTATACACAATGCTTGTGTTGCTATAAATAATATTCAAGCTTCTAATACAATTAGGCCACAAAACAAAAGTGTAACAGTGTAACTGCAGTAGCTGGTCAAAGTAGAACTGTTTCGTCGCTATCTTTATTGGTATAAGATGTATCTGTGCAAATATTTGTTTAGTAATGAAGATTACTGGCCTTTTATGAGATTAGTTAAAACATTATTGTAAAGTTTGCATAGCGTAGGCGAACTGAAGATAGGAAGGGTCATCATGTCGTAAGCTTTGGTTGATGACCTTAGCTTGATGTGTTACGTAGTTTTGTAAAGTAATACTGCTCGTCTCGAAAGGACGTGGTAGGGCACCGCCTGCAAGAGAGACTTACGGAAGATCGTATGGGTACAAGATTTCCATCGTCGCCGACGTAGAACTGTGGTTGTGCAGCTTGCCGCAAACCTTGATAACCATGTTCGAGCTCAGTGTATGACATCACCTTTAGTGATCTTCAATAATGATTTTGGAAAACAGAAATTAAACGATGAAAATCACAAATTAAAGTTATCCCAAACCAATCACTCAATAATAGAAAATATTTTTTTCTTTAAAAATTGGTTTGTTCCAAAGCTGTTAGATTATGTTTAGCATAATGAATGACAAGTATCTTTGTCAAATAAAAGCAGATAGAGCAAATTATACGTACGTGACAAAGACAACGAGTGTTTTAAGGTAGGACTTGAAAAAAATGGATCTGTACGAATTATATCTAAATTCATTGTCACTCAACTCAAGTCAAGTCAACGTAGGTTCAAAATCAGCTGTTCCGTAGACAGAGAAACCAATGTCTACGGCTGTTCCTGTCCTGTCCTGTACCTGTACCTATAGCTAGTTCCATTCTATTTCGTTCGTTTTCGTTATGTTTTTCTTTTTCATTCATTCGTGTTGATTTGATTGATTCGTGACGTGAAGACGCGGGTGCGCTTGTTTTTGTTTACATTTTTAATTTTTACCTAACTTACACAAAAAATGATAAGATCCGCTTCTCTAAGTCCAAAAACAAAGTTAACGCCTGCCTTATTCTGGCACTCTATAAATATTTTAATTACCAAGCCGCATGTTGTGAACAAGAGATTGTGGGGCTGTAAAATATGGTTGAGGTTATACTGCAAACCTGACGAAATGTTGAAATGGGAGTTACCAGCACAATTTAGCAGATTAAATAACACCGTTACATCGGAAAATATCGAGGAGTACAAAAATACTGTACTTGGGGAAGCTAACGTAAAAATATGTTCTCAAGCAGATGCTAATTTGGAAGTGAACCTTACAGAACTATATTCTAAAAGTTTTAAACAAATTCAAGTATTCCAGCTTATTGTAATTAATAAAGAACACTTGTCTATAACGTACTACGATGTCTCACAAGTAATACACAATCAAAAGCTGTGTCCAACCTTTCCGTTCTCCATAAAATTGGAAGAAACTTCTATCACACTCAGTGCCTATTGTGGTTTGTATTATTTTTTTGGTATATGTATACTCACATTTATTGATTTCACTATAGTTGATAAAATACACTCGCTCAAGTCCCAGGGGAATCCATGCTGATTATTGTGATTATATATGCATACCTACCCTTTTTCCAGCTGATGCTGATAAATCATACATGTGGCTTAGTGGAACCCTCCTACCTCAAGTAGCTAAATGGTGTGAAGAAACTTCAAGCAGTTCCTACAGTCAGAGTATTTGCAAGGAATCTCTAGCCTTAGTGCCACAGAATAAATACTACTCAAAATATAATGAGTTAAAAATAAAATATGGGAAAGAAATGGTCAGGGTATGTGTCAATGGGTAACTATCCAATCCATTGCTTGTACTTTTCCATCCATTTATTTTCAAATCCTTGTGCTGAGATATGGGGATACCTCATATTATTTAGGATTAATTAAAAACTATTTACAGATCTGGCCTGAATGCACAGACCCATCAAAATTTGTTTATGAAGATATAGCAATAGCTACATATTTACTGTTACTGTGGGAAGGTGAAGCCAGCCATAGAAAGCAAACATTTGTTGACCTTGGATGTGGGAATGGGCTGCTAGTTTATATTCTAACTAAAGAAGGCCATAGTGGGGTCGGCATTGATGTTAGAAAAAGGAATATTTGGGAAATGTACACTGAAGATGTCTTATTAGAAGTAAGCGTGACATATCTTAGAGAAGCTAGTCAAGCTATTTATTTGTTTTGATGTGATTTTATTTTTTTATTTTTAGGAAAAAACAATTGTTCCATCAGATTCATCACTGTTTCCTAACACAGATTGGCTAATAGGAAACCACTCTGATGAACTCACACCTTGGATCCCTGTCATAGCAGCTAAAAGTTCCTATGAGTGTAACTTCTTCCTACTCCCATGCTGTGCCTACAACTTTGATGGCACAAAGTACCAGAGAAAGAACTCATTTAAAAGTCAGTACACTGACTTCTTAGAACACATCAGAGAGTTGATTGAAAAATGTGGATTCAATGTTGAAATGGACAGGCTGAAAATACCAAGCACTAAAAGAATATGCCTAGTCAGTAAAGGGAGGACATACAAAAAGACAGACTACGGAGAATATTGTAATAAAATAAAAAACTTACTAGCAAATGAAACACCATCAAACACTGGTAATGAGACATGGGTGAAAGATTTCAAAGCAAGAGATCCTTTAGAAAAAGTTAGGAATTGTACCCAAATAGATAAAGTTCTCATTGGATCAATAGTGAAACGCATAGCAGATTATCTTCTTGAAGGGTCAAGTAGAGAATCCACTTGGTATAGTGGCAGAACTGTTGATCTTTGTGACATAATTCAATTGATACCCTCAGATCAATTAAAGCAGCTAAAATCTGAATGTGGTGGTGTACAGACTCTATTAAAGAATAACCATAATATTTTCAAAGTGCAAAGTGGAAAGGTTCAGTTAAGGTATCCACAAACTATAGATGAAGTGTACAGTAAAAAAAAATCTGTAAATCTTAAAATCCAACAAAAACCCTGTTGGTTTTACACCAATCACCCTCAAGGCTGCCCACTATTGGATTCAAAATGCAGTTTTTTACATACATGAAAAGATAATGAGGTAAATGAATTAAAATTTTGTACAAGATAAAATAATTTATTTTATCAGTCCCCCTAAGCAAAAATATTTTTATTACTGTAACACAAAAGTATAATGAATTACGAATTTCATCTTCTGGTAATAATATTTACATAAATCTTTACAAAATGAACACCACTATAAACCTAATAACCCATATTATTGAACATATATTTAACATATATTGAGCATATATTTTAATAATGCAATATTAACATCTTAGCTACCACCTAATATTATACATCTAATAAGTAATAACCCATGTTAGTGAACTCAACATGATGAATTCTATTACTGTTAAACAATGAATTTGGACATTCCTCGTCAATCTTCAAAATTAAACTACTCTATTTCAAAGAACTTATTCAGCTCTGTCAGATTCCTTTGATCTACCAGCTCTGCTATTGTGTGCTCCCCCATGAATGAGCAAACCATCCGCAATGTCATCCATATAGCAGGCGAAGTGGTATTATCTATTTCTGGACTCACATCTTTGTGCTGTTGGTTTAGAGCCACCAAGAAATGCTCTGCTGCTTGTTTATGAGCTCCTAAGTTCATACATGTAATGCCAACATTATACCGGGCTCTGACAAAACCTGGCTCCAGATCCAAAGCCTTGTGATATGCATTTACAGCTTCCTCACTTCTGTTACTGTTGGCTAATGTGGCACCAAGTCTATTCCACAGTTGAGGGTTGTCGCTCTCAACCATCAGGGCTGTTTTGAAACAGTCCACAGCTTTATCATACTCCTGGCTAATATTGAACAATACTCCGAGAGCATTTTGAACATCTGCATCAATATGTTCAGGATCTCGTCGAGCTGCCTCTAGGTACAAGTCCCTAACATGATTCTGAATTTCTAACATTTGCATAGATTTTAGATCATTATTTAAAGCAGTAAGATTATTGTATTTGGAGCTGTTTTTTAACCAATCTATTAAAGAGTTGTATGCCTGTCTGGGCATATTTTCATTAGTATAAGCAGCTGCCAAACTCAGGTACGCTTCTTGCATAGTAGGATCAAGTTCATTACATTTTGTAAGTGCTGTTATAGCAAGTGGGTCTTGTTCATTTTCAGCCTGAGTTGATCCCAAAAAGTACCAGACAATGGCTGAGTTAGGATGTTGCTGAGCAGCTGCTTCAAAGCATATAACAGCTCCGGGGATATCGCCCAATTTCAATTTTTCCTGACCAAGTTCAAAAGCACTCTTATTCTCCAACATTATATTTTCTTCAGCAAATTCATATTCTTTAGCTATACCATTGGTACTAGTTGTGTCCCAAAAATCAGAAGAATCACTTATTTTCCGCCATTCCTCTTTGAATTTCTCTGATGCCTCATCCAGTAATTGTGCTTTACTTTTCACTGTTTCTGTTGCTTGTGAAGGATCAAAATTTACCTCTCCAGCACTGATTTTCTTCATGAAGGACATAAACTGATTGTATGCAAGATTGTCATCATCTTTTGTTTCGTCAACATACTCTTGAGCCTTGGCACGAACATTGTCATTTTGTAGCTCTGACTCATTTATATATTGTACATTATGAACTTCTCGAGTGACACCTACATGCCTTAAACCAAAGGGGCTTCCTATCATTGGCCGTTGAGGTAAAAATGGCAAGGTTTGTCCAGGTATCCAAGGTTTACTCATTTGTGAGCTACTGGAGCTTGGTCCTGGTCTGAGGTGTGCATTTTGCATCCTGGTTTCAGGCATGCTATTCAATAAGCTGTTCATATTGAATGTCTGTGGAACTTGAGTGTTGTGCGACAGAAACTCGCCGACATACTGTTCGGCCAACGTACCGTGCGGTTGCGACGCCAGGCCTGCATCGCGACTGACAATATTCGATAGTTGGACAAGCGAATTGTTGCCACCACAGTCAACACCCACAAGTTTGTTCAGCGACATCTTGATGAGCCTTTGAATACTGCACTAATGATAATTCCAAATGTTTATTGTTCAAAGGTCAATGATAATGAACGGATTGTATCAACTTGTCTTATTTCACAGACATAAGCATGATTCAATAATGTAGAGGTAGTTACTTTATTTTGAATAAATGAGGGAAATTTTAAAATCTTTAATCAGCGAATTCGAGAGAAATTATGGTAGATAAACGAACACGCTCTATTTCTTTGAGATTGTGATTGTGTGTGACAGACAGACACGCACGGTATGACAGCAGTGTTGCCATATGGATAAGGCATGGATGCCGTAATTTCGTTCCAAAAGTCCGTACAAAATCCGTATTACAATTCTGAGTGAAATTCCGTATAAATTCCGAATAAAAATGAAACAAATAATAATTATTTTATTTATACATATCTTTATTTAGCATCTTTAACATATTTACATCGATATTTAAATCATAACAGGGTGATTTACCCAAAAGTTGCTTTGTATGCAACAAACCTGTTAACGTGTCTGTGCCTAATTTATTTCTTTGTTTCGTCTTTAAAAGATTTACGGCGGAGAAAATTCGCTCTACCGCCGCACTCGAGTGTGGCAAACTCATCAACGCTGTGTTGAATCTAGTCAAAATCGGGTAATAGATGTCATCATTGAGATTACGAGCTGTCATTATCTTTACCCAAAATTCTTCCATGTCTTCAGAATCCGTGGAGTGCAACTCTGTGTTGTTCCGTAGATGTCGCCATTCTGTGTCTAGGGCTTGTATATTTTCAGCTTCAATTAAATTGGGAAACAGTAGAGCTACATCAACCAATGATTGTATTCTGCGTGATTGCACGACGTCTGGACTTAGAAATTCCAGTTTTTTTGGAATATTATCATCAAACTTGTACCGGGTTTTTATCTGCTTTGCTCCTTCTATGTAAAAGTCGAGACATCGTAGTTTAAATGCTTTTACGTCATTTGGATTAAGCTCCGTACTGTTTGACGTTAGCGAAATAGCCACTTTTGCTCCAAGGTAAATGTCTTCTATTGGCTTGAAGTATCGAGGATTAGCATACTCAATATTCTGTATTTCAGTTTGGGTCAAATAAGAGTCAAGTATGTAACAGTCCAGAAGATTACTATACGCGTCACAAACATTCTTATAAAGTTTGTGAACTTGTGGGCGTTCAGACTGCATCAGTTGGTTCAAATCATTGAATATTTTCAAAGAAAACTCTAAAAACTCTAGGTACAGCTTATTGTAGGGATTCTTCAACATATGTAATATGTTTTCTGCTGCTCTTAAACGATCCGTAAACGCAGCATCAGTGAAGTACAGTATTAGCGCCTGGTATTGTTCTAAGAGTCGGGAAACCGCAGCACGCACTGACAGCCATCGTGTCTGACTCGGGTGTAACATCTTATGCGGTTTTAAGTTCATAAATTCTTGGAATTCTTTTAACTGTGCGCTTCGTTTGGGACTGTTAAAATAGTTATACACATCTCTTACCAAGTCTTCGGGCTCTCGGGCTAATTTCAAACATGCATACGAAGCACATAGATGAAAGGAATGGCAGATACATTTAACTATGTACAGATGAGGAATGTCTTCGAGAAACCTGGATGCCAAAGAATTATGCTGGCCCATCATAGTATTGGCACCGTCCGCGGCAAAACCAATCATGTTTTGTTTGAATGGGATCTCGTTGTCTGCAAAGAATTTGATTATATGCTCGTATAGAACTTTTTTCATCATTGAAATATCTTACCACCATGCAAAGGTGTTTTACACATCCCATATCTGTACTTTCGTCAACAAGAAGGGAAAATTTGCGACTACGACACTGTTCGAGAACATTATTTTCACCCCTTTTACCAGTAACTGATTTTATTATGGCTGTAGTTTTTGTTCTTCCACAACTTAGTTTTTTTGCAATATCAGAGTCGGTGCAAATATTTTTTATAAGCTGTGGCACATGTTCCATTAGATTCATACTCAAATTATGCTCGGCTACAAAAGCAGCCAATAAAATTTCACCTTTTTTAACGCCTTCATCGCTTTTTGGCAAAAATTCTGTAAGTGATCTTTGGGACGATGATGTGGTAGGTACTGAACTCCGATGTTTGGTCGTGTTAAGGTGTTTGACAAGATCCTTCTTACCTCCACTTCCAATAGACAAATCACTCAAACAATATTTACAAAAGGCGAACGATTCTCCCTTTTTGCTACGTATGAGCCAAGCCTTGAAAGAAGTCTCCGTCAACCAATCTTCATTGAAGCGCTGCATAATGCGTGATTTTTTTGCGTCCCCAGCCATTGTTTTCAGTCTTTTTATGATAACTTTGTTATATTATAGCAACTAAACAGTCATTTAAAAACTTTTATTGATGAACTTTGAACACGACACGACACGATGAATGAACTTTGCTTATGATTTTCAAACAAGCAAGTGTGATTGAGAAGAGAAGATTGAAACATTAAACATCTCTTTCATAACACATAGAAAGGAGCAAGACAGATACGTTTGCGCTTGTTACGTGGGGTCTAGAGAGCGCTCTATAATACGAACATTTAATAGATCAGGGGATTCCCCACACCTCCTCATGCAGTACAAGCCATAGAGTGCGTCTATGGCCTGTTCCTCCCAATGCCCAGTGCGTAGCCTGAAAAACCTCATTGACAACTGCAACGGATAGGGATGGGCAATTGTGCGCGCTACTCGCATGTACCTACTCGTGAGATTGAGTAGGTACATGCGAGCGATTAGAAACTTTAAATAAATATGATGGTTTAAATAATGAAAACATCTAAATGTCCTTTTCATTCATCGACTGCATCTGCCCTAAAAGAGTGTGTAAAGTTTAATCTGCCTGTAGCATAAATCCGTTTAAAAATCCGTATGTCTAAATCATCCGTATTGGGCTTCCAA
This sequence comes from Lampropteryx suffumata, assembly GCA_948098915.1. Classification (NCBI taxonomy): domain Eukaryota; kingdom Metazoa; phylum Arthropoda; class Insecta; order Lepidoptera; family Geometridae; genus Lampropteryx; species Lampropteryx suffumata. Next base: position 5,408,954 of record OX402546.1, read on the forward strand.
AATCCGTACAAATACGGACAAATCCGTATAAATGGCAACGCTGTATGACAGATCGACAGACAGAAAACCACCCACGCAGGCACGGCACGCACACAAAGCACAAACCACACTGCTAGAATGTTCTTCTTCTTTGTTTATGGCATATGACATAATAATATCAATTTTGCCAGTGTCAAGTGTTTATAGTTATTTATTAAAGTCAGTCGATGGTTAATTGTCAATTCTAGACGTCACGCGGAATGGCCGGCCAAAATTTTCTTGGGATTCCTCGTCGTTCAAATCACATTGCACCATAATACACATACAATTCAATTGTCCATACCCGTCCTGTAGTCACAATTTATTCATTAAAATTCCACTAAGAATAGAACATGCAATAAAACGAGTATAACATTTTAAATTAGCAGAGCTATTATACTTCATGAAATAACAAACGGAGAATCCTTTTTCCTCTTTGTTTATAGCATGTGACGTAATAATGTCAATTTTGCCAGTGTCAAGTGTTTATGTTTGTTTATAGTCAATTTGTTTGTTTTAAGTCTTAGTCGATCTTCAATTGTCAATTCTAGACTTCACAGGGAATGGCCGTCTAAAACTTTCTTGGGATTCATCGTCGTTCAAATCACATTAGACCATAATACACAGTTAATTCAAATGTTCATGTCCCATGCAGTCATAACTTATTCATTAAAATTCAGAAAAATTACAGAAAAAAAAAATTAAAATATTACAGAATAAAACAATGCAATGAAACGAGTAAGAAAAATTAAATTGGCAAAGCTATGTCACTTCATGAAATGACAAACGCGTGGGACAGAGACACATGGAGCACATGACACTGACAGTTTTATTTCATATTATTTCCGTATTTTATAACTTCTTGTTCTGCGTTCATGCCATGTGTCATATCATAATAAATATTGTCAATTTTGCTAGTGTCATGTGTTTAATGTTTTTACCATTCATGTTCCTACCCTGTATTTGTGAATGTGGTTTGAAGAGAGAAACGTGGACATATTTTTTGACTGAACTTTGATATTTTTATAATTATGATACCCTTCCCCACGAAATAAAATTAACAATTAACAGTTCTTACAGAACCTTAAACATACTTAAGTAGGAGGAGGTGGGGTGCATTGATACAAGGGGCACATTGATACACTAGCCTTATCTAATAATTGAGTGAATGGATTTGAGTTGCGCCATCTCTAAAACGTTCGGAAAAACTTCCGGACGCATCCATTGTAACCGCACCGACCATCTGTCAACGGGCGGCCTTGGGTATGTCGAGACGTGTTTTGAGCACTCATAAGTAAATTCTGACGCAATATGTGAAACTGTTTCAACGCTCCTTAATAACATCTAACGAGGATCTTTATATACCAAAGGTAAGTTAAACTATCAATAATTATGATTTTTGTCATAAAAGTTAAAAGTTAGTTTTTATAATAATAAATTGAATTTTGATAAATGTCGTTTGGGGCACTTTGATGCAACAAAGTGCCGGGTACATTGATGTGTATCATTGTGCCCCATTAATTTGTTGTCATTAGAAAATGGTGCGCACGTACAAGCCAAATATTGATAGAAGTAAAATAGATGAAGATCTATACGAAAAGCAACTGACAAATAAGGTATTAAGCCCGCAACTTTGCAACATCCAGGCATTTGGCCATTCAATAGACTTGCAATTGGGGACGATGATTTTGCACTTATTGAGATATACAGTCGAGAGTTTCCAAGATGAAGAAATGAATCAGGAAATACAGAGTCAGGAAGTAGATTTTGTGGAGGAAGAAATAGATCAAAATGATGTAGATGTTGATGGAACCTGTGACATAGAAGAGACACAAAATGACTGCTACTATGCTTTGTGACGAGCGGGTGAAGTTCACAAGTTGACACTTAGATACTTTAAAGTGAAGTCAACTTGTGTCACTCCAGGCCTGAATCGCGTTTATGTCATGCTGCAGATCTTTGCATCTTGAGGCGCTTTAATCTAAGTAAATATCTTGCCATCGTCTGCGTAAATCAGACAGTTCACCTTACATACTTTAATAAGTGATCGATCTTAATTGTGAAAAGTAGTGGACCAAGTGAGGATAGAGGAAGGAAAAATTAAGAGTTTGGGAGTCATCCCGTAAGAGCTTTTCCATTAGTTTTTCCAGTTGCACATCATTTGTCTCCTTGTTCTTGTCTTGTGAATAGGTATTACACGAGATTGTTTCCACCTTGCAGATTATGTATCTGTATTATGGGCTATGTTAAATATTTGAGCTAGTGGTACAGATAGTTGTGTCATAAAGGTTTTTATAATGTAGGATGGAACATTGTCAGGACCTAAGGAACTTTTCAGTTTCAGTTTACGTCTATGATTTTCTACTTCACCAACAGAAAAAAAAATTGTTTGTTTATGAGACTATTGTTTCCAAAAGTTGTTGTTTGTTTTGCACATAAATCCGGTACATGTGATAGGATATTGCATACTCTTTGCATGTGATAATGCAACGCTACGAAGTAATCTACATAGGCTTTTGCAGCGCTTTTGGAATGCTGTGACTAATCACTAGTTCACTGAAGGTTCAATCAAACCCTGCCTTAATTTTCAAACTAGTCATGTGGTTCTTAATGTCTACTTTTCCTCACTGTTTCTCCCCAAATTAACTATATTTTATGTAAATTTGTACAAATACTCGTAAATAAGATACAATTAAATAAATAAATAAATAATTCCGGACATTTCACACAGCAGCATCAGGCCCCAAAGTAAGTTACTATTATATATTATTATTACTACTTTATCTATTTACCTACCTATTAACCTTGATCATAATTATGTAGGTATACATAGGTATATTATATTTATTTTTCTAAATCAAATTGGTTACATTTTTTTTGAAACTGACAATATTCTCTTCTTCTTTGTTAATGGCATGTGTCATATGATGACAATTTTGCCAATGTCAAGTATTTAGATTGTTTATAGTAAGAAGTCAAAAAGACAATAAGTAGTTCGTCATTTGTTATTTTAAAAAAAATTGTGTCTATAAAATACGAATTGTTTTTGCTCGAATCACAAAGAAACTTAATTTTCTTTCCAATACTCACACCCGAGTCAACTGTCTTGTCGGCAATTTTGCCAGTGTCAAGTGATTGTATGATAAAGTCTTATTCGATGGTCATTGTTAAATTCTAAACGTCATCGCGATATGGCCGTCTAGAACTTTCTCGGAATTCCTCGACATTCAAATCACATTGCACAATAATACACTTATATTTAATTGTCCATACTTGTCCTATATAGTCAAAAGTAATTCATTAAAATTACGCAAAGATTACTGAATAAACCATGCAATAAAATGAGAGAAAAAGATTAATTTAGAAGTGCTATGTAACCTCATGAAATTACAAACGAAGAATCTAACAATATTCTCCTGCAAGTCATAAAACAGACACTGGCATTATTTGACAACTAGCCACAGAAGCCATAACCCGAGAATTTAATTGATTTAGTACGATGTCACAAGGTATTCCGTATTCAAAACCCACTCATGTCATCCATACTTCGATCAAGAAAAATACAAAAAATAAAAACTTCTCTTCACATCTCTTTTCTCCTTCACACGAATGGCCATCTTTTTAGGGCACACTAAGATTATATTATTTATTCCCAGGCACCGACAAAACGAAATGTTTGGAGTTGAAATTAATGTATCAAAACTAACGTTAGATACGTTAGAACTTGCTCGCTAGACATTGGTAAACATTACAATGATGATCACATGATTAGCCCAAATTGTTCCACTAGATGGGATCTCTAGTAAAATTATAAAACAAACAAATAAACCCTTTTCACGCCTCATAATATTTATTCAACACATCATTCGGATTCCACAAATTAACAGCGTACTTATCAGAAACTACATAGTCTTAACTTAACTACATAGTCGAACCTTTGGGTGTGGCTATTTTCTTAGATCTGGCTAAGGCGTGCGATACGATGTCTACTAGCAGCAACTAGTAGATTGTCATCTTGTATATCTAGCAACTAGATATACAAGATGACAAGCTAAAATTATTCGAAACATAATTATGGCATTCCGGATGACATCTCTGGATTTAATTTTAGTGTTTTTATTTAAATAGAGCTATAATTATTGATTTGGGTGTTAATAATTAGAATAAAAGCTTTGTGATTCAAGCAAAAATAATCGTTTACGAGTTATATTATGGTAGAGGCAACATTTTTATATAAAATAACAAATGACGAACGACAAGATACGACTTTGTGACTTATACACTACGTAAGCACTTGATACTGGCAAAATTGACATTATTATGACACATGCCATTAACGAAGAAGAAGAAAAAGAAGGGAAAATAATTTCTGTGTTTGTCATTTCATGAAGTAACATAAAACTTCTAAATTAATACTTTTTACTAGTTTTATTGCATGTTTTATTCAGTAATATTAACGAAGTTTAATAAATAAATTATGACTACAAAGGACAAGTAAGGAGAATTGTAATTATGGTGCAATGCTCAGTTAATAGTAGCTCTGTCTTATGTAATGTATGTTGAGGGTTCGATTCCCTCCCAGGATAAATATTTGTATGATGATCACAGGTGTTTATTTTGTGTCTGGGTGTTATAAAAGTATCATAAGTATGCATGGGGGTAGATGTTGTTGTGTGCTTTGTCCAACAATATAAAAAAAATTAAATAGTTAAAAATAGACGCCATAATAGGATGAAAAGAAGAAGGGATTTTGCGTTTGTCATTTCATGCTCTGCTAATTTAAGTTAGAGATTTTTTTTTTTTTTTTTTTTTAAATGAGCTTAAAAACTAGGTTTATAACTAACAGTTATTCAAGTAGGTTTCATTCTAGAGATCTAGTGGATACATTAAAATATCTTATCATATAAGTACCTATTTTTTAAGTTTAGTTTTATATATAGGTAGTGGTGATTTAGAGGTTTTTATATCATCAGGTAAATTATTAAACAGTTGTGCACCCTCATAAATAATATTTCTTTGTCCATAATTGCTCCTAGGTTTTCCGAGTGTTAGTTTGTTTGTATTTAATATTTCTTACTCGTTTTATTGCATGTTTTATTCAGTAATCTTAGCGAAATTTTAATGAATAAGTTGGGACTCCATGGGACAAGTATGAACAATTGAATTAACTGTGTATGGTGCAATGTGATTTGAGCGACGACGGATCCCAAGAAAATTTTAGGCGGCTATTCCGCGTGACGTCTAGAAATGACAATTGACCATCGACTTAAGACTTTAACAAACAAACATAAACACTTGACACTGGCAAAATTGACATTATTATGTCACATGCCATAAACAAAGAAAAGGAAAAGGGATTCTTCGTTTGTCATATCATGAAATAACATAGCTCCACTAATTTAATATTTCTTACTCGTTTTATTGCATGCTTTATTCAGTAACCTTAGCGGAATTTTAATGAATAGTTGTGACTACTTGGGACAAGTCTGAACAATGGAGAACACAAAAGGGTCAAAATGTTACACTAAAATATACCTAACATTAAAGCATAGACTACGTATGTTATATTAGTTTTGCAACAGTTGCAATGTGGATTTAGAAAGGGCCATAGTACTTCAACTGCACTTCTGGATGTGGTGGATTACTTGCTTGTGGCCCAGGATCAGGGCATGTGCAGCATACTTGTTGTACTTGATTATTCTCGAGCATTTGATTCAATAAACACCTCAGTCCTTTTATCGAAGCTTGCTTATTATGGTTTCACACCTGATTCAATCAAATGGTTCAAGAGTTACCTAAGTCACAGATTGCAGTGTGTTGAATTGAAAATGTTTAATGGTTCTAGTGTCCGTTCAGCTTTTCAGCCTGTTCCACGTGGGGTTCCACAAGGTTCAATTCTCGGACCAATACTTTTCATCCTATATACTGCGGACATAACCATGAATATCTCCCACTGCCGATTTCATCTGTACGCTGATGACCTGCAGCTGTATCTCTTTTATCCGAGTGACGTTCTTCAAGCTGTAAATAAAATGAATCAAGACCTAATTCAAATTGATCGGTGGTCTATATCAAATGCTTTGATTCTTAACCCTAAGAAAACAAAGTTTATGATCACTGGGTCTAAATTGAACATTGCTAAGCTTAATTATTTGGATATCAAGATTATAGTAGGGGATGAGCCTGTGGAATGTGTAAAGGAGGCAAGGAATTTGGGACTTATATTTGACTCGCAACTAAAATTTGAAAGACAGGTCGCTGAGAGTGTTCGTGGTTGTTTCTACAGGCTTAAAACCTTATACCAGATCCATCCATATCTAAGTGAAGAGGTTCGAATCACCCTTTGTGAATCACTTGTTTTATCCAAACTTAATTATTGTGATGTGGTATTTGGGCCCTGCTTGCTTGGTAGGACGGAGAGGCTCTTGCAGCGCGTTCAGAATGCCTGTGCGCGCTTTTGTTTTCACATTCCTCCCCACACCCACGTGACTCCCTACCTAAACTCGTCTAAACTACTTAAATTAAAGGCAAGATGAGAATTACATCTGGCATGTCTACTATTTGGCATTATTACATTCAAAGCTCCTCCATACCTTTTTAGCAAATTAAAATGGAGGAGTGACAACACTCGCCACCCAAGCAGATCATGCTCCCTCATCTTTGTGACGAGTAAGTTTAGAACCGTTTCTTTTCGTGGGTCATTTCGCTTTGCAGCGTCTCGTTGTTGGAATGATTTACCTCCTCCTTTACGTGCTTGGAAAGCGTTAGATACTTTTAGGTTAAAATTTAAAGCACATTTGTTGAATATTCAAAACCGCTGCTGAGTAGATACCTAGGGAAATCTAGCCATGAGTAGATGTCTTTGCCCTATTTACATACCGTGTGTGCAGGTTCTGCTTGAGGGATCATTCTTTGACAACACCTCTCAAGGCTCGACTCACAGTGCATGCATGGTAGTGTTCTCTCTTGCAATGCTCAGTTTGTCTACTCATTTACCACGATAAACTCTTGGAAGTGTATAAAGCTAATTTGATAATATGTAATTAGTACGAAATAAACTAGTTTATGTATATGTAGTGCCTATGTTCATTTTATAAACAATTCAACCAACTCTATTAATTAATCCATTTTTTAAATCTGTCATCTGTCATTGTCACCTTAAAAACATTGTCATTTTTTTATTGTGTGAATGTATTTAGTTCGTATTCTACCAAATAAGTATCTCTTTAATTTAATGTTTGTAACTCTCACTTTTTTTTTTGTTTTAACTGTTTGTATTTTTTGTTTATTTATGTATAAATGTCCCGCCCGTGATGTCACCCTGAAAGGCCCAGTCTGAAAACCAGCGCTGTCTCCAAAAGGAGTGACATTAAAGCTGAGACTGGACCTGTTTGGCACCACAAGCGAAAATGTACTCCTTTATAGTGTGTAATTTGGCCTACCTACTCTAATCATTCTCCTATTTGTTTCTCTATGTTTGTAACCTTTTTCGTGTTGTGTGTCAAATAAACTATTATTCTATTCTATTCTATTCTATAGCTTTTATTTCATGTGAATACATGCAGTATTACCGAAGTTATGACTGCTAGTAAGTTTAGACACTTTTTAAATTTTCGAGATTTCGCGCGCTCCCTGCGTGACGTCACGGCTGCGGTCATGAATGTTCGAGATATACCTATTATGTTGCGGAGTTATTTTAAAATTATGATATCTCCTAAGATGTTACATTTTGATAAACACGGGCTTTACTCACGTATTATTTTGTCGATGGAGGCACCGAAATTGTTTCGATTCATCTAGAGAATCTTCATCAGGGTGAGTTTGATCCGCGGTCCGCTCGTTGCCGCTCGAGTTCACGGTTCGCACTCAATCCTAAGATGTTTATTGAAATCAAGTGATGTCAAGGACAATTTTGTTCACAATGAAATGCTTGTGATTAATAACATATTTATTTGGATGAGGATTAATAAAATGTTGATAAAACTCCTTCGCAAATAATGCATTAATTTCGAACAAATTTGATTACCATATATAAAAGGTTATAGTGAGTCAATCTTAAAAGATAGACATTCGCTGTTACAGACATTTTTTTTAGAACTTTTAAAGAGGTATAATTCCATCATACATCATTTTTGCGTAACTTAAACCGTTTACTCAGCGCACGCAACGGAAGCTCTAAAAAAGGAATATTGTTTCCCGTTTTCGCAACATTTTCCATTGATGCTTCGCTCCTATTGGTCGGAGCGTGATGTTATAAAGCTTCCTCGATAAATTAACTATCCAAAACAAAAATATTTTTTCAAAACCATGATAGTTTTAGAAGTTATACCTACATACGTACCTACCTATTTCGAACTTCAAACTGAATGTGTGGTAGGTAGGTATATTCCATATTTCTATACCTACCTATACCTACTATATTTTGCGACCTGCCAACTACTGTAGGTTGAATAGTACGGTCTTAATACAATCATACTTACGTTATGGTATACCTACTTTTGACTTGCAATATAATTTACATCTTGAAAGACTACGTTCGGGTCGTGCAAAATAATATTAAGTTATACACAAAACAAGGGATTTAACCCACCGTTTTCCAACAAGAGATCAAAATTAACTAATACCTATGCCATCATCAATAAACCTAAATATACCTACGTTTTTATTAGAAAGTTGTATTCGCGTGTACATATTCAAAAGGTTAAATTAGGGGCAAAATCTATGCATATTTTTGGGAATATCGTTGTCAGAGGTAGGTAGTAGATATAAAATAATATATAAAGAAATGCACAAGTAGGTAGGTATTAGACAATGGTGAGTAGGTATAGGTACTCACATCAAAATGATCTTCACAGCAGAACATAACAGATTTAGGTCCTATTGAATCAACTCTTCGTATAGCTCTCATCCACTCCAGAAACTTTTCGCGCGCGACGAAATAAGTTATGACGTCATCGCATGATTGAGCGCCAACTGCGTTTTTAAATAATGTCGTACGAAAATGCACACTTTGATCTTCATTTTCTCAGCCATTTTTAAAGGTAGAAATAAAGTAAAAACACAGTTATTCTTGTAATTTTTTTAGATTACTTTTGCATTAAAAAAACGTTTGTCTTCTCCATTGAATTAACTGTGAATGGTGCAATGTGATTTGAACGACAAGGAATCCCAAGAAAATTTTAGACAGTCATTCCGCGTGACGTCTAGAATTGACAATTGACCATCGACTAAGACCTTAACAAACAAATTGACTATAAACACTTGACACTGGCAAAATTGTCATTATTACGTCGCATGCCATAAACAAAAAAGAAAAAGAAGGTAAACAATAAATTAATAATTAACACTACATAAGTATAACAACAAAAAAGTACCTACATAATTGTAATGTAAATGTAAATGTAATTTCTTTCCTGCGAGTACTGCGAAAACAAGACAAACACACCATTGCAAAAGAAAGAAAATGACTGGGGAAAAACCTGAAATACAAAAAGAAGACACTCCTAGTTCTGAAGAGCCAACTGAAATACCAGCTGATGAAAAGTGGATGGTATGTAACACTAACACGCGGTTTTGCCGCGTGCCCGTGCCCGTACCCGAACGTACATAAAAAGTATCATAGCGTTAAGCAGCTTCAAACCCATAACCACCAATTACCAAGCACTAAGTTTCATCCAAATCTATAATAAATAAATACCGAAACACATGACCGATAGACTTACCTTATTTTTTCTTTTGTAAATTCATACCTCATATACATAGAAATACCCAGACCTGGGACAAATACTTGGAGATCATCAAACCCGCAACTTCCTGCGTCTCAGGTGGGCCTTGGCCTATTGAGCCACAGAGGTTGTCAATAGCTATTATAAAATAAATATTGGGGACAATGCACACAACACCATCTAGCCCAAAACTAAGCATAGCTTGTATTCTGGTGACCATAAGGCTGATTGAATACTTACATATTTTTAAATACATATTTAGGATATGTTATAACACCTAGACATAGAACAAACACCTCTGTTGATCACAAAAATGTTTTTCTGGGAGAATCAAACCCTCACCCTGCAGCACCAAAAGGCAGAGCTATCAACTGAGCTGACAGGCCAGTCCATAATAGCTTATGTACCTAGACATTAGAATTGTGGCTTTATTTTATATTAGCTCTGTTGGCAGAATTGGTCGGTTTAGCCACTGACTTAAGAGCTATTAGGTCTGTACATTGGTGAGAATACCTGATCTATGACTCAATCCCAATCTGTCAATTATGCAGACTTTCCAATGGTTTTGTATTAATGAACACCATAGTTGGATTGAAATTAAATATTATGTATCAATACTGATTATAAAAATTCAAAAGTGTCTGTATGTTATCTTTTCACAGCTAAACGGTAGAATGGATAATGATTAAATTTGGTATGGAAATACTAGGACTAATACTAATACTAGGAATATTACTGATTATTATTATTACTAGGAACTAGGTATGAAGTAGTACGAAGTACTAGGTTAAATCATTGGGAAGGACATTATAATGATTATTATTATAAGCTTATTTATTATTTCCACATCTTTTGGATAAATACATTTCAAATGTGTGTTAGTAGTTTTTACTTATTCTAGTATTAGTGAGATGTGGACACCTTCAGGGTAAAAGCCTTCAGGGGAAGGACATAGCCTACTTTTTATGTAGGTATGTACCATGGGTGGGAAGCCATGGTCAAAAGTTAGTTATAAATATAATAGACATCCTATTAAATGTGCCTTAATTAAATTTAACATTACTTACACTTATGTATAGATACTTTGTATAGATTTTTTATAGCTTGAATATTATTTTGTTGTGCAGATACGAGACTGTGACACATACCATGATGAATATAAAGAGTGTACAAGCTTCAGAGGAAGGTTTCATCAGTATTTCATATTTGGTGAAACCCTCGATTGCAATCAGTGGAAAAAGGATTACGACAACTGCTGCAAATGGGACTCAAGTCAAGACTGTAAAGCTGGGGTGAGCTAATTAATACTACTACTTTTGTCAGTAATGAGTCTGTGACCTATACTGCTAACCAAGGCTCCACAAACACCTTTATCATGGCCTTGCAACTTATTTGAAAAACTAAGACCTCAAGCTATTCATGCCCTTTGAAGCATGGAGGAGCTCTGATAAAAAGCCACTGTGGTCAACTATCCAGGTACTAGCTACAGATAGAGTTGGATGATTTCACTGAACTGATAAAGAACAACTTATCTATGCTACAACCACATCCACACTTTGCTAATTACCAATAATGATTACTTAGATCTTTCTGTTCTGCCCTAGTAGTACTACTGGTATATTAGGAACTACTTAGTTGGACCTACTCTCTAAGATTTACTATTCAGCACTGTTGCCAAGAGATACTCAGGGCTTAATATTAGGGCTTCCATTAATTATTAGATCCTTCGGACTATCAATATGATTAATAATCTCTCTTATTATGGCACTTTAAACATATTCAATGGAGTGTACTAACAGCTCTAAGAATTCTCGTCTCCACTGAATACATACAGATATTTCGATCTTTTATAGGATACATTTCGGAGAATGTGCCCGGGAATTACATGATCTAATTCCACCATCTCCTTTTCACAACAGGACAAGCAGACCTACCGCTCAATACCATCCATACCTTGTCAGCCTACCACCCTTACGAAAAAAGCGCTTTGCTTCCACATTTATAATGCATACAGCCAAGGATTGGAATGCTTTGCCGTCGTCTTTCCTGAAAACTACAATCTAGGTCTTTTCAAGTCTCGTGTAAATAGGTGTCTTCTAGACCTGCGTGCCCCATCGTCGGCCACATCGTCGCTTAACATCAGGCGAGATCGTGGTCAAACGTAGGTTTATCGATGATAAAAAAAAAAGAGTATTTAATAACTTAATAAGCAGCTGTCAAATACATAACATTTCTCCCTTGTATAAACTGGCACAAACAAAAGTTTATTAAATATCATAAATCAAATCAATAAACATTTCAGAACAATATACCCAACTGTAAATGTCTTTAGGGAAAGTGATGTTCTTAATGTCTGTCAACTTTTCTTATTAAAAATATTTACAATGGCACACAAAAGTGTCATCAACAGTGCTGCTTACCAGGACATGCTAACCCACCCAGTTTTTAAAATTGAGTTTTATTCAGTTAACACTTTGCCCAGCGGTTCAATCCCTACATTTCGGGGTTTCTTTACAATAAAATTGTTAAGATCTGCGATATAAAGCACTGCGCTATCTTGAAGGCTAATTATATTGTATTGAACTGGCTAAAAACTCTTGACTATAACTGCACAGAACTTTTACTTGATCAGTTGTCTTAATCATAATTATGTCTTTATAATGTTAATCCTATATCAATATGAAGCTCAATTTTGTTTATAGTATTTATGTACGTTATATTGCTATTACTTGCTATTTTATTATTTATTTATTATCTTTTACATATTTTTAACAAATCACACTTACCTTTACATATATGTAGTTAAATAATTTGTTGACCGTGAACCAAAGCTATTTTATTTGAGTTGATTCGTATCTGATACCTGCGATACAGATTTATATCTAGTGTGGGTATCGAAGGTATAATAGATTTTATCAGCAAACCAGACATTTAACAAATATAATTGCATTTATTTATTTATAATATAGTATTATAGAAGTACCCATTGAGTTTTTCTTTTATAATTAAATTCCATATTTAGAATTCTTCTAGTCATAATTTTAATAGTTTTAAGCTGTTTTACTTTCCTTTGTTTTATGTTAAGTTTTTGCTGTCAATAAACAAATTTTAATTTTTAATTTAATTTTTTTAATAACAATATGCGGATATATAATATATAATTAATAATGTTGAAACATTATTAATCATAGCAATTAGGTATCCTACATGGTGGTTGTATATCAATCAGTGGCTCATCAGATGTCTGTGAGTCCGAATCAACCAGCGCTCTGTGTTCAGTCAACCTAGACTCAGCCTGTACTGTTCTTGCCAGCATCTGGTCATGGCGACGGTGACTCTCCATCTTCCGTCCTCACCCTGTATGGTCTACTACTAGGTCCTTAAACATCCAGTTCTGTCTGTTTTTAACCAACTTAAAAAAAAGAAGGTTTCTCAATTCAACCATATATATAATTTTTTTATGTGTGTTCGCGGATAACTTCGTAATTTATGAACCGAAATTGATGATTATTTTTTGTTGGAAAGAAGATATCCCAAGGGTACCATGATAAGGAAACCAGGATCTGATGATGGCATCCCAAAGAAATCGGAACCTTCGAAAATCGTAGTGGCGACCAGTGCGTTTGTGAATTTTTTTCATTAAGTATTTTAAATCACCACTATTTAATGAAGGTCTGAAATCGATCTGATGATGGAGCCGAAAGACAGTCGAAGGAACTCCTCAACGATTTACAGTAATTACCTGGTGTTTGGGCTTGATTAATTTGTATTGATGAGAACTTTACACCTAGTTGGGTTGTGGCTGTCATTAGGGGTCTGATGATGAAGACAAATGACAGTCCAAAGGATTTTGTACCTACATTATAGTTTCCTGCTTGAAGGTTTTTTTTGTTAAAAATTATTATATTTACTGTTGTTGCATGTCATGTCTGCGCTTTATCTTACTCCGATCAATGGACAAAATATGACTAAGTCAGCATAACCAAACTATATTATTTCAGCTCGCCGTGATCAAAAGTGAAAAGGCACGCCGAATGGAAAGATTCCGTGCACACTACAGAAACACCATATGGAAAAAACGAGACTCGCCGCCAGAAGACTGGAACAAACCGCTTCCCGAGTGGCTATTGAAGCGAGATGAGAACACGTATCTGGCCGCAAAAGCACAGGAGATAAGAGAAGGAAAAGTTCTGGAAAAGGACAAAAGTTCTTGCGTGATAATGTGACCTTAGACCCGTTGTATTGTAGATAGATGTTAGAAAGTGCCTGAACAATAATGTGACTATGGAAAGAATTGTATAAATTATATTATTGTATATCAGTTTGATAAAAGTTACTAGTCGCTGTAAGTATTAAAACTATGATTGTGTTGCCAAAGTGTGGCATATTTTTTTACCCAACTGCCAAAAATTAGGGTGATGTTTTAAGTAGAACATTGTGCCGTGTTGCCACTCCCATTCTGATTAGAATCAACCGTGAGTTTTATGTGAGAGAGACTGATTTTAATCATAGGCTAGAAATATTTCTGAGAACCTCTGGAAGCAGGAACACTATGTCACTACTTTGCAATAATTGAGCAATAGGTTCAGGGTTCGATTCCCTTCCCGGACAAACATAGGTGGGTGTTATAGAATATATTATGATACTCTATAACACCCAGACATCACCATAATACAAGCTATGCTTAGTTTGGGGCTAGATGGTGATGTGTGCATTGTGCACAAATATTGATTTATTATTAATAGTGGTGTAGTGGTAGCCTTCTTTCCGATGATAATATTCTGGGTTTTGAAAGCACTGGCATTGCACAATGCCACATTAAGTTATTGAAAGGAAAAAATAATTAGTAATAACTTAATGTGTGCAATGCCCGTGCTATCAAACGTTGAAAGAAAGTATCGTGAGGAAACATAGAACCTAAAAAATTCAAAGATGTGTGTCATTGTTTTTATTTCTAGAAGCGGCGATAAGCTTGCATCCTATTATATCACGTACAGAATACCAACTACTATATACAACAAAGCGTGGGCATGTGCTAAATATAAAAGTTGGACTTGCCTTTGACTACCCTCTTTAGACATCCTCAAAGTACTATGTAATTAGAGATTACCGAGCCCGGGGATTATAGTCATAAACATGTAGGTATTTGTTTTTTTGCATCATCATAATATTGTTTTTTTTATACATAACCAGCATAAATAAAGGATAGTAGAAAGTGATCAGTAAGCATTTCGTTACGTCATCTAAAATCTTATAGGTATTCGGCGCTGAGGCTCGATTAAACGGGTGTTTTACAGTATCGGTATTTCGACCAATCGCGGCATTTCAGCCTGACCTAGCAACTGACATTATCGAGCTGATAACGCGCAGCCATGTCTAATTGTTCACAAATAAGATAAATATAACATTATTGCGCTCGTCGTGTATTGGTATTGTGTCGACTGAGATATCACTCATGAGTCGGCTATTGTGTAGTACCGTTACTCTGCGACTTATAAGAGTACCGATGGCTCGAAATGCGTCTGGTTTCCTTATTGAAGACCCGAAATACTCATTTTTGAAAGAGTTGGGTCTTAAGGAAAATAATATTGGAGTTTTTAACGGAAAATGGCAGGCCAATGGAGAGGTAAGTTTATATAATTTTCATAAATACTTAGTAAGCTAATAAAGTATCTAAGTAATTCATAATTATTAAGAAATATTCATTTATCTATGATTATGTAGGTGCCTAGTTATTAGATAGGCCTACTTCGCGATTATTGTCTTAGTGAATTGGGTTTGATTATACTTCTACTACAATTATTTTCTACCCTGTTGCCCATTCTGTTTGCTCTTTGTTAGTGGTTATATTATTTACTGGCCTTCTCTTAAACCGCACCCATAAATAGATCCACTATCTTCAATATTTGTAGAAAATGTTTACTTAAACTCATCTTACACTGTTTATTGAACGATTATCATACTCCTACATATTTAGTTACGGTATGGCTTAAAACCAATATCAACATATTTTTTATTCCATAACAAGGACGATTTGACTATTCAAATGATCCTGGTTAGACGATATTTACATGATCGGTGAATGCATCTTCTAACTCCAGTCCAAGAAGAATCCGGCAAGGAACTCGTCTGGGTTCTAACGCTTTTTTTTGTACTAACGAGTATGATCCTTATGAATTGTGTTACTGTTGCCCAGTCGAGTTGGATATGATTAATACCAAGCTTTTTCTAGACTGGTTAACGATTAAAGTGACCTTAACCTAGCTGATAAGACTACCAAAATATTTGAATTTTATCAGACTATCAAGTCGTACAGTCCAGCAAACGGCAAGGTCATAGCTGAAGTCCAGGCAGCTAGTCCAGCAGACTACGAGGCTTGTGCTGCAGCGGCGCAGAAGGCCTGGCACGACTGGGCAGAGCTTCCGGCTCCTGCCCGCGGGGAGATCGTCAGGCAGATTGGAGATGCCTTGAGAGAAAAGCTCCAGCCGTTGGGACAACTGGTATCTTTAGAGATGGGTGAGTGTCGCGATTTACGTCTAGTAGAGGAGGCATAATGCATGAATGATCAGATGTCATGAGCCAGCCTCAATCCGTCTGGAGATCGTCAGGTAGATCAGAGACGCTTTAAGATATTAAGCTCCATGGATCATCATCATCATCATAACAGCCTTTATGAAGTCCACTGCTGAACATAGGCCTCCCCAATAGATTTCCAGGAAGAACGATTTTGAGCCCTCTCCATCCACCGACTTCCTGCGATCTTTACAATGTCGTCAGTCCATCGAGTGGGGGGTCGTCCTACACTTCGTTTTCCTGTCCTTGGTCGCCATTCGAGAACTTTTATTCCCCAACGGTTATCAGTTCTGCGAGCTATATGACCTGCCCATTGCCATTCAACTTGCAAATTTTGAATATAGCACTAAAAATTTGCAAGTCGAAGTGAAGTGGTCGGTGACTTTGATTCTTCTACGGATTTCCTCGTTGCGGATTTTATCACGTAGTGAAACACCCAACATAGCTCTCTCCATAGCACGTTGCGCGACTTTGAGCTTGTGTATCCATGGATCAGCTGTGATGTATTTGGAGAAGGGTGAGTAGGTTATACACTAGTAATCAAAAAAGTTGAATACACAAATTTTATTGTCTGCAGGTAAGATCTTGCCTGAAGCGATCGGCGAAGTGGTAGAATACATCCATGTGTGTGACCTCGCTCTTGGGCTCTCCCGCACCCTCCCCGGCACCATCTTCCCGTCAGAGAGGCCAGGACACGTTCTGATAGAGAAGTGGAACCCACTGGGTCTGGTCGGCATCATCTCGGCTTTCAACTTCCCTGTTGCCGTGTATGGATGGAACAGTGCTATTGCTATGGTATGTTTTGAAGGCCTTTAATGCTTAGTTTACTGTTAGGACGAGATATTTAGTTAAATCAACCAATTGCAACTTCTTAAAACTGCGCTCAAAAACATGATGAAATCATGCTAATTTGGCCTTTAAGTAGGTACATATAATGGTAAGATGTAACAAACGAAAATCTTAAAAATGAACTAACTAAAGAGAGAAACCTAGTCTCAATTAAAATAAAAACTAGTAAGAGTAAATACTACACTAACTCCTTTATTAACTGTAAACAAGAACCAAAGAAAATGTGGCAATTAAAAAACAATATCTCAAATAAAAAGCGGCCAAGTGCGAGTCGGGCTCGCGCACCGAGGGTGAACTTTTACTTATATAGTATATACCTGTAGGTATATACTATATAAGTAAAAGTTCACCCATCACGACAATCGAGTCATAGTTATGGTATTTTTATTGCAAAATGAAATCCATCTAAAAATTTACGGTTTTCGCAATTTTTCCTTTATCTGTGCTATACGACGTTGCTTCGTACCAAATTTCAAGATTCTGAGTTCACGGGAAGGTTTTGATTCCCTTGCGAATATCGAAAATTTGCGGAAATTTACGGCATAAACGGCTGTATCTTTGATTGCGTTGGCTTAGAAGTTTTTTTTTTTTTACAGCTTTAAAGGACAGTAGACTTAAGTATTTGATATAAATTTCAGCTTAATACCTCCACGCGTTCTTGATAAAAAGGGTCTTGGCAGACAGACGGACGGACGGACAACAAAGTGATCCTATAAGGTTTCCGTTTTTTCGTTTCGAGGTACGGAACCCTAAAATATGTGTTATAACTTAAAATTTAAGGTTTTTGGAATTTTTCCTTTATATGTGCTATAAAACATTGCTTCATGCCAAATTTCAAGACTGGACAACTGGAAGTACCCGTTAGGTTTTGATTCCCTTGCGAGTAGTTGCGAGTTTGAAAATATGCGACTTAAATTGCTGTTTCTTTTGATTGCGTTGACATAGAAGTTTTATTTTGTTACAGCTTAAAGGTATTATAGACTTGAAAATTTGATTTGAATTTCAATTTAATACCTCTACGCGTTCATGAGGAAAGGGGTAGTAAGTTTAAAATTATTACAAATATTTTTATTAATGATGTAATTAAAAAACTACGGATTTCGCAATTTTCTCTTTATCTTACTTAGATTTAAAATAACATCCCTAATGGGGCTACTCCGGCCAGTTACAAGTTGTTTTCCAAAAAACGTAAAAATATGAATATACAAATCACTTGTAAAATCAAATTTGGAATACTTGATAGAGGTGTGAGGAACCGCGGCTAAATCAAACCAAAGGGAACTGCAAACTGCACAAAACAAAATTATCAAAGTCTTATTCAATTATGACTTCTTTACTCGGACAGAAAAACTCTATACGGAAACCCAAATCATGAGCGTAAATCAAATCTACATTTATAACACTTGCCTGCTCATACGTAAAATAATTAAGAAAGAAATACACACAGACATAACATTCCAACGAACGAATCAAATACACAAAATATAACACAAGAAGCTCCAAAAATTTTGTACTTGATCCTCCCAGAACCAACTATGGTAAAAGATACATAACATATGAAGGAGCACAACTATACAATAAATTACCTAGCTGTATTAAAGAAGCCACAAGTCTATATTCATTTAAAAAAAAGTTAAAAAAATTATATACTGAAAAACACTTCCATAACATGACTAATATCTTACATAGTTTTTATATAAGTAGCAATGAAACTGTTATAACACTGGACCCAATCCAGTACTGTACATACATTGTAATCAAATATTCTCTAAAAGTGAACCTTGTTCTTTGAGAAATAAATATCTACTCCTCATATCCCTCACTTTGTTAGATACTGAACCTTATAGTCGGTCAACTTAACCCGAAGATATGCTTACTCTAGTTAAATTATAGTTATCAGGTTTTCTAGGTACCCAGCGAGGTGCATCTACCTTTTCTTCTATTTTCACTTTTCCTAAGATCTGTGGTGACGTGAGCGTGTGGAAGCCATCAGACACCACGCCGTTAGTAGCTGTAGCTGTCACAAAGATAGTAGAGAGTGTTCTAGAAAAGAACAGCATCCCTGGCGCAATCGCGGGACTCTGCGTCGGCGGAAAGGACATTGGACAACAGCTGGTTAAAGACGAGAGGGCGAAACTTGTTTCGTTCACAGGCAGCACTGCTGTCGGACAACAGGTGAGTAGTAAAACCCATAAAACTATGTACCTATTTAGTAGCATATTTAAACCAAAAATGGGCCCCGAACCACTCTGTTTTGACTGGCCTGTCCGCTCAGTTGGTAGTAGCTCTGCCTTCTCCGCTGTAGGTTGAGGGTTCGATTCCTAAGACAAACATTATGTGTGATGACCATAAGTGTTTGTTCTGTCTGTGTTGTGTGAATGTTATGTATATATTAAAAAAAATGTATTCTATCAGTCATCGGGTCACCATATTACAAGCTATGTTTTGTTTGGGGCTAGATGGTGGTGTGGGCATTGTCCACCAATATTTATTATTTATTTAACCCTGACGTAGAAAAATAGCCAGAGATTTATTAAAAACAGCTTAGTATGTTCAATTATTGGAATGCATAATAGGTCCCTACTTACCATATTAGTTACAAATAATTCATTACAAATATGTCTTGTAATTGAAAATAAATGAGCGTTACCCCCCGGTAAATACGTTATCACTGCGATAACACAATCACGGGTTGTAATGTAATCAGTTACTTACACAATAACTTTGCAAATAATTTACTATCAACAACTTTACTATATTTTATCTTGACTAAAAATAATGATTACCTACTTAAAGATAGTAAATATGCCTACAAGCACATAAGTAGGTAGTGTAGGTACATGCGGATTCCTGTTTTATAGTCCCACACATGGCGTATAATGGGTGTAAAACAACGAGGTAACCTTTAATATATCTACAGCTAAGCAAATTAACTTTTGTGTTTTGAATTAATAATTTGTTAAGGGTGCTACCTAACCTAAGGATGCGATAGTAAGAGAAATAACCGATCACTTCAATTACTTGTATTGATATAAAAGGTTCAGAGGTACAAATTACAACATAGTTCTTGCGGTGAATGTACTTATCACGTATGCCCTTTAGGCATGTGTTTCCGGGTGCGGGTCTGGAGTGTGACTGACTGATGTCTGAATTTTAAATATAAAAAATGATGAATCGCCAAACGCGATTTTCTCGCGTACGATAAAATATATATGGAATGTATTTTCAATATTTTGCCTCCTACAAATTTTGTTTTTGAATTAATTGTTAGTTTTATATGAAATAATGTATAAAATATTTAGTAATTAAGTATCATCTTTTAAAATTGACGTCGTTTTAACTTACAATTTATATGAATAGGCAGAAAATATGCTGGGTAATTAAAACATTACCTACCCGTTAAACTTTTTTAAAAATTCTTTACTTGAATGTTTTCTGATCAAAAAATCGCGAATTGAGTCCGTGAATTTGTGTCAAGATTATTTGATCAGGGAGTAGCCTTAAGTGCGCGCAAGATAATAAGAATTTGTCATCTGGGTACTTGAACTAAGTAATAAGTAGGTACCTTTTCTGTAGCCTGAGCAAAGTCATAAGACAGTATATTATGATTCGAGAAATAAACCAATACTTATTTTTTCTCCAAGTTGAAGTACGAGTAGGTTTTACATGCTGTATTTATACATACTCGTATATTGTTTGTAAAGAAACTGACTGAACTGATTTCCAGGTGGGTATAGAAGTCCAGCGACGCTTCGGGCGCCACCTACTGGAGCTCGGCGGCAACAACGCGATTATTGTCAACTCTGACGCTAATCTTGACTTGCTGCTGTCCGCGGCTCTGTTCGCGTGCGCGGGGACAGCTGGCCAACGTTGCACTACTACTAGGCGACTGCTTATTCACAAAAAGGTTATATCTTGAACGTTTTTTTAAATTATATTTAGCTATCGAAACTTTTCTCAAGCCGCCCTTCATCTGTACTGTATTCTATACTGTACTCAAGTCAATATTAATGGTATTGCTCTTCTGTATCCTGAATTCTCTACAAATTCTGCCCAGTTAAAGTTCGTCCTACCTTTGTAATTTTCGCTAACTTGAACTACTTTACTTAATATATTAGCTCAATTCATTTAATGAAAGCTTTGAGAGATTACATGTTGTTGGATAACTAGAATAATGGTATTTATAATAATTTGTATTAACAAATACTACGGCTAGAACTGATAACATTTCAAGATGGCGGCTGTCGTGAAACTAACAAAATTAAAAGTGTTAAGTACATTGTATAAACATGATCCTTTACTTTTCTAGAGCAAACTTTTAAAACATTTTATTACCCGCAGGTCTACAGCGAAGTAGTATCGCGGCTAACAAAGGCCTACGCTGGTGTCGTCAGCAAAATTGGTGACCCCCTGCTCGGAGAAACTTTAATCGGACCCCTGCACACGCCTGCCGCCGTTGAAGCTTATAAGAAGACTGTGGCAGAGGCCGTGAAGGCAGGAGGCAAAATCGAGTTCGGAGGAAAGGTAAGGCATCAGATACATTTGCGGAGAGCTGATCAAGTTTGCGGAATGGTACCTACCTAAGAGTAGTAGACTTGTACTTACTATTTGTAAGTATAAAACATTTACATCAGTACGGGACGAGTCGAGACGAGATAATTCTATAGCATGTACCTATCTAGGGTAGTGGCACCAAAAGATGAACGATTAAGCGTTTTTGACAACTTTGAGTAGCTTTTCCTCCTTTACTTTATGATATTATCGCTTGCCAGTATTTTTTAATAATTACTTATATACTCAAGATTTGACTGCTGAAAAAGAAAATTACTATGTCTACTAGTTTTTTTGCAAAATTACTATTTGTCGAAGATTTTGTATTTTTCCCCTATAGACGAACGCCGACCCCTCATTATGAACGATTTGCCTCCAATAATTGAACTAACATTTTAAATGAATTTAGTTTTATAAATTTAGACATTTATAAATTAGAAATGATTTCTGCATGCCTTTTCGTGAAGTTAGGGTGCCTTTGCAAAAATAGCTGCAATCATTTTTTGCCTGGTTTCAGGTTCGAACCTTTAATTTCATCATTTGCGTTTATAGGAAAGCCAACTTTGGCCAAATTTAAAAGCCAAGTGGCAATTTATCTTCTTCATCATCTGATATCAGTTTATTTAGCCCTTTTCTACCCTTTGTGTGTACCCTTTGGGATATTAAATTGAAGCCTGGCTTTGCTTAGACAAATCTGTTCATTTTAAGGAACAACACATTAAAGTTGAACGAATAAAATGTAAATAGTACGATAATAACCGCTCAAATCGATTATTACTTTAATTTTATGCATTTTAATTAATGTTATGCCCAATTTAAGCATTTTGTTAGATTAAAGCAAGAGCTTTAATCTAACAAAATGCTTAAATTGGGAAGGCACTACCTTAAGTAGGTTTCCTAGTAAATCAGGTTTTCGGCGGGAACTACTCATACAACGACTCGCCACGAGCGCGTCAGTACTAAAACTTTTGATGTTTTGATTGAAAATGACGGACAAAATATTTCCATATGCGGAAAAAAAATGTAAATAGCGAGTTTTTTTTTTTTTGTAATTTTGTATTGTCAGTCAACTTTTGGTGCCACTACCCTACATGATTCTTGAAAATTAAAAATTAAAGGTTAACTACATAAATAAAACATATGCGCGCGTGGTGGATAACAGAGAAGTACCTACTAGTAGGATCACTTATCACCATTGTACTATCAATGTTTCTTCACCCAGGTGATGGAACGCGAGGGTTACTTCGTAGAGCCGACCATCATCACCGGTCTCCCGCACGACTCACCGCTCGTTAAATCTGAGTGTTTCGCGCCGATTGTCTACTGCATCGAGATTCCGGACCTCGATACCGGTATCCAGTATAACAACGAAGTCGACCAGGGACTGTCTTCAAGTCTTTTCACTGAGAATCTGGGCGATATCTTCAAGGTAAACTTTTATATCTGCTTTATAACACAAGCTTACCATAAATTCTTTGTCGAGAACAACACTAAACACTGTCATGTCCAGAGTGCCTCAGGGCTCGCACCTAGGGCCTATACTTTTCTCAATAGTCATTACATAATAATTAGAGAAACTCAAGCAAATCCACATCTATACTTTTTCAATGCCCTAAAACCTAACAATATTATGATTTCCAGTGGATGGGTCCTCATGGTTCCGACTGCGGTATAGTAAACATCAACATCCCAACCAACGGCGCAGAAGTGGGAGGCGCTTTCGGCGGCGAGAAGGCGACAGGCGGCGGCCGAGAATGCGGCTCTGACAGCTGGAAGAGCTACATGAGAAGATCCACGGTCACTATCAACTACTCCGGAACTATCAAACTGGCGCAGAACATCAAATTTGGCGATGAATAAAACTAAAATCAATGAAATCTTAATTGTAAAAGTTAATGTTTGTGTGGATGTATGTGCAAGGTCTACTAGATGTATAAAACTAACCCTTATATCGAGTAAATATCGAAACTCGCAATGAGGGTACTTTGTAATTTACTAAACATAACATAAAACGAAGTCTTAGCACTAAATAGTCGCTTAGTATATAACGAAAGAATATTATTTGTACAGTAAAGACTGAACGTAAAATACGAAAGAAAATACATAAAATATTTTGAAACATTTTTTATTTCCATTGTAAAACCATTTTACATAATTACAATTTACAATGCACATTCACAAATATTTCCGTTATTGAACCTAGCTATTGCTAAAATAAATATTTGTAAAACAATGTTTGTTAATAGTAAATACTATGTTAATAGTAAAAACTATGTTAATAGTACTCAAATAGCTGAATCAATTTCATAGACACATTTTTCATAGCATAAATTAGAATTAATTAAAATAATCAAGACTATGGGTGGTGCACCCTCCAAAGATCAACGGCAATGTCTTGAGACTGTCGTTTATGAAACTTGTATGTTGCGGGTAGATCATACCGTAGTTCTGCAATAACGCTGCCTTTCAGTCCCCATTCCTTGATTTTATTCATGATGTGTGATCTAAAAGAAAAAGATACATGAACGAATAGTAACGAATCAAATTTCAGATCGTTTTAGTAACGCGATAAGTAACCGTTAATTACTAAAACAATATAGGTACCTTAATGAAGTTAAGAATGAAAGAAAGATAGGGTTTTGCCTAGGGGATTAAACTTATGAGATGCACAGAATGCATTCAACAAAAATAAATTATAATATTATAAATGCGAAAGTAACTCTGTCTGTCTGTCTGTTACGTTTTCACGCCTAAACCGCTAAACCGATTTTGATGAATTTTGGTATAGAGAGAGATGGGACCTTGGAGAAGGACTAGTCTACTTTTTATGTAGGTACCACGGGTGTAAAGCCGCGGGCAGCAGTTAATTATAAATAAGTATTATTAAGTTTTATAGCTCGCTATGATGATCGGGGAATATTACTATACTAAATCAGAGTTGTTAAAAACAGTCTTTTTTATATCATGAATTCTTATTAATTTTTATTTTATACGGCTAGACTGATGTTTTTTTTTATTTGATGAATATTTTAATACTTATTATCCTATTCCAGACGAAGACAAATAAAAAAAAAACAAAAAATATAAAAATAGATCCAGCTGTTCTCGAGTTATAGATGGTGTAACTAACACATCCTTCTTTATATCTATTATTATTTATTCTATATATATCTATTATTATATTATTTATTCTTTATATATATATATATATAAACATTTTAATAACTTTCAACCTTAAACATTCTTCTTCTTCTTATCGTGTCACTATTTACTGTTACCAACCAGTGTGGTGAAAGGATTAATAAAGTAGGTACGTCTCAAAAGCTCAACATCAAAATGATATTAATGTTAATTATGGCAACACATAATAATGCATAGTAAATGATAACTTAGCAACACAACTCACCGCAAAATATAACAAATGTTTTATGTTCTAGTTTTCTTTGTGTAAAGTTAAAACCTAGTAAAACTAAATACTATGAATATAAAAATGATTGCCAGACGATCAAAAAAACGGAGTAAAATTTTACCAGCAACATATTTTATCTGATTATTAGTAATTTTGCAGACAGATTGTGACTTGATCTTTAATAAACTTTAGAAATAAAGATTTTCTATATTTTTCATCGTACCGTTATTTTAAGGACTCAACCCTGTCACAAATATAGCATAATTAAATAATCTTCTAACCTGGTGGTACTTTTATGTAGTGAGTAAACCCTGCCAGAGCTAAGAAGAGTTCCCCTCCTTAGAAACTTCATGTCCATTCCAGGATTGTTCTTGGTACCAAACGGTGGATTCATTATCACTGTGTCAAAGTAGTTTTCCCACCTAGAAATAATTGTATTGACGAAATCAAATGCCGATTCAGTCAATATACCAAAGTATGTTATAGCAAGTCAGGCGTACAGTTAAAGTACAAAGTTACAAATACATTGGCGCACCCATTTTACTGGGCAAATTCGATGAGAAGTGCCCCGCCAGACGAGATAGAGTTACACGATAGTAAGAGCACTTAACGCTTGTGTAAGCTGAATTTAACTTTGTTGTGTTGTACCAAGAGTTGCTATTTAAATAAATGTTTCCGTTTCGCCTAGGGTACTTGTACATACATGCTGTGGTTATATACAATATAACAAGGGTTTTTAATACCTATTAGAAAAAATGTCTACCTGCAAACATCTGGATCAAGGAAATCACATTGTACTGCATCAACATTAGTGACCTCCATCTCCTCTACGTTTTCTCTGTACACATCCAGCGCTAGATCATCTATCTCCACAGAAATCACGGAGGCGGCTCCAAGAAGCGCCGCGCCTATGCCGAGCGCACCAGGCCCGGAGCCCGCGTCCAAGATTAAGTTTCCTTCAATATCTTCATATTGAGTCTAAAAATATAAATAAATCAATAATACCGGACATATCACACAGCATCATCTGGACCTAAAGTAAGCAGAGCTTGTGTTATGGGTACCACATGACTGATACACTACTTTTATGGTTTTATTTTGTAAATGCATATTACACATAGAAACATCGAGACCCAACACAAATACCTCCGATCATACAAACATTTGTCCTGCGTCGGTATCGAACCCACAATCTTCATCTCATGCATAAATAAATAAATAAAATAAATAAATAATCCCGGACATTTAAGTAAGCAGAGCTTGTGTTATGATGATATACTACTTATATACTTTTTTTTTTGTAAATACATACATATTATACATAGAAACACCCAGATCTGAGACAAATACTTGCAGATCATACAAACATTTGCCCCGCGGTGAGAATCGAACCCGCAACCTTCTGCGTCTCAGCCAGACCTTAGCCCACTGCACCACAGAGGTTGTCAAGGTTGTCATAAATGTTTAGTTAGTTTACTACTCATGCAATAAGGGTGATCACCCTTACCCACTCAAGTCCTGCTCGGGTAATGCCATACATGTGCGTTCTATGTGATTTAATTAGAATAATTGGTAATAATAATAATTTTCTAATTAATAATTAATAATAATGTAGCCACCTACTGGTTAAATAGCATGTAACAACGACACGAAAGAAGAAATTTATTAGGTAAAGTAGGTAGATAATAATAATAATAGTGCAAATAAAACAAGCTCTAAAAGTTTCAAGCTAGCCGAGGAATTTAGGTTACTAGTACTTAGTATTTGGGTCAATTGTTGTTTCTGGTGATGCAGTTAGTAGACCTCCCCCTAGATAGACCTACATTATAGCCTAACAAGTTTGTAAACCTGGAGCCAAAGTTTAAACCGCGGCCACACTACTAAGGCGACTGCGACGCGACGGCGGCGATTTCTTGAAAACAAACTCATATAAACAGTATCTCGGTAGCTGCACTGCAGAAGCAACAAGCGAAATAAATTTGTTCATGTCGTGAGAAACTTTGTGTCTGCATTAAATAAAAATATTCAGCAAGCCTTAGTAGTGCAGTGCGGCTGCGGCCTAAGTGTGCCCTCTAAAGCGCTCAGATACGATTTTTTATACTTTCCCTCTTTTGTCCCAGAGTTTTGCATCAGCTAACAGAAAAATATTTATTAACAAATTAACATTTTTTTTCTACCTCTTTCTTCATTGGTCATACTTTGGGGCCTGATAATGCTAGGTAAAATGTCCGCTATTATCTAGGCGTGTCGTCGTGTCGTGTTAAAAACTACTAAGTTAAAAGTTTTATCAATTTGATATTACCTGTATTGTATACAGAGTCATAGCAGCAATATGAGGGGGTGTCACATACTGTTCCAACTCAACTTTTGGTTTGCTGAACCCATTTAATTGCTGCAAGTGTCCTTGTAGTGTTTTTATTTTCATATTTGCTGCCATTTTGATAAATTCTATTTGCTATCAAACCGGGGCAAGACTGGAAGGATCTGGTTGCCAAATGAAGAGTCTTGTGAGACAAAGAAGCCGCAGGAAGTAGCGTTAGCGTGTTGTAAAGCTGCTCTATGACTGGTGTTTACAATGTTTGCTTCTGGTAGTTGAGGGTAGCCCTGGAATTAGGATAATTATAAAACATTTTTCAAAATTCAATATAACTTTATTCAATAAAATCACAAGGACCACTTTGAATCGTCTTCTTACATGCTAATGAATCTAGGTGCCCGTTCCTCCTAACCCCGGTTCAAGAAGAATCCGGCAAGAAACTTGTCTGGTCTTAACACTTTTTTGTATGATCCTTGACAATTTTGTTAGGGATGACGAGTCAAGTTGGAGCAGATTCATCCCAAGCTTTTTTGTCATCTTTCAAATTTCATTTAGTATATTGAATGTTACTATTGTTAATATTTAAAAAAGATATGTGATTGGATTGCTATCATACCACTCTTCATTAATAAACAAGATTGTATATTCATTGCAAAATTGCTCTGTAATCCCTACTAATTCAAAGATTCAAAGATATTTATTTGCCAGAAAACATGTGTACAGAAGATGACAAAAATATAACAATGTGAAACAACATGCTTGACCGGTTTACGGTACGCAAATTAGGTAGAGAGATGGCATGCAAGTTTAAAAATAATTACAATTTATCACAAAAAAATTCGTCAAGATTATAATAACACTTTTCAATTAACAATTTCTTTAGTTTTAGTTTAAACATTTGGATGTTCAGGTCTCTATATAGTGTAGGTAATTTGTTATAAATTTTTGGAGCAACACCAACAACACTTTTTTGCATTAGTGCTGTTTTTACAGGGTGTAATTTTAACCTAGTGTTATCCTGTCTGCTTCGAATTACAAAATCAGATAACCGGGGGAACAGATGGGGATTGTTTTTTACAAAAAGAGCTACTTCTAATATGTAGAGGGACGGAAGTGTCCGAATTTTGTGCTTCAAAAATAATGGTTTACAGCTATCAGTAATTTTTATTTTAAACATGGCTCTCACACATCTTTTTTGTAGCCTAAAAATGATGTCTTTATTAGTAGAGGTACCCCAAAATATTAGGCCATATCTCAGAACAGACTCTACCATACCGTGATATGCAATCAATAAGGCATCAGTATTGACTGTTGATGACAGTTTATGCAGGGCATATGCAAGACTACTAACACGCTTACTCAGTCCTTCTAAATGAGTTTTCCAATTAAGTTTTTTGTCAATTATAAGTCCTAAGAATCGTGTAGCATCGACTTGATTAATTAAATTGTTATTAAATGTTATATTTATGTTAGATGGGGTTTGGGATCTTTGGTCAAAATGCATAATCATGGTCTTACTTAAATTAATTTTTGAATTATTATTAGAATTATAAATGTGAAAGTAACTCTGTCTGTTTGTTACACTTTCACTCCCTAAGCCGCTGATTTCAATTATTTTTGTTATAGAGGTAGATGGGACCTTGGAGAAGGACATAGGCTACATTTTATATAGGCACCATGCAAGCGAAGTCGCGGGCAGCAGCTAGTTAATTATAAATATTTAATTTAGGATTAGTACTTATTTAACTTTAATAGCATTTTCTAAATTGTATTGGTACTAGATTTGACTCTGGTCTAGCAATAGTCACATCTCATTGTTACAGGCAGGCTATAAAACAAGCAGCAATGAGTACAAGGTGTTTGGTACTTGAGCTTCGATCAGGCAATGTGCAAGAGAAGTAATGTTTGAACAATAAAACCAATGTAGATTTCAACCTGAATTGTTAACTTCTTTGAGCTTTAAATATTGTAGTTAACTCAGAATTATAATGTCAATGATAGAGATTTACAGTTTATCTCATATTAACTTTAGTTAGTAATGTGGCAGTAAAATATGGCCTGTCCTTATCAGTGTATAGTAAATAAATAAAGATATCAATAGATTTTAAAGCTCCATTGGCTATGAGATAGACCCTTTAAAGTGAGTATTAAAATAATCTGTGCACTACCTATTTTATATAATGTCACACATTACCTATAATGTAGAAATGATTAATAAGTACTTACAGCAGTAGCAGATACTGGAGGTATAGAGCACATAGGCAGTTGGCTGACCGGGTTAGGCTGAGTGAGGGACAGAGAAGTAGCGGTTAGAGGGGCAACAGCACCCTGTTTGAGAAGCATTTGTTTCTTCAACTGTAGCTCTTCAAGAATCTTTCTGTTCGTCAATTCTGTAATTAAAACATATTCTATAGTAGATTTAAGATACATTTCAAATGAAACCAAGATGAAAGCAAGAGAAAAACAGATTTATTAATAAAAACCTAAGTAAGAAAAAAAAACTGTGGTAAGTAGGAAATATATTTCTTCAGAAAAATATATTAAATTTCATGTTGCGTGTAGGTAATGTAAGTAATTTTAACCTCTTTGTGCATTTGGTTGAGGAAACGCCATCTAATAAAATCTTAGCAGGATTGGAGAATACTCAAACTGTGTCCTAGTGAACTTGAAATATACGGAAAATTCATCAAACTATTTTTGAATTATTAAACAATACAACAAATGTGCAACAAACAAACAAGCTGAGTTGAGTTGGGATTGGGTGGGTGGGGTGGATGTAATGGAAGGAATGGAATGGAAGGTATGCACTGACCTCTATACTACTAGTACGTACTAGTAGTATAGAGGTCAGTGAAGGTATGGTAAATAAATAACATAGAAAATAAAATATGTACTCTGTGGTGGGTGTGGAGAAAATTACGATGTTTTTTCCAGATTTAGTTAACACATCGCTACATCTTCGTGTAACGGAACGTTAATGGGGGTCAATGATCACGTAGTGCTGTGCAAGGTTTGCAAGGAATTTGGACACATTACCGATTTTGTTAATATGTTGGTATTGTAGCTGTTTTATTTTCTAGCAACACTGTCGTTAATTTTATCACATAACGAGGCTTGATTTTCGAACTGGCTACACTAGGGGCTCGGTCGGTCACCTCACCTCGACCGCGCCACTAAAATAATCTCAGTATGTACCTACCTACATTAGGTGGGTACTAATAATTTATAATTTTGTATAATAGGATATATTTTTTTACAGTTCGATGATTTCGTTCATGTACACAGCGAAATATATAAAGCTTTTCTAAAATCACTTGCTAAAGTTGTAAAAAATATGCTAGTAACTGATTTCGCAAAAGCAGGGAGGGGCAGGAATCACACAAAGCGAAGGAAAGCTGACAGACTTTCACATGCTTCCTTTGTCACAGAATAAATATGAATGTAAAAATAAATATGGTATAGGTACCTCTATCGTGATACATGAAAACAAAGATATATTTTTATATAAAAGCATTTATTTTAAAACAATGTAGGTAATAATATACTTTCTGATTCTTGGCAAAACAGTCTCACATAAGCAAGTCAACATTTGGCCTCTCTTAGAATAAAATAAGACTAACATGCGCTGCCGTTACTCACAAATGAATAGGCTCTATCTTATAATCACACACTAGTTAATGAGCTGTTTAAATTATGCCATCTTTATTTATTGACATTAGAATGACAATGACAGATCATACTTAATCGCCACGCTAACCAATTCTGTAATTATAGGATAGAGATAAACTGAATACATACGATTAAATCGAATAAATAAATCATAAAAAGGTCAAAATATTAAATTATCTTTCTATGTCTACATTGCAGTTAGCATTGCATCTCTGTTGAGCAATCTTAGATTAATTTGTTTATTTACGTAAAATTATTCTAAATAAAGGGAACATTAACGTTACTAGAATTGACTCTCAATATTAGCATTACATAAAAAAAAACTACTGTACCTAATTTAGTAGTTCACAGACGCAGACATTCCGTTCACAATGAGTTTGTGGTTCAGTATTGATAAAAATTTATAATAAATGCACAACATAAAAATAATTTAAGTTGCCTTGTCTTTTATGTTTATAAAAATATTTATATAGGTAACAATTTAGAAATAAATATAACAGTTTTGATTTTTCTAAAACAATTTGGGATAATATGCACAAGCTAAAAGCTAAATTATTATGTGCATCTGTATAAAAATCTATACTTACTAAAAAAACAAACCAACACAAAATTCTTACAATGCAAAGAAAAAAGCTATTATGACTCATTTATTGGGACAGAATTAATTAATTACATTACACGTAGATTAAATAAATCGACAACTATAAGCGCCCCAATAAAATCCTCTTAAAAAATGGTTTTGAATTATATAATTTATAATATTTATAGTCTTGTATTACAAAATTATTTTTTAATATTAGCATTGAGATCTGGGACAGCTTGTAGTTGTCAATCTACAACTCAACACAATGTGGCTGAACTTGACTAAAATGAGCATGACTGACTACACTTACGATAACATGGACTTACAGCGAATACAATATAATTAATTATTTATAAATAAAGATACATTTGAATATAGCGAAATAAATCAGACTGAGCTGCAACATTCAGTAAGAAATTTTGATATGTTATTTTCTATAAACACTATAAATGTTATTTAAACTCTTTTAAACAATAATATAACAAAACAACCACATTGTGCCCCTCGCGAGCTCGAGTGTTGGTTTGTCAGAGTATATGTCACAGCACGGGAACCAAACACATCCTGGACTAAATAAAATCTGAAAAATGATAACAACATTTTTGTTTGTAAAGACTAGCACGTAATTTTGGCACTACGCTGTGTCCTCTCAGAGCACAGTGGCATCGATGTTGTTCATTTATACACAATTTGATATACTGCTCTGTGAATCTGCAAGTGGGCCAACAGACACTAGACTAGGAGACGGGCGATTTATGCCATTGAATTGGTAACATTGAGTTTGGCTTCAAGTCGTGTCTATTGCACCCCCATCACATTTAGGGTTTCACAAAGCTTATTCATTAAGGAACATTTAACTAGAAACAAATAGCGAAGCAAAGAAAACGAAAGCATACAATTTTAATATCGATTATGTAAGTAATACATATTTGTGCCCAATATGTCATGTTCGATGTATCATTTTAAATTTATTTATGAAACCCCTAAAACTAGTGACCGATCCTATCGCCCACAGTTACATATGGACAGCTGCCATTACCATAATAAAATGCAAAATAATGTATAGTATTAAGTTTTAGTGTAAAAATTAAAGTAAATTATAAAAAAAAACTTATTTGAGTAAATAAATTCTCTTGTTCCATTGCTCATTCAGTACTTTACATAACAGAGTGTAAAAATAACAGCACATCACATCCGTAAGCGTTACTGCGTAAAACTTGCTCCTGTCCCGAAAGTTTGGCATATTGGAAGAATTGATATGGTGATTTGGAAGAGTTTGGAACTATTCTAGGGTAGAAAAGATGCTTATAGCTCGGTCAGGATCCGCAGCGCCTTCATAAGGGGTCGCGGAATACGTTTATTTTTACACCCTGCCGCAATGAGTATTTTACCTCAACAACACTCCTAATTCCATCAACAATACACACCTAACACTTTCCCTGTATATAAATATATTACGAGTCTTGTAAAAGAAACATTTCGAAACCTCATAGGTCATTAACACTACGTGAGAAATTACACAAGAGCATTAGGATACGTACGATATATTGCTACGAGTTAACTTATCATTTGGCACTAAATTAACATATTGCATCTCGAGCATTCGTCACAAAGTATTTATACTTGCAAATTCTTTAAACTCTCAATTTAATTTTCCTAATTTTATAATTAATTTTCGTAATTTTAATTTTACTAATGATATAATCTTATTTGTTTGGCCGAAACTTTTTACACGATTGTTTTTGTGTTATCAAAACGTAAATACACATTATTTCTTATATTGAGCAACTTGTCCATTCCCCTTTCATCGGAACGCAACATAAACGGGAATGTTCGCGTATCAAATTAAATTAAAGACAAGACGCGCTTTCGGCAAGTTAAAATTTGGCAAAATTGAGCATTAAGACTTTCAATTGGCATCGTAAAACATTACAATAAGTAAGATTTTACTACGTAGCACTGCGTGACTACTTATTATATCCTAAGTCTGGTAACTGTAACTTATTCATAGGTACACGGTCTCTTACAGTTCTGCCAACGCATAGGCCACAGTAAAACATACAAACCAGTGTGTCAACTGCATATAAACTAGACTAGAAATTGTAAGCATTCAAGGTATTCGAGCATCTATGATTATTTCCATCTAGAACACAAGTAGACGAGGACTCTATCTTACCGTGACCTTAGAAATTAGTCAGAAGAATCATTAACTCTAAAAACGGATTTATTAAAATGTTGAGCGCGCTATATCAGTACCTTGACCTTTAGATATGCATGTTATGGCAACATTGACACACTGATCTTCCATATTTACATTGCAACCGCAGCTCAGATCATAACAGGGAGGCATGTTCTCTATAACCCAAATAGTGCATTCTCGATTATTATGGAACATTATTCATCTATTAGTTTTACGCATAGCTTCTAGCCTCTTTATTACACCTAATGTTGATGCGATCTGATGAAAACTGATTATAGCTAAAGATACACATAAACGCAGCCTTACATTTCATACGGCAGGAGTCTGTTGTTTAAGTATGGGTCAACGCGAAAGCATACGTTGATGTGTAGCTTGACCCTATAACTCGTACATAATGTACAAAATTGTAGACAGTGAAAAATCTAGTACTGTATATTGATATGACGTCATACAACATGAGTTTACGTTTAGAGGATTTCGTTACCGTTCAAAAGAACTTAGAAACGTGGACTTCTCAAGACCTTTCGAATTTACTAACTACATTTTTACAACAACATGGTTAAAATAGTTTTAAAAAATGAAATACCGTTATTTTATCAAATAATAGTTATTGCTTTGTTTTGATATGATATTAGATCCGTGCGCGAGCGCCGACCAGAGTTTGGCCGCGGGTTCAATTGACGAGCGGCGACGGGCGTAGTCCGGTACTGACGTCCACGCTGCGTACAGTTAGTCTGCACTATTCACATAATTACGTAATAACTCTTAAATATATACTTTAAAAATATGACTGCTTTATATCCATCATGATCACAGCTCTCCGAAGACTTTACAATATCCAAACTCGACGCTCCAAAATAAATTCTTTATCATTACACCTATAAAACGAAATGACTACGATACGTCTAAACTTTAGCTCTAAAATTATGCCATTTTGATAATATTACTTTGCAATTGCAACGGTCCCTCGTACAGCAATAAATGCCTCATATACAAAATTTATAACGTAACAATGAGAAATGACTTCATCCACCAACACATACAAGTAAGGAAGCGATAACATCCGTGAAAGTAACAATTTAGAAACAAAGCGGCAGTGATCGCGCATATTCGTGCAAATACAAACTACGAAACATTTTTTAGGAACCTGATAAATTATTGCTAGAGCTCCGGCCTTCGTTCCAGACAATGCATCACCGACACATAACGAGATAAAATCTTATCAGTAGCCAATAGAAAAATATCACCTAAATAAATATGAATATTTTACAGGTGAGCCGCGTTACAACGGGCGCGGCCGCGCGCTTCTGTCTCGATACGTCTCTACAGCCACACGAAAGCATATCAGAGAACTTATGCTCAGAAAGAAACAACCGTTTTGCGGTGAAATTACGTCATTTCTGAGCATAAGCTCTCAGAGACTTGCGAGTTCCCAACTAGGCGAGACCGCTGCGATTCTACATCGCTCTCAGTCTGTAGGAGATTACGTACAGCGCCTTTACAGTAAGTAAAAAGAACTACGGAATCTCATACATATTGACAGTGATACGATCACGCTAAGGTTTTTCGTGCTGGTTCTACGATTATCGCGGCGTATTGCCTCGTTAGAATCTCGCAAGTAGTTAGTGTGATAAGGCTTTCAAGCACTTCTACGACTCACGGCTGTAGTGTTTTAGTAGAGTAGCGAGTACATTGCTCACTTGCCTTTAATGAGGGTAGATTTCAGGGATTGAACGCGCAATGTACTTGCTACTCAACTAATACACTCTATGTTTGGCAATCGTATTGTGCACAAGACCTTATAGACCACGTTTCAAATACAACGATGCTAAAAAAACGCCATTTTGTGTAGACCTATCTCTCTAACTTCAGACAAAACGTGAGAGAGCAACAAAAATGGCATCCTTCCAAATTTTGCGTTTGAAATGCAATCTTTATAATAAGAACAAGGTCTAGTATCACAATATTTAGTCGTAAATAGTTAGACGAAGAGCTTAATCGCAAAAGTGCGTATGAAAGTCGATATGTTTTTGGTAAAAATAACAAGATTGTGTAGATAGAGAGGCGCGCGGCAAAGAGCGCCCTCACGGGGCTTCGCCCTCGTCGTCACGGGGAGTCTCGCAGCCTCCGCCGCCCTTCGATGTGTCACTGTAAACAAAAAAACCACAGTGTTAGGCCTAAGACGATATATCCATGGTACCCCATATTGTATTCCCCCGGGAAAACTTTGGCAGGGAGTACATTCCACATCCGGAGATAGACATTGATTTTATCATTAGTTTCACAATCGCCATCATCTTCCTGCTTATTCCATTAAGTAGGGTCGACACAACATGGACTACTTATCCACCGCCCTCTATCAATCGTCATCTCAGTAGACTCTCCATTCTTACATATATCATCTTTCATATAGTTCATCATCTTTTTAACAGACTTCAAAAAAAGGAGGTTTCTCAATTCGACCGTATATTATATTTTTTTTATGTGTTCGCGGTTAACTTCGTCGTTTATGAACCGATTTTGTTGATTCTTTTTGTGTTAAGGAGATATCCCAAAGGTGGTACCATGATAAGGAAACCAGGATCTGATTATAGCATCCTAGATAAATCGAGGGAAACCTTCGAAAATCGTGGTGACGACTAGTGCGTTTGTTAATTTTTTTCATTAAGTACTTTAAAGCACTACTATTTAATGAAGGTCTGGAGGTGATCTGATGATGGAGCCGAATGACAGTCGAGGGAACTCCTTAACAATTTACAGCAATTACCTGGTGTTTGTGTTTGATTCATTTGTATTGATGATAACTTTACACCTAGATAGGTTGTGACTATCATTAGGGGTCTGATGATGAAGACGAAGGACAGGCAAGGGAACTCCTCAACGTTTTACAGTAGCTACCTTATTATATAAATGAAGTCGGTTTTCTTTTACTCTTTAAAACGTAATTATCTTAAGCCTACCCCTTATATCCATCCACATTCAAATCCATTATCCTTCTTGTAACATATCTTTCTTCCCTACCCATACCACTATAACCTTGGAACTTTTCTATCACTGGAACGACTTTCAATCTCTCTCTGATATACTAATTCTTTATTTGATCCATTCCCGTCACTCCATCCTTCTCAATATTCGCATCTCATTCGCATGTTCTCTTCTTCCATCCGTCGCTTTGGTTGTCCAACACTCCGATCCATACATTACTAGATCATCATAAGCTTAAAGGACACACGTAGCTCCTGTGACCTGTCGCTATTTCATCAAAGTCAAGTCAAGTCCAAAGATACTTTATTCAATACAATCACAAGAATCACTTTGAAACGTCTTACATACCTACTAGGTGAGTTTAGGTGCCAATTCCTCCTAACCCATCCCGATTCACTGTTTATTATGTCCCGGTCTATTTCCCCGTCGTTCTAAATGAATTTTATGATCGCCATGATGTAAAAGCCGCTGGCTGTCATATAAGCATTTACAGTGCAGCGCAAAAAAACAAATCGTCTTTCTTGTTGGCAAGGTCATAAAGACATTAAGGCTTACCTAAGTGCATGAAAGGAGCCTCTGAGGCGCACTTTAATCCTTTCACCACACTGGTTAGAAATAAATAGTGACACGATAAGAAGAAGAAGCGCAGAATATCTGTTACTAGCGACCTGCCCCGGCTTTGCACGGGTGTAATGCTGATACTAAATATACTATAGAATGTCTTTATATACAACGTTATCTAAGAGAATTACATAGACTAAGAGATAGACATATACCATTGCGGACTTTTGTGTAGACCTTTTTAAGGTGTACAATACTGTAGTACATTATTTTGATCTATCTCGTAGGGTTCAGCCAGAGCGTTTTCAATGTAAGCGCAAAAAAATGTGTTTATTTACGACACTAAAAACCTCTAAAATTATCAGTGTTTCTCTACTATATTATGCATTTTTTATACATATAAACCTTCTTCTTGAATTAATCTATTAAAAAACCGCATCAAAATCTGTTTCATAGTTTTAAAGATCTAAGCATACATCGGGACAGACAGACAGCGGTAGGCGACTTTGTTTTATACCATGTAATGATGTTAAAACTTGAGCGTTTTTTTTCTTCCGTGCGGGTAGACTTACTAGTTGGAGTAGGGAGCGCGCGAGGCGGCTGGCGCAGCCGCCGGCGCGTCATCACACGGCGGCGGTCGCGCGGCTGCACTCAGCAAGTAGTTCGTAGAATCGCTGAAACAGTTCGACAACCTGCTTCAAATTGTATTACTGCCTCAGGTCACACAATACGAGGCACATTTTACAGTTATATTACAAACTTACACAATCATAATTAAATATATAAATAAATAAAGCCGGACATTTCACACAGCATCATCTAGTCGCAACGTAAGCAGAGCATGTGTTATGTACCATATGAATGATATACTACTTATAATCCTTTTTTTATTTGTTATTAAGTGAGGGTAGTTCGAACTCCTATTGACATTCAGCGGTTCCAGTTAAAGTTCAGGGTTGTTGCAACATAGTTGAAACGTCGGGAATAAATGAAATAAAAATAAATTTTGGTAATATAAGAGGTAATACGGTAGAAATACCCGTTAATTAAATAAATAAATATTAATGGACAATGCACACAACACCATATAAGCCTAAACTAAGCATAGCTTGTATTATAGTTACCAGATGACCCATATAATACTTATATATTTTTCAATTATTTTATTATAATTTATAAAATTTACTTTTTAAGATAACCAATATAACATTTTATACACTCATAGCCAGTCTAGAGTATATTAGAGAAACATAACGAAAAAGAGACAGATCAGGATTAAAACTATTTTATTTGTGCTTATTGAGATTTTACTTAGTATTTTATAAATATCGTTGAATAAAAATATTTTCAACACACTTGCTCATAAAGTGGCTCTATGGTCACCGCAATTAGGCACAGAATGACACCCATAATCAAACTGTGACTTTTTCATTGCTATAACTCACTAGTAAGTTATAGTTTTTATTTTTTTATTTTATTTGTTGAGGTGCTTTGTTCTTAAAACAGTTTTTATTCAAAAAAAGATCGTGTTTAATAGATCAAATAAATTAATGTTCCTATTGATTGCTCATTTCATGCAACTTCTTATTTATATAGATAATTTTAACTCGTACGTGTTTAATAAATAAAACTTTCACTCAAATATAAATGTTGTTTTCTCTGTAATAAAAGAAAACTTTAAATTCCCCATTTTGTACGTGGCAGAATAGGCGCAAACCCTATGCGCGGAAAATAAAAAAAAACCTCATCCCTTTAGTCTGTGGCTGATCGCAATGCGCGCGCATAGGAAAACTGATTAATTTTTCTCGCCATAGCGAATCATTTTTACAACTCGTTTTCACTGTTGAAATTAAACTTTTAATCTACTAAATAAAATGAGTTTTTATTGTTATTTTATTCACAAGTGTGCTGAAAAACGTCGTATGATACACGTGTGTATTGATGATTACCGTCCTGGGCTCTCCTAAGACCCTCACCTAACGGCTCGGGTCTCAATGGCGCCTCAGCGGTAATCACCAACATTACACACTAGTACCATAATGTACTATTACAATTAATGTACAACAAAAAACTTAATTTAATTTTAAAATATAAATCAAAACAGAAATATTTATGTCGAATTAATTTAGGCCTTTCTTCTACCAACTTAGGTATATATGTTACCGATTTCAATTAAAGTCACAGCTTTAGAGATCTAAGCTACGCTGAGATCCGGCATTATACCTTTAGTTTTCAATGAACTGTAAGCGCGATACGACCACAATACTTTTTTTTAAAAAAAAATGAAAAAACCAAACGGAATTCCTTAAAATGAATGCACACTTCAGCAAAATTATTGCAGTGGGTTTAATGAAAATAACAAATAAACGAGAAAAACAAATGACTTAAACAAAAGACGATTGAAGTAATTATTTTTTCAAATAAAACATACAGGCCAGTTTGTAATAAAAACTTTTTATACTCATTTCAACCTTTTTTTAGATCGATAAAGCGTTTCTATAATAAATAAGTACATGGGTGTAATAACTAATTAGTGACCCTGATTCCGTAGTATTACCAGACTAGCTAATATTTCCTAAAATACGAACGACCTTTGTACGGTCCGTACAGCCTGGAAAATTGTTGGGTATCAGTAAAACCCTGTAGTAAATTTTAACCGATATTGAACTTAGGATAAATGATAATGAGATGCGCGGTTTGATAGGAACGCGAACTGATTCGCTGATATAAGTAAATGGCGTAAAGTGCTAAATTGGCTCAAATTAAGTAGGTCAGTGTACGTGCTCGTACAACCTTATTTTGGCTGCACCAAAGCCCAAATTTGCACGTCAATTATTTTTATCGTGTATATTTATGTACCCACAGCACAAGCTCTGCTTACTATGGGGCCAGATGATGTTGTGTGAGTCCAGCATTATTTTTTTATCTCTATATAATATAGAACGGATCGTATCTCTTCTCATAGAAAAAATACTTGCGGTTGCAACTAGGATGCTTGCATATTATAGAAAGACTAGGTGCTGCCCGCGACTTCGCGTGGTACCTACCTACATAAAAAGTAGCCTATGTCCTTCTCCAAGGTCCCATCTATCTCTATACCAAAATTCATCAAAATCGGTTCAGCAGTTTAGGCGTGAAAACGTGACAAACAGAGTTACTTTCGCATTTGTAATATTAGTAGGGATGGCTTACATGACTAGATACAAACGCCGAACCCATCTGGAATGTCTTTGAGGGGTGTATTACTGTATTTCAGTTTAAACAAATTTTCATGAAAAGAACCGCCAAAATAATTGTTTCCCTGTAACGTTGTCTTAATTTTTAACCGACTTCAAAAAACGGAGGGGGTTCTCTATTAGGTTGTATTTTATTGTTATTTTATGTTTGTTACCTCATAACTCCGTCATTTATTAACCGATTTGAAAAAAACTTTTTTTATATTAAAAGTATATAAGTATTTCACTTTCAAAACTTTCGTGAGTTGTACTATATACACTTTGATAAACACGGGCTTTACTCACATATTATTTTGTCGATGGAGGCACCGACATTGTTTCGATTCATCTAGAGAATCTTCATCAGGGTGAGTTTGATACGCGGTCCGCTCGTTGCCGCTCGAGTTCGAACCGTGAACTAGCCCGTGAGTAAAGTGAGTAAAGCCCGTGTTTATCAAAATGTATAGTATATAAGTACTTTCCGTTTGGTCCCATATAAATTTCATCAAAATCAAGTTCAGTAGCTTGGTTTCTAATCTAGATCTAGATCTAATAAAATATATCTAAAACAATATGCATCCAAGTAAACGAAATTTCATACTTTCATATAAAGGCGGTTTTCTTTTTAGTTATTAAAACGTAATTATTTCCTATAACTATCAGAAAATACAACTTGCATTTGTCTCATAGATAAAACAGCGTAAACAACCTCCCACAACTACAGTACGAGTAGGTATGGTTTATTTTAAACGCAGTTCATTTACACCATAAACAATATGGCAATACTTTATCGGAATGACGTAAGAGTGGGAGGGTCATGATAAAAGCAGTATTTATCTTACGAGTTACTTCACCATGACTAAGTTCGAGATAGTGGTCAACCCTCGTGACGAGAGTTCAAAGGCCTCCATCAAGGCTTAGCAAGTTATAGAAGAACTTATAGTTTAACGTGTCTTTCGAAACAACGAAACCTCTGCTACTACTTTAGCAACACATTTACTGATGGTCCCCGCACTAGGGCAAGCCTGTATTGCGGGTGACTAGAGGCATAAGATGAGCGATTTCCACAAACTAGATAAAGATAAAACAAAAAGGCAAGACACAAGGAAGACAATCCAGGAGAAATAAAATAAAAATCTAAAAAATGAAATAAAAAACTAAAAGAACACAACCAGCTGTAGACTATAAGTTTTTGAAGTATGTGTGAGTATGTGTGTCATCTACATCATCTACTACAGATCATCGGTTTGACTTTGCAATTAAAATTCATTGCAATAATAGGCTCGATCTACGACATAGCGCTATTAATAGTTATAAATAACAAATTTACTTATAATCGATAGTGAAGCATAATAAATAGATGGCTGCAATTTAGGACACAAGGCCTAGACTTCGGTCGCGTATGCTTAGAACCTTTATTTTTATAAAACAATTATGTTTGTTTATTTTTTGAGACAAAAAGTAGCCTCTTCCCCGGAATACAATACATCTTCTTAACAAATTTCATCAAGATCCGTTCAGCCGTTTAGCCGTGAAAACGTAACAAACAGACAAGAGACACTTTTGCATTTATAATATTAGTATAGATATAGCGAAAATATAAAAACATGTTTGAGATCTCTAAATATTACGTAAGAGGGGAAGCGTCAGATCGATAGAAACACCGAGACATTGACACTATTATTATGGTCAACATAAATAGACAGATATAGTGTCTGACTAAAGTGAATCAGGCGATATCAGAATTTTGTTTATGTTCATGAACCATGTCTCAATGACCAATGTCGCAATGAAGACAGTGATGGCGATAAGCATGGCATAATCAAGGTTGCCAGTTTATTCATTATTTTACCCAAAATAGCATTGATACAAATCGACCTTTTTTTAAAAGTGATCAGCTTTTTTAAATCAATGTTAAAGAAAAATTGAATTTGGGTTTCAAATCGTTTACATGCTTTACATGCTGTAAAATATAATAATATGACAAAAAAAATATTGTCAAAAACGTGCGATTTAAATACAGAGTATTCGATTGAGAATTGCGCCTGGATGTCGTAACTTACTATGATTTATAAATCTAATTAGATAAGAATGTTTGTCAGTCCATAACCTAGAACAACAAGCCTAGCTTTAACAGTTTTAACCCGTGGCTTTGTTTGCATGTCATCTATCCGTAAACTAAACATGTACAAACTTTCAAATTATTAATAATAGGAGAGTAATCCTAGCAGTTTTTAAGATACATCTTGATTTTTTTTATGATGAGAAATAAACTGGAAATTCCAGACACAATCTTGTACGCATGAATAATTAAATTGAATAGCTTATGCGTAGCCATTATTGGCATAACCACAAATTTACACAAACGTATTGGTGAGTAAT
Source organism: Lampropteryx suffumata (assembly GCA_948098915.1). Taxonomy (NCBI): domain Eukaryota; kingdom Metazoa; phylum Arthropoda; class Insecta; order Lepidoptera; family Geometridae; genus Lampropteryx; species Lampropteryx suffumata. The sequence goes on from OX402546.1 coordinate 5,451,991, forward strand.
TAACAAAGTAGTTTAGTGACGACAAATCGTGTTTCATATACCTACGTTAATGACGATTACCTTTAAAGTTTAAACACAACTAAAAATATTAGTCCAATACAGCTTAATTTATCCAGGGAAGTTTTCAAACAATGGTAGCCCCAAAACATGGTATTATTTCTCTGATAACCTCTGATTCATATTTCGAGATTGAGATAAATTCACGAGCGTCCACGTACCTTACGATATAATCAAAACAATAATTTTAATAAGAAATATTCCACATAAACAGTTGGTCTATCCGGTTATGACTGGTTTGAGCCATTGCTTCCCATATCTAACCGAATAACAGCTTTCTGCAATCAAATGTTTTTGATCTTATTCACCTTATGGCGTCTGTCATATAGATATTAATTGGCATCAATAAACTTATTATTTTCTGTGTCATTCAAGGTGTCCCTTTAGTAGAACCTAAAGTAGGGCCACGTTAATAGGTCACATTTGACACTTCATCTGAATTCAACAACATAATCTAACGGAGGGCACACAATATTTTCAAAGTTTCAACTGCACAATTAATACCCTTTTTTTAGTTAAACATACATATTTATTGTAATAATGATAAAAGAAGGTAATTTTACGACTTACTTAGACTAATAAACCATTCTAAACATAATAATTGATTTTTGATTTAAAAAAACTGAACGTCGTTACAAGGTTACGTTGTTGAACTATTTCCTTTGTAAACACTAGGGATGTTACACAAAAAATCAAGAGATTTATGATAGATTATTTGAATTACTTGTGAAGGAATGTTTTACACTAAAGGAGACCGCAGCTTTGGGCCCTCGTGAACAAAGTGGACACCTACCGTAAAAGAAACAGTATATTTTTCTGTGTGTTTTTAAGTATTTCAATTTAAATATACAGTAGATCTATTAGATTTTAAAGAAAACGGGTGGTCTAGTTTCAAATATTTTCTACCAAAGCGACCATCTTGATTTTGTTGGCGATCTCTTCTCTTCTCTCTTCTCTTCAGCTTTTCCTAAGGAGGCGGGTCCTAGGTTTTCCTAGAAGACACATAGTATGAAAACTCTTTGCTTTCATTTGTACTTTTTTTTGTCCGTCAGTTAGTCAACCAGTGACAGTTACATGGCGCAGTCTTTCGTCGTTGTGCGAAGAAGTAACTGTGCGTTTTTGGTGTGTTCTCTGATAATTTCTTCTGAACCGGCTTATCTTATTGGACTGATCTTACTCTGATGTTTACCTGGCTATAATATGGATTCCGATTGCTTAAAGATTTTTGCTTTACCATGTCTCGTGTAATCTCGTGAACTGGTAGTAAAATTGAGCGATTATTTCGAACGTGAATCTGTTAACGGTGGGCCTCTTTTACCTGTAACACAACCGAGAGAACGCGTTGCCGAAGCATTAGGATTGGGGGAGAGGACAGTTACCCAAATTCTCAAAGAGAAATACGGACCATCAGGCTTAGAAGAGAATACTTCACATACACCAAAAAAAAGAAAGAGAGAAAAGAAAATTGTTGGCGTTGACAATTTTGATGCTGCTGCAATTCGCAACTACATTTATGGATATTACTCAAAAAAGGAATATCCTACACAGAAAAAACTAATGGTTTCATTAAAAGAGGCAGGTTTATTTTCTGGCGGCAAATCGTCACTGTCAAAGGTTTTAAAATCTTGGCTTCAAATATAATAAACAGACAAGCGAAAAATCCTGCTGGAACGATACGATATCATTTTGAAGAGAATAACATGCTTACGTCAAGTAAATAAAATAACCAGTTTATTGACGAAACATGGTTAAATGCAAACCATACCGTTTCACAGACATGGACCGATGACACAGTGGCCTCCGCCTCAAAAGTTCCATCGGGAAAAAGAGCTTGCCTTATTATATGTCACGCGGGCTCAGCTTCTCAAGGATTTATTCCAGACAGCCTCCTCGCATTCGTGTCTAAAACTACGAGTGATTACCATGAGGAAATGAACTTTAATATTTTTAAAGAGTGGTTTGAAAAGCTGCTAGTCAGTCTAGAAAACCCATCGTTAATTGTCATGGACAACACTCCGTAACATTCTGTTCAAGTTGATAAGCCACCAACGCAAGCAAATAAAAAAACAAGAAATTGTCTCGTGGCTGGAAAGGAATGGTGTGGAAGCAAATCCAACTTTATTAAACGTTGAGTTGTTGAATTTGGTAAAAGCAACAAAGCCGCCCAAGCGTCGCTATATAATCGATGAACTAGCCCTAGAGCATGGACACGACGTTATTCGATTACCTCCCTATCACTGCCAGTATAACGCTATCGAGCTTATTTGGGCATAAATAACGTGTCATGCTGCGCGTAACAATACTGAGCCACCCTTCAGTACTGTAAAAATGTTGGCACTGCAACAAACTGCGTGTACAGAAATCACTACACGGACTGGAGAATAGACAATATGGTTATAAATGAATTAATCATATCTCTGAGTGCGGACAGCAGTGATGCCGATGACAACACTATAGACCGACACTATAAAATATATTTACTTGCATATTTTTATATAATATATACAGTTATAAGACTAGTAAGTTTGTAAATGATGACACAATTTAAATTATTTATTGATTGAATTTTTTCTGACAGTAATTATGGTCGAAAGGATGATTGGATGATATGGATTCCAGACATATAACTGTCACTTGCATAAACGTCATCATCATCTGTCGTATCCGAATCTGTGCTGCTGTCATTTCCTAGTTCAATTATAAATTTATCATTAATATTATCCATGCAGTCATCGCGTTTATATTTTAATTAGTTATGTCAGTATTTTATAATTACCCATACTAATTGCGGCTAATTACGATCGAAAATCGACCGGTAATTTAATTTAATCGATGTTTCTAAGCAGGTCACCTCACTATGAAGCTAAAACAGACAGATTTCAAATGTGTTCTATTAAATTGACCCTACTATAGTTAGTCCATTGAAAAGTTACATTTGGGTATGCATTTGTCAGAGGACGCAATTTTATTTTTTTAATGTGTAGGGGGGGTCAGTAGAAGCTTAAGTTCAAGTTTGTGGGGTCGGCACCCTTGTCCCCCGGCCGCCATCTTGGAAAAGGGGGTGCAAAGGGTTTTCGCGCTGTATCTCGTAAACTAGTTACCTTACAGAAAATTTAAGCAAACATAAAATGTAGCAAATTAAATTTCCTACAATTTTATTTCTATTACTTTTTATCGTCAAGTGACCAACAAAAAAGTTATAAACAAAAATAAATGAAAATTTTGTTTGTTTGTTCTAGGTTTTACAGCGCTCCAAACTTAAACGGATTCTCGAATGCTCATAGGGATGCAATAAAAACTAAAAATTAGGCTTACTTTTCTATCTATATTTTTTTTATTCATACAATTTATTATGATCTTAACATTCCTATGCTATTATTGAACTATGTTTGACCCTTTTACCCACCACCTATGAGGTATAACATGGGCAAAGTCAAATTTATAAAAATTTTGCAGAAGCATCCAGAGTTAGCAAGTGGAACTAAATTATTTATGAGTGAGAAAGTCGAGTCATCGTTACTCAGTGTTGTTGGCGAACGTTTTTTCGTCTTTTTATATGGCGGAAATAAAGACGATACTCTAGACACTCTGCGATACAAACGATTTGCTAAGACAGTGACAAAAAATGCATTAAAAAATGCATTAAATTTTTATAAATTTGACTTTGCCCATGTTATACCTCATAGGTGGTGGGTAAAAGGGTCAAACATAGTTCAATAATAGCATAGGAATGTTAAGATCATAATAAATTGTATGAATAAAAAAAATATAGATAGAAAAGTAAGCCTAATTTTTAGTTTTTATTGCATCCCTATGAGCATTCGAGAATCCGTTTAAGTTTGGAGCGCTGTAAAACCTAGAACAAACAAACAAAATTTTCATTTATTTTTGTTTATAACTTTTTTGTTGGTCACTTGACGATAAAAAGTAATAGAAATAAAATTGTAGGAAATTTAATTTGCTACATTTTATGTTTGATTAAATTTTCTGTAAGGTAACTAGTTTACGAGATACAGCGCGAAAACCCTTTGCACCCCCTTTTCCAAGATGGCGGCCGGGGGACAAGGGTGCCGACCCCACAAACTTGAACTTAAGCTTCTACTGACCCCCCCTACACATTAAAAAAATAAAATTGCGTCCTCTGACAAATGCACACTAAGGCCTAAAAAATGTAACATTTTAATGGACTAAGTAACAATTCACAGGAAGAATGTAATCTGTCAGACAGTTAACCGACAGTACATTTGAAATGTAAAAACTCTCTTGTATTCGTTTTTCGTAGTTAAGGTTATAAGATGGATCATGCAAACCAGGACGAGTTTCATGCCGGTTCTTCTCGAGCTTGGGTTAGGAGGAATTGGCACCTAAATTCACCTAGTTTATAAGACATTTCAAAGTGATCCTGGTCTAATTTTGTCTTTTGCCAAAAATAAATAATTAGTAAGCAATTTCTGGGACGTACAGATATGTAGTTGGAAGACATTCGTGTTTAAAGTATGGATCATTACCGAGTCATATTTAGTAATAGACCAGACCAGTGGGCCAAGGTCCAACTAAGACGCAGAAGGTTGCGAGTTCGATTCCCGCCGCGCCGCCCGCCCGAATAAGCCGGACTCTTCACATAGCATCACCGGGCTCCAAAGTAAGCAGAGCTTGTGTTATGGTTACCACAAGACTGATATACATACTTATTTTGGTTTGTAAATACATACATATTAAACAAAGAAACACCCAGACCCGAGACAAATACTTGCTGATCATACAAACATTTGTTCCGCGGCGGGAATCGAACCCGCAAATTTCTGCGTTTCAGCCGGACCATGGTCAACTGCGCTACAGAGGTCGTATGATTTAAATAAGCCCCAGACACGGGTATTTTACAAACTCTTCACTAAAACACCTCCTGACTCTTTTATCAGATCAGTAGGGCGATTATGGAACTCGTGATACATCAATGTCTATCAGTTTCGATTAGCAATCGGCATCAATGTCTATCAATTTCGATTAGCAATCGGCATTATTTCAATCATTCGTTTGATTGAACTGGAACTAGTTTTGACAATAGTATGACATGACAGATGACAACAGTCTAACAAACTTCTTTCACTATACTTACTATTCTCGTCGTAGAAGCAAGTGTAATGTAAATAATTTAAATCAATTATCAAAAATTGCATTATTTGAGCTTCTTAATCTAAAAACACAATTTGTCAACGAATGTAACATTAAACAGTTTCAGTTTTTATTGGTGGCGTTGGAGGTTACCGTAGGTATTATAATATTAAATTTAAAATATTATGGTTCAAATGCCAAATTGATAATGTAAACCAAAGAGTATGTAGCCATAGAAAAACTAAATGTAAACAAACACTCGGTCACTTCACTTTTTCTTGTCGTTTAATGTCTGATTGTTTTGTTGTAAACTTCATTTCACTTAATAATTTATTGATGTCACAAAATTTATTTGAATACGATGTATTTAAATGCTTCGTACGCTAAACACGCTAAACACGCTACCACAATCGTACTTTGTAAATTGGTCGAGTTATGTACCTATAGTTTGATACCAACTTCACATTGTAACTAGCGATAGAAGCCGATAGAAATCGCAGCTATAAGCTATCCGTAATACCAATTCATCAATAGTAACTGAAAGCTATCAATATGAAAGTCTCAATGAAAGCAATTAAAGTAAAAATCTATGAAAGCTATGAAAATATCAATGTCTTGATAGTATCAAAGTTCCATAATCGCCCACAGCTCGCTGTATCTTTAATATTACGTTATCTTTCTTGACAGGTAAACTGAATCAGCTCTATCAGCTTATTTATAGAGGAGTTTCGTTGAACAGCACCCTGGCATTCGATCATTCGATTATTTCGTTGTCACCATAAGTAAATACCAACATACTTTGTTAATAATATTTTATATAAGAAAATAATTAAGAAACTTCTCAACCAGCTTGAGCTGGTATTCTTGCGTAAAATGAAATAAAATGAAATATTTCAAATAAGAAAACGACCAGTCTCGTTTTAAGTTTAGATCTATGAAATCAAAAAAACTCTAGCAAATTGAAGCATAAGTTAAAAAGGTTTTATGTTTACGTTATATTTTGAAAACTAAACATCCTACTAACATAAAAACCATTTTGGAATGTAGAAACAAATCACTTTCATATATTTGTATAATTTTTAGAACCTTATATCTTAACAAACATTTGTCCAATTTTATTCAAAGTGCTAGCTTATTAACCGATTTTATATTTTATTTTATTTAAGGAGGAGGTTTTCAATACGGAGGTTTTTTTTTATGTATGTTCACCGATTACTCGAAAACGGCTGAACCGATTTGGAAAATTCTATTTTTTTTTGAAAGGGTATACACACAGGTGGTCCCATATAAATTTTATCAAAATCGGTCGAGCTGAAAAATCTACGAAAATCTAAAAATTGTATACATCGATGATGTTTTCATGTACTTCGATACCTCGCTGTATCATTGGAGCGGTGCGTTTATTTGGCCTACCCATATTATATATATACAAAATACATCTACTTTGCACCAAAAATGTAAAAAAATGCTTAAATTTTATTCAATGAATACGGTTTCTTTTTAGTTTTTAAAACGTAATTATTTCTCAATTGTATTGTTGGCCTGTTAAATTTCATGCAGATCCGATTAACTGTTTGAATGTTATCGTCAAACAAACAAACATAATAAGTATGGAATATGGATGCCATATTACTAAACTAGGTTTGTGCATAAATATAATTTAATGCCTTAAACAAAACTAGTTGTAAATTTAGCATTGCATGGCACCTACTGATGGAACAAAAGATTACAAACATGTATTGTTATCTACAGATTTACCATTACTTATCTGGTCAAAGTCTGCAAACAAATCATGGTATTTCGCGTAAAACGAACGCCAATCGACGCTGATAAGTGTTGATGTGTGCTGATATAAATTTACAAACATGTTTAGAATTCGTTGAAGAAGGCTAAAGCTGTGTTGTGTTATACCCACATTTTCTGCATAATAACAGCAATTTTAACATAATTTACACGAAGCCTTGATACATTTTACAAATTCATGTTACCAACTTTAAATAATGGGTGTCTATGTCTACTCGGCAAACGATTGCGATAAGTCGGAACGATAATGTTTTTGAAAAACATTCTGAATTTAGTCGAATTGTTATTATCGAATCGACTGTTGTGGGGGATTACGACACCAATTGATAAAAGTAATATAGATCGTTCCATCGTATAAATTATAGAATCGACTGTTATTACATCAATTGTCAAAAGTAATGTCGATCGTTCCATCGTACTAATTATCGAATCGAATGTTGTTACATCAATTGTCAAGAGTAATGTCGATCGTTCCATCGTAGAAATTATCGAATCGACTGTTGTGGGGGATTACAACATCAATTGTCAAAAGTAATGTTGGTCGTTCCGTACAAAACAAGTCGAAACTATGTAGGTAAGAGACCTTCTCTCAAGAGGAAAACCTCTCTTTGTCTGGTTTGTCTAACTGGTTTGTCCAAAAGAAATTATTGTCCTTGTGGTCAAATTGACTAACCTAAGGTTAGAGTATAGAAAACAATGTGCAAGACGAGCGAACAAAGCAAGCGTGCCGCAGCGGCCGCTAAAGCACCAGAAAAATGTAGATCATTCAATTCATAGCAAGTAGTTTGACCACAAGGAAAATAATTCCTGCTGGACAAACCAGTAAGACTAAAATGTTTGATCACGACGCAGAATCTGCTAAAAGTAGGTGTTTGCACGAGTATTATCCCGATTTACATCATCGTTTATTCATTTCAAGATTAGGCCCCTGCGCGTTTGATATAAATATACAGAAATCTATGATCCTTAAGGTGGTTAGTCATCATTAGGTCTAAATATGGCTTTAACTGAACATGCAACAATAACCAAACGCTCACCTGGCCGTCCTCATCCGAAGCGCCGCGCAGTTTTCCTTGCACTTGTAAGCGAGCACTTGCTTGATCCGACTGACTTCAACATCTGGGAAGTGCCTGCTGACGTACGATATGAGGGCGTGTACTCTGCGCCGGTCTAAGGGCGGCTTGGTCGGGCGGGACTCTTGACCGGCGCGGGACCACCTCTGCCCGGTGACGGAACAGGTCGCCAGCTCGATGGGCGAGAATAGCGCGGCAGCAAGCCCTCGCGTTACCTTCCTATAGTCCCCCCATTTGACGCCGCGGAGCAACTCTTCGCGGATCTCGACGCCTTCGCCGAGTTTTATCTTGGAATTGAAAAGATATTGGTGATTTTGTTGTTTCGATGGACAAGCTAAATTACGCAATTTTGCTTACATCAAAGTCAAAATTAGAGTAACATTTTTAAAATCAGTTACAATTTACATTCCGATCCTTTATTGAATTTATTTTCCGCCGTTTTATTAAACACCAAATTACATGGAGCTAAAATACGTCAGTCGCACGCGTTAACTTTAAGAAGCGTCGTTAAAATTGTTACTTTTATTCAGACTTTAGTGCACACAGAACAATATCAAGGCCTCAAGAAACATTTTAAAAACCCTCGTAAAACTATAACTCGTTCATTATCATTCAAATGAGCCCAATCACTATACCTCTGCTGTAAGTGTGTGAGGAGTTGGGTATTTTACAGATTCCGGTTGATGCTGCAGGATCAGGTCAAGGTTACGATGTTCATTTAACATTATTGAAGTAACAGGATACCAAGTTTCGATTCGATCAGACCTGTGGAAGTTACTTAGATCCTTTCATATAGTAGAAAAGAGCTGATGTTGTTCAAATAGCAGAACAAATTCTCTTGGACCAAGCAAGAATATCACTTTTGTATCACATACCCAATGTCGAAATTAGAAGTCGGACCAAAGTCGTGGACGTAGATATGCAGATCGCCAGGTTGAAGTGGAAATGGGCGGGACACTTGGCAAGAGTGGATAACGGGAGATGGACAAAGGCGGTAACGGAGTGGTGGCCAAGGGATGCTCAACGGCCATGATTCAGACCACCAATGCAGATAAGCACTGTACCTACACCTAATTATGTCCGAGTTTATTTTATTTTGTTTTTTAGAAATGAATCAGCTCAGCTGACATTCTCGCCATTCTATAGTTACTATTATTTATTCGTGTAATAGATATGCATTATTTTTGTATACTTTCGTAATTTGTAAATTGTTTACAATATTTATTTTATATATATATTATACTATTATGTCATAGAGGAATACTACACCTTAGACAAACCAGATTTAGGTTTTTAAGGTGTCTTTTATTTAAGTGTTATGTACATTTAAATTTTTGTTAAATATAAAAAAAACCGCCGGATGATCGAACGATATAGTCGGCGTTGTCGGGAACCATGAGACTTGCTAGGGACCGGAAAGAGTGGCATAAGAAAGAGGAGGCCTATACCCAGCAGTGGGTGTAATCGGGCTGAATGATGATGATGATGATAAAGCAAAAACATTCTCGATCAAATCACAAATACACACGTTATACTTATAACAGTCTTATGTTTGCGTAGAGGTTTAATAAAACCAATATGTGACATCACAGGGTTTCTACTCGTGAAACCGATTGCGATTTATCGGAACGATAAAGTCGTTAATATCTAATATAAATAAAACAATAAATATAAATAATGCCGAACATTTCACACAGCATCTGGTCCCAAAGTAAGCAGAGCTTGTGTTATGAATACCACATGACTGATATACTAACATACTTTTTTTTTGTTAAAACATACATATTTTATATGGATACACCCAGACCCGAGACAAATATTTGTAGATCATACAAACATTAGTCCTGCAGAGGGAATTGAACCCACAACCTTCTGCGTATCTGCACTACAGAGGTCGTATATATATGCCGAATTCAGTCGAATTGACAGTTGTTTCGATATCTTATTCAAATTATCGTATCGTATCGTATGTAATGTGGGAATTCGACACTAAGTGACAAAAGTAACGATATAACTATGAGTATAATATTGCACGATAAATGGCTCGATTCATCGTTTATCGATTTTAAGACAAGACCCCTAAATCATCATACGTAGCCGGCATCAGAAAACGTCAAAATAATACATTTTTGAGAGTACGATTTCGCACAGACACGGACAAGCACGGACAAGTCATCCTCAGACTTGTTCTCAATGTTGTGTGTCTGTAGATAGAATAGATAAAACGATAGATAGAACGAACATAATATATGTTCTAAACAGAGTAACCTGCGCTAACCAAAAAAGAACCAGTAGCACGGCTAATTATATCGAAATGAAACTGTTAGAATTTTTACGTATTGATTTGCGCGACTGTTCGCCTGCGTAATTCGGCTGTCTCTCATTCATTGTTTTGCAAAGTGCCCTTGCCCTTGATAGCGGACGGGCATCGGAATCTTTTGGGGCACCCAGCCCGCCTGGGCTATTTACGACGTAATGATAAATGAGTACCTAGACATGTTTTTCTTTACCATAAAGTTATATTATTATAAGGCTGGTGTTATCAGCGGTTCGAGAGAACATTTCAAAGTGCGTAAAATTAGATATCTCCGAAATATTGTGAAAAGATCGGTATTAATAATAGTACAAATGCGTACAACAGGAACCTTTGCAGGCTTGCTGTATCACACTGGGTTTTTACCACATTAGCTGGGGACTGATTGGAGGCAGACTATTTAGTACTGCAGATACATAGATAGTTACACTCGCTAATGTCCTACACGATCAACAAATACATGGAGTCAGGTCCAAAATTTATCTTGATATGTTTAGTTATGAGACTTTGCGGTCCACCGAGGAAAATGTATAAACTTATAAATCTACTTGCCCATTAAACACACGTCTCAATTATTAATCGGGGAAAAAAACATATAATAGGTCAAAACATATTTGTCACTTCATAAAAACCCATTCACAAACGACGTACATATTTAAAACGGCATTGAGTATTGAAATACAGACTCCAGAACTAAATTAAGATAAATATCAAAGTCACAAGTTGAATGGCATAGGATATAATGATGATACATACATACATACATAAATGAAATTATGCCTGTTTCCCGGCATGGTAAGCAGACACGGATACCCACTTACCTGTATAGATATCCTGATAAACTTTTTTTTTTGCTTCATTCATGTAATCACTCTCTCATGCATGGTTACTCTAAACCTACATGTTTTGAACCTGAACTAGCCTTTCTTTAACACATACCAAAAACTATGGTTATGTACTCATTATGTACAAATTAATACCTATTAATTGTAATAAATCTATATATTAATACGTGAAGCAATTTCGCACACTTATCTATACCTATAAAAGAGCTTAACCTGACTGACTGACTGATTCATCATCGCCGAGCCGAAACCGCTGTAGCTAGAAAGCTGAAATTCGGAAGGTAGCTTCCTTTTATAGCAAAACCACCCACTAAGGCGGGATTTTTTGAAATTCATCCCCTAAGAGGGTGAAAAGGGGTAAAAAACGAATGTATGAAACTTTTAACGCGTGTTGCGAAGTGCTTGAAACTTGATTTGAATAATTAAAATACAAAATAAATGAACACGTGTTTTATGTCAGTATTTATCAAAATAACTATTACAAAGGGGTAAAATGGGGTGTCAAAGTTTGTATGGGAACTTTTTAACGGGTAGTGTGATTTCTTAGAAACTTGGTTTGGATACTTAAAATGCAAAATAAATAGACACATGTTTCAGGATTTTTCAAAATAACCCTCATAAAGGAGTAAAATGAAGTGTGAATGTTTGTATGGAATATCTTTTTAAAACGCGGCGCGTGGACGAAGTCGCGAACGGGGCAGCTAGTACTTTATATAGAGAAGGAGTGCAGAATGCCAATATTTTGCTAATAAAATTATGCATAAAAATACATTTAATTATGAATTAATTATGGTCGATTTTTGACTAGAGGACGACCACTAGTAAATATAGATGCACAATGCACAACAACACCATCTAGCCCTAAACTAAGCATAGCTTGTAATATGGTGACCAGATGACTGATAGAATACTTATATATTTAAAATAAATAAACATATTTTATAACACCCAGACACAGAACATAATATAGCAGCGTTCATCACATGTTTATCCTGGGAAGGAATCGAACCCTCAACCTACGGCGCAGAAGGTAGAGCTACTATTTATTTAGAAGTAGAAAAAATGTATAGATTGTGTGAAATACGATATAAGTAAGAAAGGGGTGAGTACTGAGATGAAGAAAGAAACATATTGTCTCAACCCCACTTAGCGTGGGGTAAGGGTAGGAAGATGACGATGATTGTAATTTAATAATAGCACAGAATAAACATAATCTTACATTTAATAGGAATACCCAACTCGTGTTACAATTACAATACAATGTACTACTGTAAACAGATTCGACCCGACTCCCCTTAGTTAATAATTACGTTTTAAAAACTAAAAAGAAAACCGACTTAATGTATATAAAAAAGTATTTATTCTACGCTTTTTAGTACATTATTATTTTTCGAAACTCCTAAACATATTTTGCTATTTCGATATTTTGCTTTCCTGTGACATTCCCCTGGAAATAAAATATCGAAATATCTTTGACATATATGGATGACATAATATTATTACCAGGTATTTTGATTTAAAAACAAAACTACTGAACCGATTTTGATGAAATTTCTATAGGACCAATCGGGAAGTATATCCTTTCAAATGAAAAAGGATTTTTTCAAATCGGTTCATAAATGACGGAGTTATGAGGTAACATGAAGAAAAAACCGAATTGAGAAACACTTCCATTTTTTAAAATGGGTTATAAATTAAGGGTCTATTTTATAAAGAGTTTGTTTTATATTGTTTAAATCTGTTGTCATCTTTATTCGTTGACATTAAAATGATACGAACAGAGCATACTTAAAAGCCACTCTAGCTAAATATATTATTATGGAATAGAGGGTAAATTAATGGACAACAACATGCCAGTATTAGGTTCTCTCTCTCTCCTTTCTTTAAGCAGAGCGCAAACGTGGACACTCTTGTGTCAGATACAAGCTACCGATGAATATTTGATTTCTATTGAACCAGTATCAAATCATCCACTCCCTGCGTATACGTAAACATTTTTTGTGTCCAGTTGCTCACTCTTAACACTTACTCATTGACGATCGAAAAGTGTTCGGTGTCGGTAACTAGAAACTAAAAGTCGTCAGTTGAAGACACACGCAACATTAACAAATTTCCTTACAATTTTAATGAGTTTCTTCATTGACGTCCATCGTGAGACGGACAGACAGCAAGGAACGAATTGTACCAGTGGCCAGTAGTAGCAACGGGCGACTGTGTCCGATCACCGCTACAGGACTCAGCAACTACGGTTCCCTTTGATGGTGTGCCGTGTCGGCAACAAAGAGTGTCTACGTTTGCGCAGCGACAGAAATATATGCTATACTGAATGCTATAAAACACATAGATGGGAAGTAAGTAGGTATCTACTGAAATTTTTACGATACAATGATAAATAGCCCATAATGCTAGCGATAATAGCAGATAACAACGAAACCTTCACAAAAAATATTATCTAGTACAAATTTCATTTAATAATATCCTTGATGTATAATTACATTTGTTTGAAGTGCCATGTCTTAGTAAAAATACTTTTAATACTATATTAATATGTCAACATTGTAAACAAGTCAAAATTATACTTAATTATCTACACTAAACTAGCTGTTGACGGCGACTTCGTCAGCATTTTTTTTAAAGGAATTGTAGCATAAATTCTTCCTCAGGATGCAATTTATCTCCTTGCCAAATCTTATTGATAAGTTTCAAACCAATCACACCCACCACCAATTAAAAAGTTTCCATACAAACAAACCCGTTACGTACCCATTTTACTCCCATTTTACTGAGCGTTATTTTGAAATATCCTGAAACACGTGTCCACTTATTTTGCATTTTAAGTATTCAAACCAAGTTTCTAAGAAATCACACCACCCGTTAAAAAGTTCCTATAAAAATTTTGACACCCCATTTCACGCCTTTGTAAGGAATACTTTGAAAAATCCTGAAACACTTATCGATTTATTTTGCATTTTAAGTATCCAAACCAAGTTTCAAAAAATCACATCACCCGTTAAAAAGTTCCCATACAAACTTTGACACCCCATTTTATCCTTATCTCGCCTTTGTGGGTTGGCTTTGCTATAAAAAGAAGCAACCTTCTAAATTTCAGCTTTCTAGCTTCAGCAGTTTCGGCTCGGCGATGATGAATCAGTCAGTCAGGTTAAGCTCTTTTATAGGTATAGATCTATTGATTCCGTGACTTGGATTAGCAATCCAACTGATTTACTCCTACTATGCTTCGAGTACATGAATTCGGAGTTTATGGGTTTATGGAACTCATATTTTTTTCAAAAGTAGTGCAAAGTGCAAAGTAGGATAACAAATTATCTACAACAAAGTTGGTCGACTGATGTATTTTAACGGAAATTAAGTGGCAATAAGCGTGAAGACTATAAGTAGTTCTCATAGAGATGGAGATAAAACAGAAGAAAGAGTAAAATCAATAAAACCATTAATAATGAATTCCACTATTACTACAACACTAAGTTTCCGAGTTTCACATTTATATACACATACCTACAACCCCTACAAATCCCTAAAAACCCCCACAACCCCTAAAAACCCCTACAACCCCTGAAAAATCCTACAAACCCCTACAACCCCTACAAACCCCTACAAATCCCTAAAAAACCCTAGAATCCCTTAAAATACATACATACAACAATTGCTCGTTTAGAGGTATTATTAGATTTATGGTTTTCTTCATCAGTGAAAATAATGTGGTTTTCTGCATTACTAAAAACAATATGATTTTGTAAGTGAGATAATAGTAGATTGTTGCACCGAGCGCAAAGTGAGTTATTAATGCACGAGTGTTATGTTAGTGCCCGAGCGCAAGCGAGGGCACTGAATTAACACGAGTGCATTAATTAACTCTCTTTAGCAAGGTGCGTAATTTACTTTTCTTTCAACTTTCAACCAATCTACCTACTGTGATAAATATACCTACTCAAACAAAAAATTTGAAGAATACAAGTTTTACAATGGTACAAAATGCGCGCAATTTGTTTTTTTTTTTCACCAAGTCGGTTTTATTTAGCCGATTTTTATTATCAGCCAGTATCTTTTAGATCGAATGCAAACATTTTATATTAAACTTAATGGGAGATATTAAACCTCTGCAGTAAATTTATATCTAAATAAAAAGTAAAAAACAGCGCAATAATGAAAAACAGTGCAATAATGAGAGTTCATATAACATTACTGTTTAGTTTTGGTTCTGAGCAAAAATTACGTCCTTTGTGATCGGTTTTGGAGTGATTAATGATAACATTACTACGTAGTTGAAAGAAATAGTAGATTGTTGTACCGAGCGCAAAGTGAATTATCAATGCACGAGTGTTATGTTGTTGAATTAACACGAGTGCATTAATAACCCAATTTGGTAAATTTATATCTAAATAAAAAGCACTGAATTAACACGAGTGCATTTACTCTCTTTAGCAAGGTGCCCTCGCTTGGGCTCGGGCACCAACATAACACTCGTGCATTAGTAACTCACTATGCGCTTGGTGCAACAATCTACTATTAACCATGGGAAGTGTGATAGGATGCTTGTATAAATACTAGCATCCTAATCTTGATCAAAATAAGGTTGAGGTTTCATTATATCAAAAATTTTACTAGTATTTTATAGGGAACACCACCTCCTCATCATCCACAACAACATTCCGCATGTATGCGACCAGAAACCAGAGCTCCAAGACCCGCTGATGGGCGCATCACACTATCCAAACACAGGTAAAATGCACGTTTTTACACATAAATTAACATAAGGTGATCCCTCAAACACTTCTCAATACATACAAAAACGGGGGTCTCATTAGACTGGAAATATAGAGTCACCAGCAATAACCCTCACTAGAATCATCCATCTCTAAGATAAATGAAACAGATGCGAGACTTATTCACAATCACAACTCTAGGCAGAGGAAACCTATACATCAATATAAAACTGACTCAGCCTCAGACTGACACAGCTGGTCGTAGATACTTGAGTTTTAGACCATGTGTTATTTTACAGCCTGCTAGTTAGACGCGCACCATGGAAGGAATGGGAGGTGAAGCGAGTTGATCAAAGTTTGTATAAAAATTACATTAGGTAACACGAAGTGGCAGGTTATTCAGCTAGTCCATCTATACAATGAAAGAAAGAGATAAGCATACTCACAAGTCTAGGAGCAGCTGACCCTCCTCTTTCGTTCTCTCGCTTCAACACGAAGGGTAGCGCGCGTCGATGTTGCTCCAGCCAGACCGCATCCGGCACAGGCCGGTTGCGACGCCCGTCCCACCTGCCCACAGCTGTACAAAACTCATGTTATTGCAAAGTCATCTGTTACCTTTCTGCCTATACACCTCTTTTACAGTCTTACAGAAACCATTTTAAAATGCGCTCTCGTATACCACGAACGTCATTTTATTGAACGATATCTTCTATATAAATTTTACCGTCGCGGTTAAGATTAATGTATAGTTAATTGTATATTAACACACGATGACATGAGTTAGAAACGAAATTGATGATAAATAAATGGCATTAGTAAATATCAAGTATTATATCCCCAAGATCAACGGTTAATGTCCTTTGCATTGGCCTTCGGCCAAAGCTACGAGTATACGACTCTAATTTCCTTCAGAAATACGAACCTTTCTCCTGTCTTTCTACTTTCAGATGTTTTTTCTGCAATTTTCCATACCCTATTGAAAGATGAATACGGTTGGAAGGTTCGGAAGAGCTGGATAAATCCAGACTTATGGAAACCCAAGGCCCTAGTATTGAATGCAGCACAATATTAAACGGTATAGATTTTGTAATATAACTGAATATAACAAAACAATAACTGAATTTCTGAAATTCAGTTAGGTATGTTATTTTTTTGTTAAAGTGCTAAGTTGCTATAGCGTTGTGGTGAAATCGAGTAAAGATAATGAAGTTGGCCATTAAGTTTTGTTGGGTAATTTAATAAAGGATTGTTGCAGTCGTAAACACATAAAATTAATTATTTTTGCCAATATTTAATTAACAAGGTAAGCGAGTCTCATTTAATCCTACAGCACCACCGAGACACTTGATAATCATTTTACTGATAATGCTGATACCTTCTTTTGATAAAAAAATAAACTTATTAAAAAATCACGTTTTGTTCGCAATACTTTATTTAATAATTATGAAAAAAATACATTTATAGATACTTCGACCAAATTATTATTGACTACAATTCCATCAAACGAATGTTTCAGTCTGCTTGCACGTTTTATTAAACAGCTTTTTTTATTAGGCAAGTATTTTCACTAAGTATCTCTTAGTTGTGAATTATTCTTGAGATTTTATATTTAGAGTTCTCGTTTTTAAAATAATTTGGTCGAAGAACATCTACAAATAAGTTGAATAAACTGTACAAGCATTGCACAGAAAACGTGGTATAAAGTAACCAACAACGGACAGTCAAAACAAAACAGTAATCCTGTAGGCTAGATGTTCGAAACTCGCTCGGTTGTTTTTGCAACACTAATATTCAATGGTTATTACTTTAAAAAGCTTGAGTCAAATAGTTAACCTTTCCAATAGTTAACCTAAAAAGGCGATTATGGAATTTGGATACTATCAAAACATTGATAGCTTTCAGGAACGGAATTGATGTTGATTATAACAAATGCTTTAATATGAATAAAAACTGAACGTACGTTATAACAATCCATCAAATAATGCTTATTTCTGTTCGTAGCCGATAGACATTTATTGTATCAAGAGTTCCATAATCGGTATGCAGATAGATATAATATTTCTCTATTTTCCATGTAGACAGATAGATTTACTCGTATTTATGTTTTTATCAATTATGTTTGTTTAATTTTCACTTATTTCACGATTTGTGAGTTTTTCTAATACCCGATAGTTTGTCATAGTTGTAGTAAGAGAGTGCGAAAGAGGGTAGATCGATTTGTCTGTTTGTATAAACAATATATTGACTCTGCAATCTAATCGCAACGACTTCAGTTTCTCCCGTGATCATGGCCATGAAACTATGCCGAAATATCGGGAAATAGACAAACTCATAATTCATGGTTAATATCATGGATATGAAAATTATGTGAAATAATAAATATATAATGCCGGACATTTTATATCTAGCTCCAAAGTAAGCAGAGCTTGTGCTATGGGTAATAATATAATAACCATGATAGTTTTAAAAGTTATAATGGTTTATTTATTGACGCTATATGGTACGCCAAAGTGATAAAAATACTTCCAGTCATAAATAATGAAATATTCTGATAACACCAATGGTATGTAATAAAAGCAACCAAGTGAGTTTCGAAGCTTTTGGGTATGTTTAAAATGTAATAGTAACATAAAATAACTATAATATTTGTATAGTGGACAACATTTAATATCGGGCAGTTTAAATTCAACAGTGAAATATTATTTATTTATTGCATGTAATCTATGTAAACTACATATTATTGTATAATATGTGTATAGTTCTATTATTATTGTAGGCGGGTTTAAAATAGCTTTATTCCTTTATTTAGGTTCATTGTAGGTATTCTATAGATGTAGTTTAAAACTTTGTTATATAAACATAATTAACTTTGTGTACACTTGTAGGTATATGTTGTGCAGTAAAATATAATGTTTTTTATTTATGTTCTATCTCTATAGATTTGCAACCAGTTTAGCAGTGTCAAGAGATTCTTTTTACAATACTTTATTATTAATGGCAATAAAAAGCTGCGCCTTATCATATTAATTGGGATTAAAAATATTAAGAAGTGCCTTTTAATTACAAGTCCTAATGTACGTATAAAGCGATTAATTTTAAGATTTATAATTAATTTATTATTGCAGTTAATTTTAGTTTTCATTTAAGATTAAAACACCGTTTTAAAATAAATGCAAAGTTAAAATTTAGAGATCATGGAAAGGAAGTCCCTTGAGATCATTACTTCACTTCAAAACGTATTACAAAACCATTCAAATGTCAAAATATTGTAATTCACAACCCTAATCGTACCTCCATAAAGGAGTCCTCTCTAAATGCTTTTTTTTACAAAATGACTAGATATTTCGTATTTTCATGGCAAACCTTTATAAAACTACACGAATAAAATAAACCGATCAGAATATCAATTAAACAACAAACGCGATAAAAATACATTTCTTAAATATTAATAATATAAGAGTGATTAAAAAAAAACACTGGACTTTCGGGAGATAATGGCAAGTATCTTACAATAGTACTTTAGCAACATAATATCAACTCTATTCAATCCTTTTGTTATTATCGTTATCAAATTCTTTGTCATCGTATTGATACTGTTTATTGACAAATAGGTCCCTTCGTGTTCTTAAAGAAACATCACCCATCGTGCGAAGTAATAAGTATGTATTACTATTCACTATAACAGTAGTCGATGACAAAGACCAACGCGACTCCTCGTAAAAAGAAAATGAGCATTAGGCTTATTGCCACGAGCCATAATATTAATAAGTGTTAACCGTAACTAATATAAGTAGTATTTCAATACATAATTTAATGAAGACTTATTATTATTACTCTTCGATACAATCTGAGATTTTGTACAAACTATTGACCGGGAGCCATTCAATCATTCAACAATAACACTAAAGATAAACTATTGTGTATAAAAATATCACTATTGAGTTCACAACGAACTTATGCTTTGTCTAAACTGCATAACCTCGAGTGTCGGACAAATAAAACGGGTATGACCGGCGCTTTCTCCCGCATTTCCAGTACAAAATATTATAATCTCTAATAAGAAAATACACCTTATATTACATTTCTATTCGGGCGATGGAAAGCGTCGGTCACTATTGTACGGTCAACGTGTATAATGCGTGTATTGTGTATAATAAATATTTAACCAGTAAATAATCTATGTTATGCTATATAAAATCAGCACCGGTCGCAACTAATGCTTTAAGAACAATCAGTCTATTGTCAGAAAGGAAGGAGCTGTGAGTCGCCATAAACTAACTCCCATTAGTCATTGAGAGTGCTAATCCTAAACATGATTCAACCGTTCAATAAATTGCATTGACAAGAGACATGGGATTTACGTTTCTATGTAATTCCCCATGCCTTCAGTTTGACGTAAGTTAATAAAATGTACTGGACATGTACTTAAATGTAAATAATAATTCTTGTGATACACTATCAGTTTGTACGTCGTCATCATGGTAAAAACAATAAGGGCTAGAGGTCACAACACAAACAGTAACAGCTGAATTCAGACTAATAATTTATTTTTTTAACAGGTTATTTTCATACTGGCTTATATCTGTTTATATTAACAGTCTGTTTCGTGAGTGGCTTCTATTAAACGCTAACATCCGTTACTAGCATCTGTCAGTTAATTTTTATATGAGAAAAGAACAGTCCGTTCTGGTTGAACTAGCTGCTGATGACTGACTAACGGATGATTTAATTTTATATGATAGATTAAGTGTTTTTGGAGAGTATACCAAGTGTATCTTACAACTAAGATCTAATGAGAGTTAGTTAAAGCGACAGACAGATGGCACTCGGTCTATCGTAGAAAGGCACACAATAAGCGGAGAGGTGTGACTGCTATAGGCCCCCGGCGATGCTCCGATCACAGACTAGATATAGATACATCTATTGACAGTCTTCTGTGCGACTTTATAAGCCACATCTTCACTCTTCACCGGACGAGACGCAGTACCTACCTCCCCCGCTATGACTAATACTAATCGTGATCGCCTCGCTAATCTTAAATGCTTATTAAAAGAATCGCCTGAATAAAGAAAGTGCCAGTTCATTCATCAAGTCTCTGTATCATCCTCTTCAGTATTAAAAACAACTGATGATCCTGATTTAATCTGTAATATAGGCATCGGTCACAGTTTAGACAGGCCAAAAAATACGGCCAGCCGTAATAATTCAGTAGCTGTTGTATCATAAAGCGGGCGCGGCTGTCAGTTAGCGAGGCGACCCGCGACGAGGTATCAGAAAAAGGTCAGGGAGAGGAGGCAGCCGGCGCGCGGGTTACTGGAAGGGGTGTGCGAGCGGCGGCGGCGGCGGGCTCGGCGACGGCTTCACGTACAGCCTCGGGGCCGGCTGTGGCTTGAAGGGGGCGTGCTGCGCCAGCGTATGCCGCCGCAGATACAGCGGAGTCTTGAAGCTGCGGCCGCAAGTGGAGCAGACCACCGGCTGCGCCTCGTGGATCAGTCGCACGTGTTGCCTCAGGTTGGACGCGTTGGAGTACCGCCGCCCGCACACGGCGCACTGCACGCCGGGAGGACCCGCGCCCGCGCCCGCGCCCGCGCCCAGTGCTGCCAACAACACCACGATCGCACGGAAGCCCCCCGACACCGCACGCGAACAACCCGCGCAGCTCCTCTCGCAATACCCTCGCATTCAAACGCTAATATCTCCAACCGGTTTACTTTAAAGCCTATCCTTATAGATCATTCATCTATCATTTTAAACTGAGGTTGCAATGGAACCTCTGACACCTAAACCTATTATTTTAAACAGAATATTTGCGGTATTAGTGATAAGCCTATTCTGTTAAAAAGATGTAGCATGTAGCATTCGTGTAGCATCAGAGACTGCCTACCCACTGTAGTAGATTATTAATTCAACTCATATGAAATATTAGAGCAATAGGAAATACACAAAATAATGAATTAACACAACAAGAATACTTTACAAATTATTCAACATAGGCAAAATACCATCTCGGGGCATAGATAATGCGACTTAGTTTGACTATTCAATTTAGATAAAGCAATTTAACCTCGACTCTTCGATCATGGTTATAATATATACCTACGTAAAATACATGTTTTTAGTTTAGTAAGCTGAAATTTGTGGTTTGTGGTCCTTTTAAAAAATAAAGTGATAAGGTTAGTAATATCCCGCTTGATGCAAGTTAGTCGACGAATGAGTTCATTCAAATATTTACATTACATATGAATTAACAACATGATCCCGATCCCAAGGACTAGAAAGTTAGCAAGTGTTGCATTATCCCAATAATATAATAACCGGCAATGGCGTCACCATCATATCCTAAACTGTCATTGTTAGTTTTGGAAAAGGTATTGTTATGTTGGTACCATCACGCACCAAGCTAAGTTTGGGAAAGCTAGGAGTCTGTATTAGCATTTGAATGGTATTGTCAGCATTTGAATGGTTTCTTAAGACTTTCCCAAAAGGGGGGCAGTGTCCAATGTCCATAACCAGGCGAGTGCGAGGGAGCGGGCGGGGGTAGCGTGAAGCGGCGAGGCGCGTCGCCCGACACCCGCGCGCCTAGCCACCTTAACCAATAGACCGCGCGCTCTACGACCGAATGTGGAATAAACCGGAGGTTCGCCGGGGGCGCGGCTGTCCGAGTCGACGTGTGCGTGTGAAATGACGTGAAAGTGACAATAGAACTCACCATCGGCGTTCTCGTCGCGCAGCTCCGCAGTCATGCCAGCCATGAGATCCACGTTACCTGGACGAAACACACAGTTAGCTCTGGCTGTTGCGTGCAATGGCACAAATCGTGATGAAGAAAGTTACCTTGCAGTGCGGCGAAGGGGTTCGCCAGTGTATTGTTGTCACCGTAGTACATGTGCGGAAAATTGGAACGCTCCTCGTCACTAGCTTCTTGTTCCATGACTTCCATTTTTGGTTCTAGGAGATCAGAGGCGTTAAAGTCCTGGCTTTTGTCCCTGTCCACGTCCCCGGGGTCCATTAGAATGTCGCTCTCTTCGTTTTTCACCTCTGCTTCGAGATCAGTTTTCACCCTCAGAGACGGGTAGTTGGATATTTCACTATAGTCGTCGTTATTAGGCCTCGTTTGACTAGAAGTTTGGAAGGGAGCTTCATCGTTGAGATTGTTTCTGGCAACATCGGGAGAATTTCTTGTGGAGCGGCGACTCCCGCTCGGCTCGGGGTCGTCGGCTGCCGTCGTCTCGACGTTTTGGCTTGCGGCTTTGGAGGAGGAGGTAGACGGTGGCGGCTTAGCGCTGAGCAAATTACGTAGTTGGGAAGGGGGCGATTTTCGATTTGTTTTCTGAAAACAAATCTGCTATTACCGTATCATCAGACATCTAAACTAAACTTTATTGAGGCATATAAATAAAAGTTAGTAAAGGTATGTTACTGAGCTGGCGTGCAACACCTAAAGTAATCCTTTACTGCTTTAACTGGGCATAGTCGGAAGCCACATACCTTGTCGTTGTGTTGCGAGCAGTCTGTGAGGCCGCGGATTTGCAGCGCATCAGCGGTGCGTAGAAAAGCGCTGAGCTGCGCCTGCGCAATATTCACCTGCCCCACGTACATAAACTGAAGCAGGGCGCGCACGTGCGATACTTCGCAGTCGCGCATGAATATTATTGGATGAGGACATGGGTTGTTCTGGAAAAGGATGCCCTTTTAGTTTTGACACCTTTCCTAGATATCCATATCTTATTTATCTCGATGCCTATCTTTTGAACTCAAGTGCGACTCTGTTAAACCCGTGATTTCATTGTACCTGTACCTCTTTACCGCAAAGTCAGTGGCATAAATTATTCAAGATTTCGTCACACACGTAGCTAATTTATCATAAAAAACTAACAAGCTCACGGCTTTAATCTCTAGACTTGGTTGAGACCCCCTCAGATCTCTAGTCTCTAGATATTTGTAGATGTCTAAAGAAAAGGGTCAGAGGCAAGACCAAACATTAAACTTGGAACATGACCATATTTTGCACAGAAGTAAGTATTCCGTACGTGACAGGTTATAAGCCTATCGCCGCTTATAGAAGGTACAAGGCATGGTGGTTTCCTCACGTTGATTTCCTTCATAGTTTGAGATCACTGGTATTGCGTTTTTTTTTCGGAAAGGAACAATCCATTTGTGAACAAGGTTCGACTTGGAACCCACGACTTTAGGCTTAAAAGGGCTCTACCACTACACCACAAACGCCACATAATTATATCTATAATGGGTGAGGAGGTACACGATGTACCTTACGTACGAATCTTATAAGATCACCTCTATATTCGCGTAGTGTGATAAATAAATTCCTACCTATTCTTGGAATACTGTCTTTGTCTTTCGATCGAATTTAGTAACCTGTTTAAGCCCATGCTAAAGACAAAAGAAGGTGAACAAAACAACTAGGTATCACCTATTTCTAAGATATTACGATAACGATTATTTTACAAATCTTATGAATAAGAAGGTAAAAACAATCAATAAGACGAGAAAAGTTGAGTGTAGCAAAAGCGAATGACCTAATAATATGGTTTTGCGCAGTCAGTTGATGCGTTTGTCACCTTGAGTTGAATGAGACGCAAAATGTTTCCGAAACATTGGATTAAACTAAAGGGTAAAACAAAACATAGACCAGACAAATACAAGCATTTTCCTCATTATGATAAGAATCCGCTAGACGTTATACAAATCAGAGAACCTTTGAAGGAATTACGACTCCCCTTACAAGTAGCAAAGTAAATTATAGAATACGTAAATGAAATGATTACGTAATTAAAATGGTCTTCCGAAATTTCCCTATGGTTAAAATTGTATTGTACCTATCTGCTACGTTGTTATCGCTTACAACCTACCATCGCTAGGCGTTATTTATATCTAATTAGGTAAGGTGAGTATTATAATCAGTATTGCAATCTTTTAAAAAGTTGCATATTTTGTTAACAAATGTAGAGTCGAAATTCCAACAAGCCATAAAATTGACCTTGGACGAAATGATTGCGAAGTGCCGACCGACATTCGCCAATTTTGTTGGTCTTTAAAAAAAGATTGATTCAAAATGAATAATCGCAATTTCAAGGTAAAATCTGACAACGGTTTTTGGGATAAAAATATACCAATGTTTTCATTCAGAGGAGTACGACTATTTATTTAACGACATCGACAAAGATAAGCCTGCGAACAAAGGCTCTGATTAGGGTCAGAAAGACGAGAATAGCGAAACTATAGGGTTGATTATTGGACTTCAGAACCCTATATCTAAAATAGATTGGCTGTACATATCCCTTATCAAAATGTATTATAATATAGGTTTAAGTTCAAAGTCCAGTCATTTACTTTAAATGCACAAAATACATTACTTATGGAAATAAAAGTCAGGCAAATAAGATAATGATATTCTACAGTTTTAACGTCAGCGCCATAGCGTTTATTTTGCATAATTATGTCTGCTGGCTGACCATGAAGTCTGTGGTTTTATTTATAAAACTACATGGTCATTCGCGAATTAATAAATTAATTAACTGTTATCCATATTCAACATTGTACCTCTATTCAGTCTACCTACCAATTCTGTTTAGCCTACAGTTTACAAATCTAAATCAAAATACGTAAACAACCTGGCTCAACGTCCGACGTCACCTCGCTTCAAGCGATTCTCAATCCTAACTCATAAATGAAGGACCCCAAATACTTTGTCTAATCCACGGATGAAAAAGTAATGACTTTGAAAACAAAACTTTTTACAATTTGACTTCAGAAAAATTGCCAGTTTGTAAAACATGCACATATAACATAATTGGTCCAACTAAAGTAAAGTCTATTTTATTCACAATGTGATGGATATACCAGGAAAAAATTATATAATCATATATTTCAGTAAACTAGTGGTCACCCACTGGTCGAAATTCAACCATAATTAATTAATATTAATTAATAATTAATGTATTTTTATGCATACTTTAAAAAAATATTAGCATTCTGCACTTCTTCTCTATATAAACTATAGGTGTGCGAAATTTCATACTCCTCCGTCCGCGCAATTTTCATTCATAAATTACAAAGTTTTTGCTTCACATATTAATATATAGATAATGCTGGACATTTCACACAGCATCATCTAGCCCCAAAATAAGCAGAGCTTGTTTTACGGGAACATTATGACTGATATACCCTCATAATGTTCAGACCCCTATAACTTTTTAAGATCTCAGTGGTCATTAAGACTATTATGTATGAAGTTACTTCTTATTTGTTTCAAGGAACTATATTCACAAAAAAAAAGTATTAAAGTAGTATACAGTCTTGTGGTATCCATAACACAAGCTCTGCTTACTTTGGAGTCAGATGATGCTGTGTGAAATTTCCGGCATTATTATTATTATTTTCATAATTATATGTTTTATAGAAATTTTGTAATCATACTAAATATTGACATTATAAAGAGAAAATACCTAGGTATTTGTATGATAGGTCATGGCTGTAAGCTAAAAACTGCAATATATGTGTAAATTTTTCTAATCTTATCATAAATCTATCAGCCAGATATTAAACTTTAATTACTTACTAAATTCATAATAACTAATTGGAAAACAACTATAGTATTATATTTAGGTACTGCAATAATTAAAGCTGACGAGACATTAGAATGCATAACTTAAATTAAAAAGATACAAAGAACATTTTTATATGATACACACCAAAAGAGAAAGAAAGAAAGGAGTACATAAATGCAAAATAAAAAAAAATGGTAAAACTAAAAGCTAGTAGGTATACTATCTACCTACATCATCATCAGTCCTTCTTTCTCTGAGAGTGTACAATCAAACAGGTTCAGTCTCATATTAATGCTTAATCCCAAACTTGGATCACTTATTCAGTTCAATCTTTTTAGGTGTAAGATCGAAACATTTAAAAACGAAATAAATTAACTGAAATTCCATTAAATGTCTAGCTAGGCTATCACTGGTGAGTATAAAATCAATTTTTATATCATCCATGAAATATGAAACTTCTTTCTTTGGTTTTCAAGTTTTCATATAATTAGTTAGTTAGTTCAGTAATGTATGTTATTTAAATTAAGAAAATATATACAGTAGAACTCCAATTATCCGAACTCCGGCTATCCGAATCGCCGATTATCCGAATCACAAAAAATTGTCCAAAAAAAGTCCGAAAACGGTTGAAGACCGCAAAACAGCTTACATTGACGGAGATGTTTAAAAAACAATGATTTTTATTTCTAAACTTGTACATAAGTACATTTTATTTATATTTAAAACATGTGAAAATTTCATGTTTCTTTCATTTAATTCAATAAAAAAATAGTGCAATATCAAAACGTAGCTTTTATTCTCTCCAATGGCAATTTTTTTTAAAAAAATCCGATTATCCGAATATTTGATTATCCGAATGGGTCCCGGTCCCCATTAATTCGGATAATTGGAGTTCTACTGTATATTGCTTGACAATGCACACAACACCCTCTAGCTGAAACTAAGCATAGCTTGTATTGTTGTAACCAGATGATTGATAAAATTCTTATTTATTTTTAAATAAATACTTATGATACTTTATAACACCCAGACACCAAACAAACACCTATGTTCATCACACAAATATTTTAAGGGAATCAAACCCTCAATTTACAGTGCAGAAGGCAGAGCTACTATCGACTGAGCTGACAGGCCAAATTATTAGTACTACAATAATAATAACAGTTATATTTATTTTACCAACATTACAATTTACTACAGATTTATGAGTAGGTTCCGCACTAGGTCTAGCCTGTATTGCCTAAACCCTATCTGAATGCTTCAAAAACAAAATGTTATGTACATAGTTTCACTTAAGTATAATAATAATAATAATAATAATAATAGTTCCGGACATTTCACACAACATCATCCCCCAAAGTAAGCAGAGCTTGTGTTATGGGTTCCACATGACTGATAATACTACTTATATACTTTTTCTTTGTAAATACATATTATACATAGAAACACCCAGACCTGAGACAAATACTTGGAGATCATACAAATATTTGTCCCACGGTGGAAATTGAACCTGCAACGTTTTGCGTCTCAGCCGGGCATAAGGCCCACTGCATCACAGAGGTCATCATAATAACAAATAATAACAAATGACTGATTTAGTAACAGAATTTATTATCTTAGCAATTAAAAGGTAATCACCAATCAAACATTATAGAATTCTGTAGACATTTCTGTCAGATTCATGTTGTAAAGTTAAACTGTTTTTCAATTGTTAGCTACCTACTCTTTTGTTATCAATGTTTAAGAATAGATAAGAAGCGTAAGTTTGCTATAGAAATACTGAATTTATGAGATTTCAGTAATGATTCAAGTAATTGACAAAGAATAGGACATGCCATAGGTGAAATGATTAAAATTCTAATTGATTAGTTTTTACATTCCCAAGTACTGATTAATATTCATTAAGACATAACTTGTCTCACACAGGCTAAGCTATGTTTTGAAACAATCCAGACATCTCTCAAACTATTACAAAATCATTTTTATGGAATTGAGAAACTATGCAGACACAGCTATTTGATTAGCATGCATTGTAATCATTGCATTATAGTGCACAAAGAATCCATTAAATGCTTTCAAGACATAAATGTAATCCATAGCCCCAATGATAATGAGATAATTAGAAATTGTGAAACAGAATTTTAAAGTAGGTACAAATAAATGAAATCACGAGTACTTAACCGGAACGCGAGACATGGCATTTGTAAGTAGATCAAGTGTTTTATACATAACAACTTTCACTACAGTCATTGTGATGGTGACACATCAAAGTGTGGGGAGTGAAAGATGGACTTACTTTGAATAGTTCCTTGAAATATGGACTACAGGCCGAGAGAACCACTTTGTGGGCCTCGAGCCTGTGTCCCTCGCATGCCAGGGTGACATCCACGAAGTCCTCATCATCGCGAAGTGCCTCGAATTGAGAAGTAATATTCGCTTGAAAATTGTTCCATCTCAAACAAAATTGCTGGTCGCCACCCAGTTCTGTACCTTCCATTACTTATAGACATAACTCGATATCCCTGCTCATTTAATTGGTTGATAAGAGTAGTTAATTAACGAAAATAAATATATCACAGTAACTTGCAATTTCAGTCGCCGTCTGGCCGAAAATCTTACGAAAGAAAACAATCAATAAAATCTCCTACCAATATGAGAAAAATAAAAACTTTTTAATTTGTCATTTCGATGGACATTCACTTTGACGTTTCGTTCCACGTTACGATTCCTTTCGGTTTTTTTCTAAATTGGCAATTATTTATAGTGCTGGGGTCTGAATCGACAATTTCCGAGAACATTCAAAATGATGAATAGCCAATCGTTTTCGCACTAATTACATGCCAACCACATACAAATAGTAGGTAAAGGCAATAGCATAATTTATTTGGTTACCGTGCAGTGGTAAGCATCGGCCGGCGGGGCGCGGTGCTTCGAGCTGGGACTAAGAAAAACTTCTTTCAATTAACGAACCTACTTACGATGCGATTATGGCAACAATATTGGTCATTGACCTCTATATCCCATTTCATTTCACGCATTTCGCTAATCTTCTACATGTCATTTTATTAACACAAAAATAAAGATTTTTTTGTTCAATCATAGATAGAGCATACTTGGCAAAGTACCCATAACTAAATAAAGTCTGGATCAGGTCGAGCTATCTATAGATAGTTTGAAGAGGTTCTTAGCTCACCTACTTCTCATGTATTTTGTATATTTCGGTACATAAACCACTTATTATAGTCTCTAAAGATACCTACAGAAATAAATAAGTACCTAATTCCTTAATAGTAGTACAAAAACGAAAGTGTGAAATTCAGCATGTCTGTTTTCTTGATACGCAAATGTCCCTCTTTAATTTAAGTTAATTTTAGTTTTTCTCATGTAAGTGAATTTTATTCCTATGAGAAAATAAATACCTATCAAACCGAAAACAGCTGAAATCTTGATGAAATTTGATATGGAGATAGAATGTATGTTGGGGTTGGTCATTGGCAACTTTTTATAATGGGTGGCAGGAGACAGCAAGTAAATGATAAAATATATAGTTAAAATAGTTTAAAATTGTGTTTTTATTAATTTTCGAAAAAGTCTTTGAAAGCTAATGATTATGAACTAAATATTATGTACATTTATAGATCAATTAATAGTTATCTCATATCAAGTCCTACAACCTATATATAGGATAATAATAGATAATAGGTAAATAAAATCAACTAGTAAATAAATGTTTATTAACAATGATCTTACAAAGCCTGCTCACCCTCAACCATCTCCTTCAGATTTAGCAGTTCAAATTGCCCTGTGCCTTTTGTTTCTGTCCTAACAAGTTCATCTAGTATTCTGAAGTTGCCGGGATCAATCAGGCATATAAGATTAGCTGTGCCAGAGTCCCAATTCTCTTCTTCAACACTCATAGCCAGCTTTACAACCTTATCTTTAATTTTCCTCGCATCTTTACCAACGAGTAAGATTCTGACTCTCATCTGTGCACGTTCAAGTGGTATTTCAGTTTTCAAAAGCTGTATAACATCCAGAGCCTGCTGTTTAGCACTTTTGTTTACATTGACAGAGAAATGAATATCTTTCATAGCTTTCTCAATGATGGAGACTGGGTAAGGTCTTTTTGTCTCAGGGTTAACACATTTGTCTGCAACAGTTGTAGCAATATCTTTGAATAGGGAGTCAATTTGTGAATGCCGCTCTTTGTCAGAAACTTGTAGTTCACCCTTTTCGAGAATCTCTTTGCATATTTCGGTTTGGTCTTCTTTGCTGAAGATTTTTACAAGATCTTCCTTTTTGGCCACTTGTCCTTTGGAAACATTTGTGAAAACTGTGTGTGTTTGTAAAACTTCATCAATATCTTTCTCCCTAAAAAAAAATAATCAATATTCATATGGTTTAAGTACATAAAGTCCAAAATAATGTTGTAGCACATTTCATATTATTGACTAAAAACAACACTTACACTTTATTTCTCCAAGATATAACTTTGTTTCTATAGCAAGCTATTTCAAACCTTTTACCACCTTTTTTTAGTCTCACAATCGCAACATTCGTAAGGCGTATTTGGTTCGTGGGTGTAAATATTTTGGACATCTTTGTTTATGTATTACAATTCGAAACTTATAATCGAAAGTAGTATTCGCAAAGAACTTCTTTTCTGGTTCTAACCACAGACACAGAACACCTTTACTCAGCGCTGTCTGTCTTATAATGTCTTACAACTTACATTACAAGTCAATTAGTTATGATAAAATTTAGTTTCTCTGTCTACGATAAAATTGGTTTTCTCTGAAAATAAAAAACAATGAAAATGAATGAATTATTAAAACGGTCAAGTGCGAAGGTCGCGCCTCACCGCCTCACCTCTTATAGGATATTGCATACTCTTTAGTCGCGCCGGATAATATAGTACCACAGAGTAGGTACTTTATATAGTACTATAGAACTTCTAGTACTAGAGTCGGGACACTTCTTCTTTCTTCTTTTCTTCGTTAATGGCCTGTGACATACTTATGTCAATTCTGCCAATGTCAAGTGTTTATAGTTTATATTCAGTTTGTTTGTTATAAGTCTTAGTCGATGGTCAGTTGTCAATTCTAGACGACACGCGGAATGGCGTCTATAATTTTCTTGGGACTCCTCGAAGTTCAAATCACACTGCACCACAATACACATGCAATCCAATTATCCAAACCCGCCCCGCAGTCACAATTTATTAATTAAAATTCCGCCAAGATTACTGAATAAAACATGCAATAAAACGGGTAAAATATATTAGATTAGCAGAACCATGTTGCTCCATGAAATGATAGACGAAGAATCCCGAGTCGGGACACCATCGATTAAAATAGACTAATGTTACGTCAATGTCAAAACCTACTAATGATAACCTTAAAAAAACAAAAATAGGGATATAATATATTAGGGATGTGACACTCTACATAAAAAATAGATTTTTAATTAATCGATTGTTTTTTTAGCATGAAAAATCGATTAAAAAATAATCGATTTTTCGTAAAAAATAATAGATTTTTTTATTAATCGATTTTTCCCTTATTTCTCAATTAATTTCAAAATAAACGTCATAAATATTATATTTATCAAAGTTTAATTAATTAAAAATATACAACAGAAATAATAAGTTTTTAAATAATCAACATTATAATAGGTTCAAGCTGAAATGTTTTTTTTTCAACAATAATTAACAAAATTAAACTATTCAAATAAAAAAACTGGAAATCCGTAGGCAATGAGTTCAGGAATAACAGCTTAAGCTTAAGCGTTTGAATAATATTCGGCTCCTGGTCTTTGAAAATGAATATGACAAAGACCAAAGTCATGACAAACACGATCAAGCGCAAAATCATTGTATTTGGGCAGGATATGCAATACGTCACGGAATACTTTTACTTGAGCCAGGTAGTCTCCAAAAACCAAGAAATAGCAAGACGGACAGAAAATGCATGGAGGAGTATTGGTCTTTGAAAGATTTTATGAAGTCACTCTTCCGTTATCATTAAGACGGAAGCTAATGGATATGTGTATCCTCCCCATATTAACTTATGGAGGACATGGAGCACGCACTTTTATATTTTATTCGGAAGTAAACAAAAAATGTTTTACTACAATTTAATTGTTTGTTGTAGTGATAATTATTATTTTAAGTCGCTAGGAGATCTAATAAATATAACAATGGACAAAGGTAACCCGCGTATTTTGAATTTTTAAACTATCTTTTAATTTTTACTTTATATTTAGGTACTTACGTTTTGGAATGATGGTAATGGATAGATGTGATTTGTGTCCGAAAACGGGTGGGTGAGCAGTTCACCCACCCATCTCCGGGCACTTGTTTCGTCATTGGGTATAAAGTACACGGTGAACCTTTATACCCAATGGCTAAATAATTCGAACTAGAACTACCTACTAACGAAAAACATGTTCATACAGCATCCGTGCTCTACAAATGGAGGACATTGGGATCTAGGGATTCAGGTTCTACGTAATGAAGTAGGTATTGTAGTTTTTCTCTATGATGAAACTACTAAGTATCGATATCAATACTCGTGTTTCTCCCATACTCGTACCAAAGAAGTAAGCTGACTAAATTATTTTAAAATGAGAGATAATGGGCTGAAGGCCTCGAATCAAAATAATACAACTGTGCCCTGTGAGTGAAATATTGGTGAATATAAACCGTCTGGGCCCCGCCGCGCCGCGCCGCGAGAGGGCTTCACATCATACCGCCGTGAATGTGCAGTGCAAATTACTATGATTCTAACGACGCGCGACACATGGTATGGAAATTCATTTTACAGTCTGTTGTCTCTCTGTTATGACTGTTATTAGATTTCTTGATTGCTATGTCAATGAATGTCAATGTCAAATCGCAAATTACAATCGCAAGTCGCAATCGTAACGCGACGTGTTATTTCTCGAGAAATTGGTCGTCATTCATTTTGATATTTTGTGTATTTTCTCTGCGATTTTATGTGATTATCGATAAAAATGGCGAAATTGGTTGATATTTATAACAGCGAAAAGGAACCTGTGATAAAACGGCGACAATTACCGTTAACTATCTACGAAAATCTTACTGTAAGTGGATCTCTGCACTTTGACATTACCACAAGCGTAGATTACTCACAGTTATTCAAAAATCAAAATGCTAGTGTTTTTACTCTAAGCACATCTTATTCTCTTCATTGTGGGTTCCCAGCACCTATGAAATCAATGACCCATGCCACTATACTAGCTAAATTAGTTTGCTTGATTTGTCACGAGTTCATTGATTTCATTCAATTCAAAGTAAAAACATCTTTTGATTGACCTTATTTGTATTTTTTTCCTTTGTTTTCATTTCGCTGTGTTTTTGTTCCAGATGATTATGGACTTGAACACAATGGGCTTAATCTGCGACAATCCACAAGTGAAAGGTCGTGAATACGATAATTTCATGCGCAAGTACAGAATTCTAACGACAGATGAGTTAAAAGCGGCGCTAGATGTAGACGCTACAGATATATTTGAAGTACTGAATCAAAGCATTCCGTGTGTTGGCTGTCGGAGAAGGTAAAGCCATGCACGCAAAAAAGTATTTTTGTTTAAAACATGTTCATGTTATCAAAATATCTTTGTAGGCTACAGACTGGTTAACATCTTTATTTGCAATCAAATTCTATTGGAATAGTAAGAATAGGTTTTAAAAATATGGCTAAAATGATGCTTCCTTTGATTGAAACATTGCTGATAGGTAATCCCAAAGCTGCTCTTATTTAGATAATAAGAGCTTCTTACTAATTTCAAAAAGAAACTGATTAAAATTTATTGGAACAGAAGTACAATTTATTATTGTTTGTAAGTGAATTAAATGTGACACATCTGGCATATTAAATTATTCAGAAACAAGCTCACAACTAAACCTCAGGTTGGAAGATATTTCCAGTGATATTTCTGTTATTTTGATCTTTGAAAATGTCTAAGGAAGATAGTCAAAGGCACATCAAAACATAATTTGGCACATACTCACATTTCCAAATAGTACTTAATATTCCTTAAACTCAAAGAGGCTACACAGACACATCATAGAACTGGATAGTGCATGATACAAATGAAATAAGGGTGAATGCTCAGTTTGTCAACTGTACCAAATAAAATAAAAACAAAAAGTAGGTAATAATAATAAAAAGAAAAAGTGTTCTTTATATGTCAGATTGCAAGCTTATTGCCACTTATAGAATTACTAACAAATGATACACAGTTTTTGACTTGGGAAATAAATAATGTGTATTTAATTGTCCAGTGAGTTTGCTCAGATTCAACTGAGCTTCCGTAACTAAATTAAGCAAGGGGTCATATAAAAATAATAGTAGCAGGCAAGTACAATAGTAGGTTAGGTACACCACAGTAATAAACGGTAGTTGCAGGGACATATGTACCTTATTTATATATGAATAGATGTGTTATCTTGATTATTCGATAAAAACAAGCACTTGTTTTAATAGCTATTTTGATTTTCAGTGTGGAGCGTCTTTTCTATCAACTTTGTAAATCAGGACACCCCACATTAGATCCATTAATCTTAACGCTAGATGAAACAATGACCATAAGAGAAGACAAAATAGTACATCCACAATCACTCGCAACACTGCTTAATGGTCACAGGTATGTTGCTATAATATAAAAAAAGAATAACATGTAATTAGTCAATTGGCCCTTACTTGGTACTGGGTGTGTGGAGTCCACACACCCAGTACGGTAACCAGTCCACACTGTGGACTGGTTTCCGCAACTAGGCCGCTGGTGTGCTCTATTTGTGTGACTGGTGGAGGCTGCTACTCCAACCACCCGATGTCCTCCAGGAAAGCCAGTAGCTCGCTCACGCCAGCACAGGCTTCCTTGGTGTTCCAAGGAGTCAATTGGTCCTTTTGACAACTCTGTTGCTTGTTAGCCCTTTGACTAATTCTACAATGCTTAATCATAATTAACTCCGTATTGTGTAGTCACATAATAAGCAAGCCTGGCATTTAAGTATGGTATGTCTTTGTGATCCTTTTCATTTCTTTTTTTACATCTTATTTATTAAGAACCCATTAAATAATTAATGATTATAGAGAGAACCCTAAATCAGTGTTTGATACCTATTTTTTATTATGTATAATATAATGTCATCATAATGTCAAATTTCACATAGTGTCATCTAGCCACAAAGTGAGCAGAGCTTGTGAAATGGGAACCACATGACTGATATTATATATATTTGTAAATACATACATATTATAAATACATGTATACATCATGTTATGTTATACATGTATGTACCTAATCTTCATATAAAAATGATTATGCTTGTTTCTGCAAATGAATAATTACTTTATATAACATATTGTCTTGTTAGATTAGAAAACAATCTACTTTCAACTTTTATTACATTTCATTCTGTTAAGTTAATACAAAAAATTTGACTGGCCTCTCAGCTAAGCTGTGCCTTCTGCGCTGTAGGTTGAGGATTCGAATCAGTCATAGGACTAGTATATATGTGATACACATAGGTGTTTGTTCTAGGTTTTACAAAGTATCATAATAATATATAAGTATTCTATCAGTCATCTGGTCACCATAATATAAGCTATGCGTAGTTTGGGGTTGTTTTGTTCATTGGCTACCAATATTTATTTATTCTTGAACTAGAAATGATAAACAACTAAGTATCATATATTTAGATTTTACTAGTCGATCACCCTCTTATCAAAATGTCTCCATAAAGGCTTCTTTTAATTTCAGCAGTGGTATAGATTGTTTAATACTGAGTCAGCCGCGGTGGAAGAAGTCCCAGCGTTGCACTCTTCACTCGTTAGAAGCTGGCACAGCACGAGGATGGACAGCTGGCAGCACGGGCACAGGTGCGGGCACCACGACGGCGGGGACCGCGGCTCCGCCTGCCTGGTGGGGCTCGTGGGGTTGGGTGGGACGAGCAGCCTGGCGCACTGCCTGGGACGCCATGCGAGCCTCCGCCCGCGAACATGTCACTTTAGTACACTTCAACACACTACATGATACACTGCACAACTATCTAAAGAAACATAGGTTCTGTGCAGATTGCAAAACTAAGGTAATGTTTGATGATACTCCTGATCCAAAGTTCCTTTTTAAGTTTTACAACATGCCGGTTTACTTTCAATGTTTTCTTTCACCGTTTAAGTACTGGTATGAACTGGTACAAACCCACCCTGAAGGTAGTGGCTTTGAAAGTAGTAGTGCAATGATGGATTTTTTTATGTTCTAAAAATACTTACCAGTACGAAAACATCGTGAGGTAATCGGCATATAGTAGAACTTTATAGGTTCAAAGACATGCTTAATAAAGCAAAGTGCATGAAAGGAACCTCTGAGGTGCATTTTAATCATTTCACAACACTGTTTCGAAATATCTAGCGACACGATAAGAAGTAGAAGATGATGATTTACCCTAGTTTCTGATACCCTGATATGTGATATTAATCACCTAAGTCACACAGACTTATTAATTCATTTAATATTTAATTATTTACTTTATATTGTCCAGGTGTTAAGAGCGTATCAACTGCTAGTGGAAGAAAAAGAGCCCCAAAAAGAGAAAGGTTATGTTGGTGCATTGTATGGCGGCATAAAGAGGTGTTTACTGGATAAACATTTACACCTGCAAACGAAGACTGAATTCATAGCACAACTAATATCGAGAGCAGAACCAGAAATACTAGGGAATCACAGAGAGAGGCACGCGAAAACACTTGAAATTGCGCAGGAAGAGGTAACTGTTACATATATACGTGCACAGACCATGTCTGTGACACTAGAATTACTATTTTAAAGCAAAAATCCGTAATAAAAATATTCAGATTTTCAGTATTTTAGTATGAATAGGAAACTCGCATGTCCTTATATTTTTTTATGAAATATCCATGTCTGTATGCCTCAGTATCTCTGTATAAACTTGTAGGTGCTGATATGCCTCGGTATTTGCATATACGAGCGGCTGCAGCGCATATCTTTAAGGCTGCGCGAGGAGGAAGCCACTTGCCAAACCCTCGCCGCGGTCGCCGTAGAAGCGCTCTACCGCAAGTTTGAAACCGCAGTGGAAAAGAAGAGTGGAGTCTCCAAACTTCAGCTACTCTACGACGAGATCACGCAGGAGGAACAGTCGAGGCAACAGAGGAAGGAACAGAAAAAACTAAAAAAACGCAAGAAGAAGGAAAGGCAGGCTGTTGAAGGGAAATGCAAGGTACCTACTTTCATGATTTCAGTTCTCTTTCTTCTAGTTTTAGAGTTCTTATGTAAACTTCTAATATGTTCCAATTTCTTCTGTATGGCTAAATTTGATAATAAAATTACAGGAAGCAGACTCAGAGGAACCCGATGAAAAGTGCCAATGCGAGGAATGTCTGCAGGAGGATTTAGACACGCCGACCGACCTTATCTCTGCCCGCGGGTTCATGGATGCAGACGTCTGCTACGAGGCGAGCGGCGACGCTTGTTCCTCTTGCCTCGAACCCCAGTGCTCACCCAAAAACAACAAGAATCGAACCAAAAGCGGCAACCAATCACCCGTGCATTCGCAAGACTGCGGCTATTCATCCGGTAACGGTGGTGGCTGCTGTGAAACAATGTCCGGTTCCTCCAGTCTTATTTCGTCACCAGAAGGCTCCGAGATCGCGTGCTCAGAAGGATTCTGCAACCACGAGAGAGGCGACTGTTCCGACACCGTTAAAAGTGATAAGACTCTTTGTACAGACTTCACGCTTTCTCTACAGGAAATGTTAATGGTGAGTATTGAATATGTGAATGATTTTATCGATTCATTGATTCAGTGTTAGTTGTCTATTTGGTTGTTGACCTATCGATCAGATCCCTTCTTAATCTGCAGGCAATAGCTACAGCAATTGTAACGCGACAGCTATAACTGAGACAGCAGTCACGTCGTAAAACAAAACTTACACTCAAAGTTTTACGGAAGCCAGTTATTCCTCACCTGTCACCCACCCATAGGCGAAAATACGTATAAATCAGAGATGCGCACAATAAGTGTCTTTGATAGCTAGGCCAGTCGAAATAGCATTTAACTTTGCACTAAATTTCCGATCCAAATTGTTTTTTTATAAGGTTTAGGATCACTTACTGAGCATAGAATCACAAAATGCTGATAGATCTAGGTGACGCTTCAAGCGCCATCTTGAAAACACGTTTTTGGTCGATATCTCGGAAACTATGCACTCTAGGGCAAAAATTATAGAGACCATTATTGTAGAGAATAAAATTTCGCATCTTTTGTTTTTAGTAAACCTTTTTGTAAAACTTACCGTTTACGATTTATGGCCCATTTAATGAACCGGTTTTTCTATCGCGGCCGATAACTTTTGAAATATTAGATTAATCAATAAAATGCATCAATCCATTTTTAAAGCTCAGTTTATTCTCTACAACTTTTGTTTCGAACTTTTTTTTCAATTGTCCATACTTTTTGAGTTATAGGACTTTTAATGTTGGACTACCGGGCGTAAAGTTGAAAATTTCAAGATACGCATAGAATATAATGGTACAAATTCAAAAAATATCCCGATTGTTTATGTAGTAAAAAATTAATATGAATTAATTAATAAAAGCGTCACCTGGATCTGTCAGCATTTTGTATAAAATCACAAAATGCTGACAGATCCAGGTGCTCAGTAAGTGATCCTAAACCTTATAAAAAAATCAATTTGGATCGGAAATTTAGTGCAAAGTTGACCAAAAAAAACGTCTATTTTGACTTGACAGTCCTAAGCAGTGATTGTGCAATTCACGCCTATTACTAGTTGTTGTGAGAGCCTTGTTGTTAAAACTAACTTCATGATGTTTATTATCCTACTAATATTCTTAATGTCAAAGTTTGTGTGGATATTATGGTAAACCGATTTGGATGACACTTGGCTTAGATATAGATTTGAATCTGGTACAGCATATAGGCTACTTTTCATCTACGTACCACGCGGCAACAGCCAGAAGAACATATAGTATGGGTTATGATTTAAAACACAGGTAGCCATGTCGATAGAAATTAATTTTGATTATTTTATTAACAAGTACAAATTTGTTCAGGAGACATGTTCTTCAGACGAAGAACAGGACACCAGTTATATTCCAATGGAAGAAGTATTGGAGTTCAAAGCCAGAAGGAACATAACCGAGAAAAGAGAAGAATTGCGGCAGAATCTAAGGCAGAAGTTCGCACAACTATGTATCAACACGCCAGTGCCGCCGACTATAGGCAAAAAGAGTCCATAGGCGCTGCGTGATTCATTCAACTGCACTAAGCAATACCGTTGGTATAAAGCTGGAACGGTGTAACGCTGAGTCCCGTAAGGTTGCTAAAAGGGCCAAATAAACCAAAAAATACTGCAAAGCCACTCATAAATACGCTCTATAACCCCAAGACAGACGAATCAGAATGAAAGTGAACATTTGATTTCTATTTACATGTTGTCTTTTTCTTGTCGGTCGACATATACATAGGTTTAGCTAATAATCGTTGAGTTTTCCTGAATACTAATATAACAGATGACCAGACGGTCGGCGCTACATCGATCCAATCTTATCCTAGCACAAATCAGCTTCAAAAATAATCCCTGTAATCAGTAGAGCAGTGCTATACAAACGTGTAGAAATACAGATCACTATGTCTCATTTGCAGTAACAACATTGCAATCAAATAGATTTGCTGTAAGCGTTAAGTAGTAACAAGGTTAAGTTTTTAGACAATACTCAATCATAAACCTGAAGACTAGATTTCAGTATATTTATGAATAGTTTGTGAAGAAAGGATTCAATGTTCTGGAGTGAGCATGCAATTTGGCACTCTAGCTACAAATTTTGGAATTATATTAATATTTAATCAAACGTGAAAGATCTTATCATATTTATCTATTTACATTATATAAGACTTTCAGTATGTTTGATTAACTTTAAAATAATTACCATGAATAAAAGAGAGTTGAACATGGTTCTAACAAAAAGATGAAACACTTGGGAAACACATTATTCATAATAATTATATTAATTTTTCTGACATTATAGAGGATGGTTGACTGGTGAATAGTACTAGCAGTATTGCTTTGATAAATCTTGCTGGTAGACCAACTCTATAGTACTTTTGAAATCATTTTTTTTATTTATCAGTAAACATTTATATTGCAAGATCAGTCTGTTATTTCTAAAACTATACTACCAAATTTTCTAATTAAAAGAATAAAGTGCAGGTTTGAATGACTCCAAATATTCCAAAATATATATTATGTACATTTCTTTGACTGGATAAACACCAGCATTTAAAATATACTATTTAAAATGTTAGAAAGCTTAGTATCAAATATTTATAGTAGCAATTTTCTGATCAAATTATTTTATTGCTTTGTGACTCAATATTGTGTGGAACATGATGAAAATATTGCTTGTTTTCAAAAAGCTTAAATGAGGTCTGGAGTACCTTTGGCTGTATTGCCCTTGTTAAATTCGAAACATTTGTAACTCAATTTTAAATATATTATGTAATACATACAGTAAATAATATTTTTATTTATCAACAAGTTATCCTTAAACATGCCTTAACTTAGCATAGACAAATAACTTTGAAAAATTTATATATATATTGTTAATGAAGGTACCTATTAAAGGATTTGTTTTTTATTGATAAGTACATCATTTTCCTCATCATATTTAATCTACTTGTGAGATACAGAGTGTCGCATTAGTACCACCAAAACCAAATGAGTTTTTTAGTACAATTCTTCTTTTTGTATCCCATTTCTTTGGTTTATTGATAACATAATTTAGATCATCAACAGGCTCTTCCAAATTAATAATAGGAGGAATCGTACCATAGTAGCATGACAGGATGGCAAATATAGTTTCTAAATTCCCTGCAGCCCCTAAAAGATGTCCATGAGCACCTTTTGTTGAGGATATAAACATATCTCTTATATGTTCTCCAAATAGGCTTCTTATAGCTGTAGATTCAATGCCATCTCCTATGGGTGTGGATGTAGCATGGGCATTTATTTGGGTAACTAGTTCCTTATCAATACCACTATCTCCCAAAGCTCTTTTCATTGAAAGAATAGCCCCACTACCATCCTCTCTTGGTGCAGTTATGTGGGATGCATCCCCTGATAAGCCATACCCAAGTATCTCGGCATATATTCTTGCATTTCTACTCATTGCATGTTCATATTCTTCTAAAACTAATACAGCTGCACCTTCACCCATTACAAATCCATCTCTTTTCTTATCAAATGGTCTGGAGGCTTTAGACGGTTGATCATTGAAGGAAGTACTGAGAGCTCTCAATCTGCAAAAGCCTGCAATAGCAAGAGGACTGATGCAGGCCTCTGCACCACCACATACCATGACATCTGCATCACCATTTCTGATAAACCTTGAAGCATCTCCGATTGAATGTGCACCAGTAGCACAAGCTGTGGAAACAGCATGATTTGGACCTCTAAAGCCATACTTAATACTAATCTGGCCAGCTGCCATATTCGGTAAAATTCTTGGCACGAAAAAGGGACTCACTTTGTTGTAACCGAGTTTTAGGGCTTCGTTTGTATCACACACATCTTGCAGATCAATCATACCCATACCGATAGCTACACCAGTCGCTTCTCTGCCCAATCCTGTTTCAGGCAGCCAGTTTGCATCTGATAATGCTTCTTCTGTAGCAACTAGAGCGAGACATGTAGCTGGGGCCATTGATTTTAAATTTGATTTGGACATTGCTTTTGCTACTTTCCCATCCTTCTCCTGCGGAACAACGCCAGCTATCCGACAAGGTAACATGGAATATTCTGAGCCTGTTAGCGGAACTATACCGCAATGTCCTTTTAAAAGATTTTTCCAGGCTATTTCTGTGCCAACTCCTAGAGGGGAAACCACTCCGAGCCCTGTGACAACCACTCTTCGGCGTGAAGGATATTGGGAGAAGAACTTCATATTGCGAACAAAATTGAAAGTCATAATGAAGTGGAAAAATCTTATTTTTTAATTACTAAGGGTACCAAAGATAGTGCGTTGGTTGAAATTAGGATTTTTTAAAGTAAGTACTTACATAATTACATTAGATTTCATACTAATACATTTTTTTTAAGTTAACCAAGCAACAAAGATAATTAAATATATTTTATTTATTTACGAAGAATTATAATAATTTTAAACAGAAACTGCAGAAACGCTATCAAAACAAAACAAACTAAACCCCGGCGTTCGTATTTTATTTTGTATTTGTACACAGTGTTGCCATGCCAGATGGCTAAGTGAATTGAATGAATATTCCCCAAACTTAGCATGGAATAACCCCAAAGGTGTTATTCTATGCTAATAGTCCGGTCAATTTAGACAAAAAAATGAGAGTGAAGTTACATAAAGTCCCAACAAGCTGAATTTCAGTGAAATTGTTCAAAATATAATTATAAACAATGTCTAGAAGTTCCCCTTCATTCCCCTGTAAGGAAAAAAAATAATTCAAGGTCAAAGGTCAAAAAAATGAGTTTTTCGCGATTTTCAGCAAAACGGTAAGTTTTATCATAAAAGTACCTCAGACAAAAATTGTAGATCATAAAATTATCTATAAAAAATGTATCAATACTTTTTTTCTTACGAGCCACCGTTTCTGAGATATAACGATTCAAAAAGTTATAAAAGTTGTTATCGTCATAATATGCATGAGTACGCCACGTATATACATCTAGAGTTGTAATATTTTATATAATATATATAATATGTATGTATATATATATATATTATATATTAAATGTTTAAATATTTTTCTATCGGTCATTGTAACTTATACTTACAATATAAAATATACATAAGTTTTAACTACAAGAATATCAGGTAAAATGAAACCCAGTCCCTTAATCTTTAAGCCAGTGTAACTTCGAGACATCTGTCTCTTGTTCTATTGTGTGCGTGGTTAGGGTCTTATATATATATAATATATATAGCTGCAGCAATAGTCTTCTATTGCTGCAGCTAATAAAAGACAACGTGAAGAACAAGAAGCCAGTACATCCACAGCAAGTCCTCCTCGTACTAGATCACGTATCAGTGAATCAGCTTTTTGTTTCAAAGAACTATGCTTATTTTGTGGCGAGAAATTAAATGAAGAGAGTGAAAGAAGAAAATCCTCAGATTTTCGGCGTCGAATCAGCCAAGTAAGTACACTTCAATTTAAAGATTCAATTCTGGAAACAGCTCGGGCTCGTGACGATGCTTTAGCAAAAGCTGTTCTTGCTCGAGTCGAATTTGAATATGATTTAGTTGCTGCTGAAGCTAAGTATCATCGAGATTGCTATGCTAATTTTTTAAAACCTTCCACTGGAGCTAAAATGGATCGTCCTGACCTGATACTGATACCTGATATTCTTGTAGTTAAAACTTATGTATATTTTATATTGTAAGTATAAGTTACAATGACCGATAGAAAAATATTTAAATATTTAATATAATATATATATATATATATATATATATATATATATATTATATAAAATATTACAACTTTAGATGTATATACGTGGCGTACTCATGCATATTATGACGATAACAACTTTTATAACTTTTTGAATCGTTATATCTCAGAAACGGTGGCTCGTAAGAAAAAAAGTATTGATACATTTTTTATAGATAATTTTATGATCTACAATTTTTGTCTGAGGTACTTTTATGATAAAACTTACC
This sequence comes from Lampropteryx suffumata, assembly GCA_948098915.1. Taxonomy (NCBI): domain Eukaryota; kingdom Metazoa; phylum Arthropoda; class Insecta; order Lepidoptera; family Geometridae; genus Lampropteryx; species Lampropteryx suffumata. Next base: position 5,496,241 of record OX402546.1, read on the forward strand.
GTTTTGCTGAAAATCGCGAAATACTCATTTTTTTGACCTTTGACCTTGAATTAAATTTTTTCCTTACAGGGGAATGATGGGGAACTTCTAGACATTGTTTATAATTATGTTTTGAACAACTTCACAGAAATTCAGCTTGTTGGGACTTTATGTAACTTCGAATGTCTAAATTGACCGGACTATAAGTTTTGGGTACAGGTAACAGGTATTTAGATAAAAAAAAAACAAACCGAGTATAGGTACATCGTACATCTTAATTACACATTCAATATAATATAAAATAGTAGATTGTTGCACCGAGCGCAAAGTGATTATTAATGCACGAGTGTTATGTTGGCTTGCTTCGTAAATCAGACCTCCTAGAGTCAAGACTCTCCAAGGTGTCAGTGTTCCAGGCATTGGTCCTTGGACCAATGCCTGGAATCCTCTAAAATTATTAAAGGCAAACACTATGCAGATATAACCAACCAGAAATAACCCGTGTCCCGTGGTTTTTTTCTTATAGCAATTTCTTATAGCAAATAAAGTCACCGCTTCTTGTGTTTGTCGTCTTAGACTAGGACATGCATGCACTTCTGCTTTTTTGGCCAAATTAAAGATCAGGGATCACTCAATGTGTGAATGTAGTCTATAAGGAAACGTGAACCACATATTCTTCAACTGCCCAAAGTTGCGACGTTCTTTGTATATGATCTTCTTCCACCTGAAATCCCTCGTCCTACTTCTTTGAAAAATGTATTGTATTTTTACCTTCTCCCCTAACGCTATTTAAAGTTTGTGTGAATTTATTACCGTAAATAACATAAAATTTAAATTGTATACCTTCATAATTACTTATTCTTTAGTGTTTACCTTTTTATGTTTATCTATTGTTTATTTATCATAGTTGTTTAAGTAATGTTTATATTGTGCTTTGTTTTGTGTTGTAGAAAAAACCTTTTTGGTTACTAAAATGGTTTGGTCGCCTGAAGATGACTGATCATATATTTTTATTACAGCATTCCATCCTTCTTTTCGACTAACATGACACGGACACTGACAGAAATTGAGACAAATAAAGACGTAGTAAAATAAGAAGAAGAAGAAAAAAGATTATTATTTTGATTCATGATTCTTCGTCTGTCATTTCATGGAGTAACATAGCTCTGCTAATTTAATATTTTTTACCCGTTTTATTGCATTTTTTTCAGTAATCTAGGTGGAATTTTAATAAATAAATTGACTCTTATAGATAATTGAATTATATGTGTATTGTGGTGCAATGTGATTTGAACGAAGAGGAATCCCAAGAAAATTCTAGACGTCATTCCGCGTGACGTCTAGAATTGACAATTGACCATCGACTAAGACTAATAACAAACAGACTGACTATAAACACTTGACATTGGCAGATTTGACATTAGTATGTCACAGGCCATTAACAAAGAAGAAGAAAAAGAAGGATGATTATTTGACAAGTTGACAACTATTTGTTTGTAGTGTACCTATTCTCTTTAGTGTATTGTATTAATTTGTGATTGTATGTAAATATATTACTGTACTGTGTGTGTGGCGTGGCGGCGCTTTCAATGTGAGAAATAGATAACAGGAAGGACTTACCAATGAAAATTTTAATGTGAATATGAGTATTTACACTAAAATCTCTGGATATATTGCGTTACCAAGAGCGTTTATTGTGGTTGTTATTGGAGTAATTTTATTCATGATGTTTCAACAAGAATCTATTGAACAGCCTCCTTTCGAAGCTGATAAGGACGGAAATCCTTATGGAGTATTTTCTGAAGACCGTTTAGCTAGCTATAATGGGATCGTGAAGAAAAAGTTATATTTGGCTGTGCTGGGGTCTGTGTTTGATGTTTCCAAGGGTGCCAAGTATTATGCTAAAGGTGGATCATACCATTACTTTGTCGGTAAGAATCAGTGAAAGTTGTATCTTGGTAATAAATCAATAGGTACTTTAGGTTAATTCTCAAAATTTAAATCTAAATAATAGGTACACATTAAATAGGTTGGTTCAAAATTACTTTTTGCATGATATCACTGCTCAGTATACAGATTCAGGTTTTCTTTTCTTATGCTAGCCTTCTTACATGTCATTGGCCCATGTAATTTCTTACATGTCATTGGCCCAGAGCTGAGTGGAGAACCATTCAGATTTTTATGAATAATCATACATTTGTGTCATTTACTATTTATTTTATCTAATGTACCATTTTATTGTACTTATCAATATGATTTTTCAGGCAAAGATGGTTCTAGAGCTCTTATAACAGGAGATTTCACAGATGAGAGTGAGAATAAAGACAATGTTATTGATCTATCCTGTACTGATATCTATAACTTGCTAAATTGGAAAGCCACTTTTCAAGAAAAGTATGAACTAGTTGGTAAGATTCTTTACTGTGTATGTACATATACTATTACACACAAAATATAACTAACATGTCATGACAGTACAATATATGACTCACTGTGTGATGACAATAAGCGATGCATTATGAGGAACAACATCAATCAATTTATGGCATTATAACATATATGAGTAGATGTTGATTTGTAAGCCACATTTTTAGGGTTCAGAAATCCACATGAAATCCTTATAGTTTTGCTATGTCCGTCTGTCTGTCCGCCCTTAATGTTGCTCTAGCTTGCAGACTATTCGTTTTATTGTTATTAAATTTTGCATCGTAATATTTTTTTGTGACCCTAGTAGAGTGGGCATTGATTTTTCTATTATTTTACTACCCCATTGTGTGGCATATCGTAGGATAGATCTTTTAGAGATACTAAGAGTTTTCTGAACCACTTTTTTGATACAGATATTTGTTAAATAAATATTAAGCTTTGAAGTTGCTATTTTTGAGAGAGGTCAGTGTACATCTGTCCCTCTATCAGCTAGAGGATATTTGTTTGCTGTTTGCTGCTGTTTGTACAAAATAGTTGAATATATCATTAAATTACAAGGATAAATATCACGGATAGTAAGACTTATATTTTGAGTAACAGCCCGATTTGTTAATCTTAATAAAAATTCAAAAAGGCTATGCTATGCTAATTATGGTTTTGAATTGGTATTGGATTTACTTGGCTAACTAGGCCTCTGGTGGGCCCCTTTTACGTGACTGGTGGAGGCTGCTATTCCAGCCACCCGGTGTCTTCCAGGAAGGCCAGCAGCTTACTGATCTCAGCTCATGCCTCCCTGGGTGTCCTTATTGGTTTTGGACTTGACCACTAGTCATTCTTAACCTTACTGACTTCAGAAGCCTTCGCTGTATATGGTTTGGCCAATTTATATATCTTAACAATATATCTGTGGCATAGTGGACTAAGGTCCGGCAGAGATGCTTCTTTGGTTCTTTGGTTGCGGGTTCGATTCCCGCCGCGAGACAAATTTTTGTATGATCTGCAAGTATTTGTCTTGGGTCTGAGTGTTTCTATGTATTATATGTATATATTTACAAAAAAAAAGTATGTACGTAGTATATTAGTCATTTGGTACCCATAACACAAGCTCTGCTTACATTGGGGCAAGATGATGCTGTGTGAAATGTCCGGCATTATTTATTTATTTATACATAGGTCACACTATAAGTTTTGAGTAACTTAAAAAAACAACATGTGTAAAACCAAAATATTATGTTTATTGCTTTTTAAAATACTCTCCTTTACATTTTAAACATTTTTTCATGCGCTCGAACCATTTTTTAAACAGGAGGACCACAGATCTGAAGGCATGTTTTCTATGTGCTGATTGAACGCTATCACTGCGTCTTCGGAGTTGGTAAAAATGAAACCTTTCATCAAATCTTTGATTTTGGGGAAAATACACAAATCACAGGGTGCTAGGTCGGGGATATGCGCAGGATGGGTGACGAGTTGTACTTTTTTGGAAGCTAAAAATGACTTTGTTTTGTTGGCCGTGTGTGAAGAAGCGTTGTCATGATGTAGGAGAATGCGGCTTTTGGGTCGTCTTTCGCGAACTTTTTCTAACACCCTGGGTAAATAAATGGTAGAATACCACTCGGCATTAACACTCTTTTGATCTTCAAGTGGAATTGTACAGACGGGTCCCGTAGCTGAGACAAAAAACGCGATCATTTTTTTACCAACGTTTCTCGCCTGCCTCACTTTTGTTGGCCTGTTCTCATTTTCAAACACCCATTCACAAAATTGCTGTTTTTTTTCGGGTTCAAAACAATAAATCCACGTTTTGTCTCCTGTGACAATGTCATAAACAGCATTAGAATGTCCGTGGTCGTACTTCAGTAGCATCTGTGAACACCATTCCACGCGAGCCCGCTTCTGCTCCGCTGTCAGTTCATGAGGGATCCAAACACAACAAAGTTTCCGAACTTTCAATTCTTTGTGTAAAATTTTCTGGATTTGGCTCATACCAATCCCCAATAGTCCTCGAATTGTCTCATATGTAATCATATGTAATCATATCTCATATGTAATAATTTGTCTCATATGTTTTCTTCAATTAGCCGCTTAACAGTAGCCACATTATTTTCGTTGACGGCAGTTGAAGGCCGCCCTTCACGAAATTCGTCATGTAAAGAAACTCGACCTCTCTCAAATTCAGCAAACCATCGCCTCACGGTGCTCAAACAAGGTGCTTCTCTCCCAAAAGCATTTTGAAGACGAGCGGCACAGTCTTGCGGAGAGAGAGAACTTTTAAAATCATAAAAAATCATTGCTCTAAAATCTTTTCGACTTAATTCCATTTTCGTTGCGTACGTCGAACTTTGATGTGTGATAAAAAACAATTGTCAAATTATTTCCCGCCAATTGTTTTTTTTTATTACTACGAAGGTTGCAACGTTTAAAAAAATATAACATTCGAAATTCAAATAGTTCCGATTAGCTAGAAGTGCAAAACTTTGAGTGTGCCCCATGTATCTGTAGGTCCAGCAAAGATTGATTTAGTTGACCCTTCAGTGAAAATCTTTTTCAAGCCATTTTTTAAGTTATTTTAGTAGCCTGCATTGTCCTATAAACATGTTTTACTGATTTTGGACAAAATTCTTACTTTAGCAGAGCAGTAAGCGCATATAACAATAGCGGAATGCTAGTTTGGCATGTCTTCTTAAGTCTTTTTACAATCATTTTGTTATTTTCTCTTTATCTGTAATTGTTTTTTATTTAGACTTAACAATTTTATATACTTTTTTTTGTTGTTTCAGTTATATTTTAAGTTTTTTCTAATGTAAGCAAGCTTCTTAGACTCAAAATGCGAAAACTATTTATATATTTAGTTCATAGTTATTAGTTTTAAGAGACATTTGTTTTACTGGATAGTAAAATAAATAATTGTGAGGGAATTCTCTTATCAAAATACATCATATTTTTCCAGGAATGCTTAAAGGAAGATACTACGATAAGAATGGCAAAGAAACTGTCTATTATAAAGAGCTATTTCACAGAATAAACCAGTGTGAAGAAGATAAAAAAGCCAGCAAAGAGAAAGAGCGTAAATACCCTCCTTGTAATATTGCTTGGAATGCTGATGATGGCTCTAAAGTATGGTGCACTAAAACTAGGTAAGGTTTTTGAGTAATTACCTACCTAGTCCCAGGTTGGTATGGTATGCACATACCTAGACTTATTATTAGTCTATCTACCTAACTGGCAGTTCAGTTCGGCTAGCTGGTTGGGTCTAATTTTATTTTATTAGTAATTCCATTCTATTCTATTAATATATTTTTATTTTATTTAATGACCTATGTGATGCAGTGGTCCACGGCCCCGCTGAGAAGCAGGTTGAGGGGTCGATTCCCGCCGCGGGACAAATATTTATATTATCTGCATTATTTGTCTCTGGTTTCAGTGTTTTTATGTATATTATGTATGTATTTACAAAAAAAGTGTATAAATAGTATATCAGTTGTGTCTACCCATAACACAAGCTCAGCTTACTTTGGGGCCAAATGATACTGTGTAAAATGTCCAGCATTATTTATTTATTATTATTACCTTAAAATAACAGATCTTTCGTTACAGTGGTGGTGTATCAAGAGACTGGGTCGGAGTTCCTCGTCAACTGTACACACCCGGCCAGGATAAGCCACATTGTGTGTGTGTCAATCTTGGTACTGGAACATCCATGGCCGCTGGTCACTTCAAAGAATATGATAACTGCCCAAATACTTCAAGCACTTGCATTGTTGATTCAAGTTAATTCTAATTTTAACGATAAGCATCCAATTATTGTTGTATCTTAGATTGTAAGTAACTAAGTGAAATAAATCTAGACATTCCTGGATGAATCTCAAAAAACAAAGACTCTCACAGTAAATAGTTTCTGTGTAGTACTAAGGGTAAGTGTTGCCATGTATTAATCTTATGTCTGCTAATTTATCAATCCAGACAAGACACAGAATGTTATGCAAGTAGTTTTTCTATTATTTGATAAACAATGGTTTAGAATGATTGTATAGAAATATTAAACTAAATTACTTGGTTACCGAAATAAAATATTTTTTTAAGTTCTTTTAAAACAGTTTATAAGTTAAGAAGTATTATTTATTATAGAACTAATGTATTAACAAAACCTACTGTACTATAAGTATATTTCCCTTTTGAAAATAAATAATAAATTACACTTTCAATTATTTATTTATTTTAAGATAGCGAAACACAATACAAAGGCAGAATATTTGAGATGAGAATACCAGTGAGTAGCACCAATTCTATGCTGATTTATCACTATTTTGGAGATTCTTATCAATAATAGCTGGCTCGTCCAGCTCCAAACACTCAATTGTTTTCAAGAATACTTGCATCGGTATTTTCTTTCTGTTCAAAAATGATTTATTGCCCAACAGCTTCTTGATTTTAGCTCTGCGTTTTTTAATTTTCTCCTTTGTGTACTGGCTACCTAGTGGGAATGTAAGCAGTCTTTTTATTTTCCTTCCACCAATAAGTGTCTCAGTGGTACTAGTCTTGGGCTCTTCAAATATTGTCTCTAGGGTCTGGGATGTGGAATTATTTTTTTTGTTCAGGTACAATGCCTCTATCTGTTTTGGATTCGCGTTTTCTGTAACGATGTGTTTGCGCGGTTTCATACTTACCCTGCGATTTGTATGTTTAGTTAGCTCTGGGGCTAATGATTTCCTTTTTCGCAATATTCGTGAATTCAACTCCGGAACTTCATCGTTGTCTGCTTGTGCTAGGTCTTTTGTCTCGTCTACCTCCATTATATCTAAATGTGCCATCTGATTCGGCAACTCCGCATCTACTCTGTAAAATAAACACCTGTGTTTACTGAATGTAAAAATTTACACTGCACTGAATACCTCACGATTACTTTAAAATTACCTTGATGCTTCCATTGTATCCAAATAATAATACCTAACACTGCATTATTTAAAAAACATTACTATTTCATTCACAAAATAACTAAATTACAAAAACCGTTGCATTGCATCTTTGCTTGATTGATATTTTCGCCGACCCGCCGACGACGACGACCGACGGATCGATCGAAGCCTAGACGGACGGACGATTCTCTTCTCTGACAAAAACAAAACAAGTAAAAGTGACAGCTGACACCAAAGAGTACGCAATATTCTGCTGACACTAAAGAATAAACAACAGACGACACGACAGAGCTTTATATTGCCATCTAATTTACACTCATGGACATAATTAGAGGAACGGAACAAAACAGAGACAGATCGTAATTTTTTTGTATGTTTAATACATACAAATAAATTACGATCTGTCTCTGTTTTGTTCCGTTCCTCTAATTATGTCCATGAGTCTATGTCTCGATAAATTATATTAAGCACTTAATTTTATCAATCATGTGGTACCCATAACACAAACTTACTTTGGGGCCAGATGATGCTGTGTGAAATGTCCGGGATTATTTATTATTATTATTATTATTAATTTTACCATTTATAATTAAAATAAAACTAACTTCATAAAAAAGACTAATGAACAGATATATTAAAAATGATGTTTGATGAATTAAACCATGAATCTTAACATTGAAAATGTAATTGTGTTATGACATTACGAGAACTTTTTGTCGAGTGTTTCAGTACATTCAGTAGGTACTTTGTGCTACCCCCTCTAGCTTTTAAAACTGCCTGCAATCTTTTGGGCATGCTTTTGATTAAGTTATCAATGAAATCTTGTATTCGTTGTATTCAATGAAATATTGTATTCGATTCCACTCTTCTTCCAGTACCCTTTTCAGATCTCCTATGTTTGTTGGTGTTGGATCCCGCTGTTTTACTTGTTTGCCGAGCTTATCCCAAACATGTTCGATGGGATTTAAGTCTGGCGAGCGTGCTGGCCACGGCAAAACGTCAATTTCGACCTCTCGAAGATACCCCGAAACTATAGCTGCAGTGTGGGGCCGCGCATTTTAATGCATTAATTGTAAATTATCTCCGATTATAGGGCAAAGGGCATGACAATTGGTTTTAAGAAGTCATTTACGTATCGAACCGCAGTCAGAGATCCATTTTCTACGATATGTAACTCCGCACGTGCCCCTATACAAATGCTGTGCCATACCATCACTGACCCTCCACCATACGACTCTCTTCCGACAATGTGACATATCTTTCTCCGGGTCGTCTCCAAACTTTGACCCTTCTATCATCTAGCTTTAGACAAAACCTAAACTCGTCAGTGAGCTCTAGCTGGCAAGTACGGCTTTGTTCCAGCTTCTTTGAGTCTTTTTCTTACGGTTTTAGTGCAAATTGTCCTGGAGCGTAGATCTTACTTCAGAAGAAGTCAAAGTGCGATTTCTTCACATTTCTGCGGTTTCTGTGACACTGCTGGTCATAAATCTATCGTAATATAATATAATCTCGTGTACTTTTCAGTCTGCCGGTAACGTTTAACAATTCGAAAGATGACAGATTTGGAAACTGAATTTGGAACCAAAAATTTTTTCCCCGCTTCCCCATTTTTCTCCCCCTCTTTGAGGTATACCCAGAAGGCGTCATGTTGAAATAGAAATTTTAGTGGGAACGTCTAGAAGATGCTCCGAAGAGTTAAAAAAAGTTGTTCATTATCCGATTCAGAAATAAAAAACTTTAAACGTTCACAACTTTTAAACGGTGCTAGACATAGCAAACTTAACCTTGGGTTGTAAAGAATTTTAGGGGTTAGAAGGGATTGTAGAGGTTTGTAGGATTTTTTAAGGGTTGTAGAGGTTTTAGTGATTTGTAGGGGTTGTAGGGGTTTGTAGGATTTTTTAGGGGTTGTAGGGGTTTTTAGGGGCTGTAGGAGTTTGTAGGGATTTGTTGGGGCTTGCAGGGGTGGTAGGAGTTTGTCGGATTTTTAGGGGTTGTAGGGGTTTTTAGGGGTTTTTAGGGGTTGTAGGGGTTTTTAGAGATTCTAGGGGTTTTTAGGGTTTTTAGGGATTTTTAGGGATTTAGGGATTTAAATAAATAAATAATCCCGGACATTTCACACAACATCATCTGGCCCCAAAGTAAGCAGAGCTTGTGTTATGGGTACCACATGACTGATATACTACTTTTTTTTTTTTTTTTTGTAAATACATACATATTATACATAGAAACACCCAGACCCGAGACAAATACTTGCAGATCGTACAAACATTTGTCCCGCGGCGGGAATCGAACCCGCAACCTTTTGCGTCGCAGCCGGGTCTTAGCCAACTGCGCCACAGAGGTCGTCGTAATTTGTAGGGTTTGTAGGGGTAAGTAGGATTTTTTAGGGGTTGTAGGGGTTTTTAGGGGTTGTAGGGGTTTTTAGGGATTTGTAGGGGTTGTAGAGGTATGTAGGATTTTTTAGGGGATATAAGGATTTTTAGGGGTTGTAGGGGTGTTTAGGGGTTTTAGGGGCTTGTAGGGATTTATAGGATTTTTAGGGGTTGTAAGGGTTTAACCCGCGAGCTGCATGCAGCTCGCTCACTACGCAACCTCTAGTCTATATAATATAAAAACGAATCGCTGAATGTGTTGCTAAGCGCAAATCTCGAGAGCAGCTGAACCGATTTCGCTAATTCTTTTTTTAGAATATCCTTGAAGTACGAGAATGGTTCTTACGGAAAGAAAATTTAAAAAATTGCCTGAAAAAGTCTAAAAACAACACATTCTATACTCCCATACAATCGATTCGTAATAATACTTAAAAGTCAATTTGAACTTTAATACCATACCATAAAGTTTAAGTGTTGGTAGGAGAGGTTTCAGGAAGGCAAAACAATTGAGTGACGTTAGTATCGTATAAATATTAATGTCAATATTTGTCAATATTTATACGACGGTAAATATAAATCTTCTGTGCGTGTGTTTGTAATTAAACTCCTCCTAAACGGCTGGACCGATTTTGATTAGTTTTTTTGTGTGTGTTCAAGTGGGTTCGAGAACGGTTAAGATTTACAATTAGATTTTTTTTATTTGTATTTCTTTTTAAAACGAACGGAAGAAGTCGTGAACGGAACAGCTAGTATTTTAGTATTTTTCTTTGATTGATGAAGCGTTCCTCTAAATAAGTCCATGAGTGTATTTGGGTTCTGCTAAAATTAATATGGTTAATTGCCTTTGTGTCAGTAATATCATTGCTTTGTACCATTGATGGTACAAGTGACACAACTTTGTATCCTTAGTACTTACCATTAAATAATAATAATAAATAAACCCGGACTGAATCAAAATAGATACTAGTTTATACCGTGTATTAACTTTTTTTACCAAAAAAATTAACGATGCATTTTTTTTAAAAACAAAATAACCTTACCTTTGTAGCATCTCTGGACAGGTTAGCAACTGGACAGAGTTATGTTTCTAGACAGATTAAATATATTTTTCTGGCGCTTCGGCGGCCGCTGCCGCGACACGCTCGCTCGCCTTGCGCGTTGTTTTCTATACTCTAACATAACCTAACCAACTGGTTTCGATAATTTTAATGGTACTAAGGACACATAGTAGAATCACTAGTACCATTGATGGTACGAAGGACACATAGTAGTATCAGTAGAACCATCGATGGTACAAATCAATGGTACTTGAGACAAAGTGTCGCTTAATTCATTGTCTCATTGGGCTTTGGTTGTTACCGGACTGGCATTTACGAGCGAGTTCACAGCTAAATGAGAGCGCAGCGTGCTCGCCAAGAGCGTGCAATGAACATGTCACGCCGGGTTCGCTATGTTTTCGCCTCCTGCGTGCGGCGAGCGAACCGCGTTTTGGAATTAAATATGGATAGATGTAGTCTATCAATATTGAATTTGGATTTAATCTGAAATCAATATTTAATAGACTATTTTTTTTGGTTATAGTTTGGTACTCAACCTAGTTTCTTTTTTTACCCCTCAACAAAATGGCGTCCATCCATAGCGCTATTCGCTAGTTTGCTGTGCGCGATTCGTTTTGAACTCACTCGCAAACCACCCCAGTGTGGCCTAGGGCTACACCCATCACACTGGCGATTTGCGAGAGAGTTACTACGGACAGACTCGAAACGTTTCTGTACCTACTTAGTCCTTTTGTAAACTAACTACCCTTATGCCAGCATACATTTATCTCCGCCGGCCATAGTCTTAGCGCCTAGTGCCTAGTTTGTGACGGCAGGGCTGAACAGAAGTGACTTGGTTGGTCTACATAGTCTTGCTTTAAGTGACGGTAGTTTTAATCACCGAGTAAAACAGAGGGTTACAACTCTCTGTTTGTCTGTGGCATCGTAGCTCCCAAACGGATGAACCGTTTTGATCGAGTGTGCTTAGCTATAATATATGAAAATCTGTTCCATAGGATATTGCATAGGTACTACTCTTTGATTTGTTCAGCCATTTGAAGCTCTTTTCAGTTTATAATAGGACGTGCTGTGAGGCATGTGTGCAACTTCCACAGGCCTAATCGATTCGAAATTTGGTATTCTGTTACTTCAATGATATTGCAAGATCATGATATGTAACCTTGACGTGATGGTGCTTCATCACCTGTAATCTGCAGGATACCCAACTCACGAGTATTGTTCGTTGTATGGTGTTTAAGCTAATGTTTTTTTGTCGGAGGTTTTTAATGTATACTTGTATAACATATAGGTACTTATCTACTTGTTAAGCATACCGGGCGAAGGCGAAGTACAGCGCCATTCGTATCCAGTACAACAATGCACTCAGGGCGATGTTGGGGCTGCCCCGCTACTGCAGCGCATGGAGGATGTTTGCGGCGGCGCGGATTTATTGTTTTTATACTACTATGCACAAACGAGCCGCGTCTCTGGTGAGCAGGTTGCGGGCCAGCTCCAACACCGTTCTGGCAATGATAGCCGCCAGGGTCAACTGTCCCTATACAAGGCACTGCTGCGAGCGACACCTGTCCAACAATCCAACTAGTTATTAGGTTTAAATTTTTCTTGTTCTTATGAGTTTTGCTCGAAATCAATGTTTATTTTTATTTTATAACGGAACCCTACGTAGATTCCTACATGCATTAACATCTATAATCGGAGTTTAGTCTGTGCTACCTACTAAAGAGGTGCACTAGCTGGGTGCCCTAAGTGACTTGTCCACCTGTCTCGGGTTTAGCATGCTTAAAATCTTAGTTCATGGTTCATGAAATTAAACACATGTCGTTTTATAACGATTTATTGTACAAAACAATAATACATTAAAATGTACAGGTATGTTTAATTTTTTGGACTCGGGTCCCAAACACTGGACAATCGTTTAATTATCCTTCCCTTACAGACACCATATTGCTCGTCGAGGCGTCAGCGCTAATAGAAACAGACTCGGCTCTAGATAAGCAAACTAGATTAAACGAGAATAAAAATATAACAATAAATTAATAGTGCTCTCAACTTAAGTACACATCGTCTATCGCACTTTTGTCGACGGGCACCATGTAGTCTTTAATTAGAACAACGTAATATTATAACAAATCGATTAAACCTCCTAAGCATACTGTATTATATACACATTATGAACAACATTAGTCCTCTCTGGTGGTGGCAGGTGAGCAGATGGTCGAGCGACCCGCCTCCACCGCGTCGCCGTCGCCGCTCCGTCGGCCTAGCCTCGCTAGCGCTCATCACTTGTACACATCTAAAGCCAATCGATCACAACATCGGAAGACGAGAGCGGCGGAAGTAGCAGAGAGAAGCGGGTGAGGAACTATGTATCGATGGCGTTTACCACTTGTCAATGACTTGCTCGTTCACTGCAAAACAACCAGAGCGTTAGTGTCGTGTGCGTTCGAACGGAGGTTGCCGTCCGAACTTACTGGGTCTTATGCAGATATCACAACCGTGTCGTAGTTACTAAATGTGTAGTTTCACTGCGGGATCACAACAAACAATGAGTGTTCATGGAATATGTGCGTGCAGCGGCGTGGTGGAGTCTCGGCGACGTTTACAGGTGCCACGACGGCTGGGCTGAGGACAGAACGCGTCGTTAGTGCATGCGGGGTGCCGGGCCGGGCCTTCCGTGCCGGCCAGGCGGAAAGTTCTGCAAGGCTGTCAACAGATCCACCAGGTGCTTTAGTTCATTCGTGACCTGGCTTCAACTGTATATCGTTTGAAACGATAGCCCACAATTTGTTACATTGATCTCTCGCTATATTCACGCCTATAGCGTTTTTGTAGCTTGCAAAACTTTTTAATATGTGAGTGGGATACACAAACATCTAAACAGACGACATTGCAATGTGTGCTGATAGAATAGATGGACTTGTGTGGATAAACATAACCAAAACAGGGCATAAATGCAGAAGTAGGAAAGTGCAGTTTAAAAGTAATAAAATTGGGAAAATAGTATGGAAATAAATGCAAACATTATTCTTGACTATTTTAATTAACTGTAAAATAGTAATGTATAAACAACTGTACATTTAAATAAGTTATTTCAAATCAAACAAGTTATATGGGGAGATTGGAACATCCACAAAAAGGTTTTGAGCATGCCCTGAAGTTGTGCAGTGTATTGTAATTTGTATCTGAAGGGGGACATAATGACGACCTTACCGTAGTAAATATACCTTGGCAACATATTACTTCACATTAAATTGTATAGACATTCCACTCAATAACTTTGATTTCACATTTTATAGCACCCTGCATATTATTTAGAGACATTTATAAAGCCAAATAGTGCTCGGAAAAAACAAGTTATCAAGTAAAATGTTAAGATTGTAAATCTATGTTATTAAATCACATAAAACTGCACTCATTATTGTATAATCAATAGAATCATGCAATGCAATGCACTCATGCACTATAAATTCAAAACTTATGTATGTACGGACCTGTGTACATTTACACTAAGAAAATGGACCAATTTAGATTCAGATATTAAACTTAAAATAATATTATGTCTCGTTCATAAAATATTTGATGTCTTATCCTCGATCCACAAATAAGAGACGAAAAACTTAAAATTACATCCACAGTAAACACATATCCAATAAAGTTTTACACCAAATACCAATATTTTGTAGTCATTACCTTATATTTGATAACCTTGTGTTCGTACATACATTTTGTAATCGCTTGTTTCTATATTAACATGGTCGGTGTTCTAGACGCGAGACAGTTAATATACGCAACAAGGCACAGACGGTATCTTTAGTAACACGATAAATATAGTTACGAAAGCTACCGTGTTTGTTGGTAACTTGCAAGGAATCATTCACTCGTTATTGTTAGAAAAAGGTCACAAGTGCTCACAAATAAAAAACGTTAAGAGAAAACTGAAACGCATTAAGGAATGTTAGTAAGCGACCACAGGTGACAGGTACAGGTACCAAGAGATAGATATTCTTTTAGAGCTATACTGAGAATGTTATCTATTACCACGTCCATAACGATAGGTACACTTACGATAAATAATTCTAAACTAACAATGCACATTACTATAAATAGTAAGAAAGTAAACACGTTTGAAGTCCACACGGACAGGTACTGAGCTTATGTGCGAGTCGCTAATTGTTTGCATTGTGGAGCTCTAGTATTACTATACAATCAATTATCAAATGCAATAAATCTAACTTATAAATTACCTTTTAAATAACCCAATTTTTGGTGTTCGTGTTAGCATTATGAAGGTCTTCACAGCCACTTCACATGAAATAATCGTATAATTATTTGTATAAAGATAGATAAAATCGGTAAAGGAAGAGAATAACGCTCGCCTTATGTAGAAAAATGAGCTCCCAACTATTTATTGTCTCGCACACGTTAATATGTATATAAAATGCATAATAATAAATTGCGGAAACGAGTCCGCTAGACCTACTCCTAAGCAATACAGAGACACTAGACTTATCGTTTAGGATTCACGGATGCGCGGGCACCGGTCACTGTTCAGTCACTCATCACCGGGCGTGCACTAGGGGCGTCACTTCACACGGAGTGCGGTAGATTAGCATTCCAAACGGTTAGATACTGTGGTGAGCTCAGCTCATAGTCCATGGGTTTCCACAGTGGAATTCGTCGCGCCACCCAACCGCGTAACCGGTACGTACGAGTGGGTAGCGCTGAATTCAGCGGGAGGGTATTAGGTGTGAATCAAAGGGTCGGTGTCGCGGCACACGGCGGGCCAGCTTATAGGGGTCCGTAGATGATGATGCCAAAGAAGACGGCCCACATGAGCACAATCCACTGCATGCCGTGGAGCCAGTCTGTGACGGTTCGGGTCTCACCGTCGGAGATCTTGCGCGCGACGAACTTGAGCACCTCGTCGAGCAGTACTACAGGCACTGAGAACTTCATCACTGTCATCCATTCGTCGATCGACAGCGGCGTCACTTGGAACACGGCCTGAGGACACACGAATCACGCACATTGTAACTATAATCTACGAGTAACAAGCCCGAGAGGTGG
The DNA here is from genome assembly GCA_948098915.1 of Lampropteryx suffumata. Lineage (NCBI taxonomy): Eukaryota > Metazoa > Arthropoda > Insecta > Lepidoptera > Geometridae > Lampropteryx > Lampropteryx suffumata. Next base: position 5,512,060 of record OX402546.1, read on the forward strand.
AATGTGTTATACTTGTAATTTGGTAGACTTGTGGTATGTTATAATGTGGTAGGTCTTCTCGTTCGTTATAATATATAATGTAATAAAAAGCATAACTTACCGAAAGGACCTCAATGTGTAAGATGACAAAGTGGAGTGTGAAGGAGAGAGCCATGGAGCCGATGAGCCACATGTTGGACCATGGAGGCATGGCGATCAGAGACTGGTTCTCAGAGAGGGAGTTCATGGCGTTCAGCATCTCAATGGTCACAAGTACGGACAGCGCCATTGTCATAGGGTGAGGGTCTGTGAAGATCTTGCAGTCGACACCCTGAAAAACACAATGCGGTATGGTAAGCATATGAAAAAACATAATCTCCAGACTTAGCAGGCTAACTCATCTCTAGTTTTCGACACCCTTACAGGGATTACTAAAAGCTGATGATCATGGAATGGCTGCACAGATTTCCGTCAATCATATAGTTTAGCTACAAAATACCTTGCAAACATCAGTTGTCTTCTTTTCATTTTATTCTAAGTATCTAATTAAAATCGGTTTATGCATTCTCGCAAATTTTAGCTTTAATGATAATAATAACCGTATTGAAATCAATCTATGCGTTTAAGAGTTAAAGACTTTAAACTTCTGATGATGGAAATCTGTCTTATTTGTTGCGTAAAGGTTTAAAAATAAGGCTATACCTTGAAATCATCGCCACCTCCAATGCACTGCAAGTGGTGGGTGAGTTGCCAGTAGGTCATCTGAGGTCCGTATGGCGAGTACATGAACCACCAGGAAGCAGCTCCGACGGTGGCGGCACCGACGTATCCACCGATAGCCATGTACCTTTATAACAGATGTATAAGTCAGAAGCCAACTCGTGACGCTGTTATGTCCCACCCAAAGCTCTTCTTCATGGCCTTTCAAACAATGGAGGAAAACTATTCGTATTAAAAAGTACGTAGATAGACTTCGTAGACAGTGTACAAGAACATCCTAAGGTTCAATTTTGCATTCGATATGTCTAGTTATTATGTAAATGAAACACTAAAGTGTAACAATTAAAGCTCAAAATAGTGTGAAGGTGAACGATTTGATGCTTGATTCCGCATTTCCGCGTGAAAACATCACAATTGGAACGTTATAGCCGGAAGAACAACAAATTATGCGGTTTACGACGCCTTCCATTGTGTATTCAAATTAAATTCTATGTTTGTTGCCCCAAAAACTATTTCGTAAATTATTTTTATCACTTTGACGTCAGAAGTCACTAAACTTATATTTCAGACGGTCGTCTCCCTGATATAAACCTATAAAATAGAGACGATGATGCCAACGCAAACAAAATTAGTTGAACTACAACAATAAAACCTAAAGTAAACGAAAAGTGGAACATTCTTTATTTGCATTTTAATATGACATTGCTGCATTAAGAAGTGAGTTTTTGGCGAGTCAGAGGGCAAAGTCAAAATTGGAAGTAGGTACATAAAATGTTAATTACTATAACATAATAATGAGTGTTATCGCCTGGTATGATATGATGATGAACAACAGCTCAAATTACGCTACGTTAACGAAGTCGCCAGATGGAATGTTTTCTTACGGCCATAAAGATAACAAAATAGGTTTAAGGGTGACAATTGAAATGCAATCGGAGCCAAGTTACAATTGGATTGGAATAAACCATTAACCGCTAGTAACCATTGGTGGTGAAATTGAAACCATGTGCAAAGTAGCACAGGGATTTAATCTCAAGAGAATTGAAATCCAAAGATCTCACCTGAAGAACAGCCATCCAGAGATAAGACCTTCGTCAGCCCTGCGGGGAGGTTTGTCCATGATGTCCAGATCGGGAGAGTTGAATCCAAGGGCTGTGGCCGGGAGACCGTCAGTGACGAGGTTGACCCACAGCAGCTGTACAGGGATGAGGGCTTCGGGGAGACCCAGGGCGGCGGTCAGGAAGATGCACACGACTTCACCAATGTTTGAGGAGATAAGGTAACGGATGAACTGCTTCATGTTGTTGTAGATGGCACGACCTGGTGGAAGTACATTTTTCATTGAGACTGGTTGGAAACTGCTATTATCTTGTTAGAAGATAAGATGGCCGAACTGACCTGGCTACCGTTAGTCAGAAAAAGTACACTGTAACGAGTTTATCTTTCTATCAATATAAAATATCTATACCTTTTTAATTTTTTATAACGATTATGCAAGACATACCTTCCTCAACAGCGGCGACAATGGATGAGAAGTTGTCATCAGCCAACACCATCTCAGCGGCGGACTTAGCGACGGCAGTACCGGATCCCATGGCGATACCGATCTCGGCCTTCTTCAGAGCAGGGGCGTCATTCACACCGTCACCAGTCTGTTAAATTAATCCAGAATATAGTAAGTTCTTTGGGAGTTAACTTCCACAAGCTCGTTTGTGTAATGTAATGTTACTTTCAAAGTTTATACATCCCGGTGCGAAGCTATAGAAATAATTTTAGTAAATTTTCAATGAATATCAGGACAACGAAATGAAGATACGAGGGGTAAACTCCCAACTCTCCAAGGCCGTAGTCAGTCCGTCAGTCAATCAAACATCAGTTTTATGTAATTTGATAACATGTTGGAATATGTACTGATTATCTGTCTCAATAATGCATCGTACAACACGCTACAGATGTTGCGATGATAACTTTCGAGCCTCCAGTTTATAAACAACGCCCTAACGTAAACAAGCGTTTCCAGCGATGTTGTGAGTGTAAACATTAAATACACAAAATTATGAAGACATTGTTTGCAGCCCATTAAACCGTTAGTTATTTTCAATGGTCCAGCGGCCTTCCTGGGCAGTGTTTAATTCATTGGCTCGATTGAAGCTAGAATCGTATCAAAATAAATCACAATGTTTATTGTGTTTATATTAATAGGATATAACATTCGTATTGATCAAAGCGAAGGTATAAACTAATCATAATTTGCTTTAGTTTGTGTGGTAAACGTTTACACATTAAAATAAAAGATGTTTTCAAACCAATGTTTTGTTGATTAATCTTTAAATATTAATAATCAAAAATAATTTACAATATATGTCAAATTTTTGGCCTATGTAATCGAGTAGTACCTAGGAGAAAGCAAAAGAGGAAAACCATTTCGAGGTTTTCCTCTGGCTCTTTTTTCCTGGAAATATGACTTCAAAACGATATCAGGTGCACTATGGGGGAGAAAGCTAACAATCGCAAAATTTCGTAAAATTTGGTACCCGGGAGAAGAAAACCATTTCGAAGGTGGAATGATGACTTCAAAACGATAAACGATATTAACGATAATATAATATAACGATATTAAACGACACTATGGAGAAGAAAAGCTCGCGATCGCAAACATTGTAAAAATGTTTTTGTTTTCTAACATTGCAAAACTAGAATTCAAGATTGTAAAGGCTATTGAAATAACTCACCATAGCAGAGATTTCGTTCATGCTTTGCAGGTACTCTACGATCTTGGACTTGTGCTGAGGCTCGACGCGGGAGAAGAGACGTGCGCGGGCGCAGGCGGCGCGCTGTTCTGATACGGGCAGGTCGTCGAATTCACGGCCGGAGTAGGATTTGCCAGTGGTGTCTTCATCCTCAGTGAACACGCCGATACGTCTGCAAATGTAAATCATGTTACACTCTTCAGGTAACAAGAGTTGAAGAAAGGTTTATTTAATCAATTTTTAAAAGTTAGCGAAGCGAATGTACTGTATGTACGTACTGTGAATACTTTCTGAGTATAACAAAGATAAGAATGACTAGTAATCAGGTCAAACCGATTGAACACCATCCAGTAAGCGAAATAAAATAAATAACTGTTGAATTTTCAGAATTAAGGTTTTTACAAATCAGGCTGTTACTCATAATCAAGTAAAGCCTCACTAGACGTAGTAATTTTCTTTATTGTTTCAGGGGCCACATATACGTATTATCATGCAAATTTTTACGATAAAATGAATAGTCTGGGAGCTAGAGCTGGATTAGAGGCGAACAGACAGACGAACATGGCAAAACTATAAGGGTTCATTATTATTACCTGCAGATAGCTTCAGCGGTGGCCTTGTTGTCGCCAGTGATGACGATGACGCGGATACCGGCGGCGCGGCAGCGGACGATGGAGTCGAACACTTCCTTACGGGGAGGGTCCAACATGCCGACAACTCCGACGAATGTGAGGTTCACTTCATAGGTGTAGAACTTGGTGGAGTCTCCGAGGTCCATCTCTTCGGGCTTGAGCGGGCTGTCAGCGGTGGCAAGGGCAAGGCAGCGGAGCGTGTCGCGGCCGGTACCGTACTGCCGGGTCAGTTCCAGAATGCGGTTCTTCAGGGTGGAGTTCAGGGGTACCTTGCTGGTTCCGACACGGGCGTGGCTACAACGATCCAGGACACCTTCGGGCGCACCCTTCACGAACAGTTTCGGTCCGTTTCCGAGGCGGGAAGGCTTGAGGGGCGTGCAGTAGGAGGACATGGATTTCCTGTCACGGGAGAACTCCAAAGTGAATTCCTTCTTCCACTTGGTCTCAATCTCCTGGCGGACGACGATGGCGGAGGAGCGACGGTCCAGGCCGGTCTTGGGCACGTTGAAGGGGTTCATCTTTTCAGCGAGTACGATCAGAGCGGTCTCGGTGGCCTCACCGACCTTCTCGAAGGCCTGCTTGAACTCGTTGAAGTCAATAGCGGAGTCGTTGCACATGATACAGATGGTTCCCAACTCGTGGAGCGTGTCAAACTCGCCAGCCTTTACCTTCTGTCCCTTCAGGTAGACGTCGCCGATGGGTTCGTAAGTGGAGCCAGTGATCTCGAACTCGAGGAAGCTGCTGTCACCACCCTCGACCTTCTCGAAGATGAACATGCGGGAGACGGACATCTGGTTGGTGGTGAGCGTTCCTGTCTTGTCGGAGCAGATGACGGATGTGCAACCGAGGGTCTCTACGGAGGGCAGGGACCTAACGATAGCGTTCTTCTTAGCCATACGGCGGGTGCCAAGGGCGAGGCAAGTGGTGATGACGGCGGGAAGACCCTCTGGAATGGCAGCGACGGCGAGAGCGACGGCGATCTTGAAGTAGTAGACGGCGCCCTTGATCCAACTGCCTCCGTGCGCGGGGTCGTTGAAGTGTCCGATGTTGATGGCCCAGACGGCGACACAGATCACCGAGATGACTTTAGAAAGTTGCTCGCCGAACTCGTCAAGCTTCTGTTGCAGGGGAGTCTTGATCTCCTCGGTCTCGGACATCTCAACACGGATTTTGCCAATGGCGGTGTTGAGGCCAGTGCCGATGACGATACCACGTGCTTTGCCGGCGGCGACGTTGGTTCCCGAGAACAGAATGTTTTTCTTGTCCTGGTTGACGGCGCGGGGGTCTGGAATGGCGTCGGTGTGCTTGATCACGGAGACGGATTCACCGGTCAGGATGGACTGGTCAATACGAATCGTGGTCGAGAAGATCTTGATTAGGCGGATGTCAGCGGGAATTTTGTCGCCGACGGAAACCTCGACAACATCACCGGGGACGATTTCTTTCGCTCTGACTTTTTGAACACCGGATTTGTCGCCTCTCATTACTTTACCCATTTCAGGCTCGTATTCTTTTAAGGCTTCGATGGCAGATTCGGCATTTCTTTCCTGGAATTTATAATATCATTTTATTCCGAGTGTATACCAAATAAAATATATCTATTTGTGTTTTGATTTAATCTTACCTGCCATACTCCTACGATGGCGTTAGCGATAAGAATAAGTAAAATAACGAAGGGTTCAACGAAGGCTGAGAAAGCATCTTCATGTTCTTCAAATAGAGCTAAAACCTGAAATAAAACAAGTCTCATTACAATCCTTATTAAGAAGATTACGCACTCAGCATACTAGAGTATATTAAAATTTATTTTCATACTTACGAATGAGATAATAGCGGCTAATAGCAAAATCTTCACTAAGAGGTCATCGAATTGTTCCAGTACTAATTGCCATATACTTTTACCTAAAATAAGAAAAAACATGACAACATTTTTAAGGAAATTTCAAACCATTTTATTTTTTTTGAACAAAACATAAAAAGCGATTTTTTACTTTAAGCTTTTTTTGTCAATGTTTGTGAGAGGCTTTTCAAGGTTCTCAGCAATATGAAAAATGCTCCGCGAGATACTGACTCGTTTCTATTAAGCTCTTTGTGTAGTGGACTTAGGTTACTTAGGTAATGTAGTTTGTTTTGGGACATTGATGTTTATTACGTAAACATAAGGGTTACCTGACATTGATATAAATAAGTAGATGCTTATGCTTACCCTCCTCAGTAGGCAGTTCTGAAAAGAGAAAAGAGCAGCGATAAGAATTTTGAATAAAACATCAAAGGAGTTAATTTAGCCGGCGATAAACTAGTCAGAACAGACGTGCGATCTATCTCAGCAGTTACGATCGTACATAAATACACTACGGCCAGGCATAGCCGCGGCTAAATCGAAGGCACCCAGCGCTCTCAAGTACTCTTAAATATTCTTTGACTCTGCTTCGTATTCATACAACCGTTGATAAACTAATTTGTAGGTATGCGAAAAATAGCAAGCAAACTGTGACGTCATCAAGTGTACGAATGTCGATGTTCAGACAGAATTCTTGTTCACGTATCTGCATACGCTATCGATAAACAACCAAACTGGTTTCCATTCGGCAACTACGCACATATCTAAACTCTAACAAAAGTCAAACACGTGTGTTTACTTCCTGACTAATCAAATCTCTGCCATCGTTTGATGATTTATGGCATATTATAGCGCGACTTGATTAAATAGTCAGGATAAGGTATCTAATCTAGTACATCTATTTTTCTTATTTGATACAGGCATGCATGGTAACAATCATCTCTGCCGTAGGTACTAGTAGCTTGGTATAAAACACTACTACAACACCGCGCGTGCCGATCGTATACGGAAGTCTTCTTTACTATGTTAGCTCTACCTAATGGCTTATTGTCACATAACTACTCAAGGATGCGGTGACTAAGAAAGTTAAGACTTTAGTTAGAGAAGATATTGGCCTCAATTCTGTTGGCACCAACCTAACTAATTTTAGCTAAAATTAGGTTTTTGAACTGTCAAATTAATTAATTTGTTAATTAATTAATTAAATAATGTCAAACATGGTATTCTGCTGTTACTAACTTATCCTAATTTAATTTTATATAATTTAATTAACCGTTTCTAATTTACTTAGATGGTATCAACCGAATAGGTTTTACAATACCTATGACTAACTAAAATATATTTTAGACAATTCCTAATTTTAGAAATGAACCAACCGAATTGCCACTATTATTTACTAGCCTTGGAGAACATCAGAACGCAAAGCTTTAAGTTTTCTCTGCTAGAAAGCTTGACTCTATTTCGCAAATTGCCATTCTCTTTTGTGAAAAGAAATCACATTAGCCTGAATGTGTTTTCTAGGACAAGTCATTAACATTAGATACCCTTTATCATTTATCTACAGCCAGACAACGCAATAAAAAAAATCTCGCGACATCGGCTTTGTGATAAGGAATACGATATGCAGTTTGTTCTTCAAGATAATGGATGTAGCGTTAGTAAAATGAGTGAGCGGTCGAGGTACGTTCATTGGGCCACGACTTGAAACTGTAATGGCGTGACCGATTCTGGCCTCATCAGACGCAACGCCTACGTCACAGCCTTGCTGACGTTCCGGATACAATGGTCTTGTATCCGCGCATCGATTAATATTAATCAATAACTATTTAAGCTATGATTTAATTGTTGTATTGAGCACAATCTGTAGATCGTATTCAAATTGCTGGGTAAATCGATATTTTAAATTAAATGTGGAAAAGGATCTAATGTGACTATAAGTAAATATTAATACTAATATCTTATTTTGAGACAACATACCGGTTTTATCATAATAATTATTTAATGTCTTTATGAATCTACCGCGGTTCTACAACGGGCGCTCAATAAACAATTTCTATTTTATTAAATCCATAAGAATACCAACAAGATCATTTCCTCGGTGTTAATCAAGTAGTGTAATCGGGCAACGTGCGGTTAGTCAATCGTTGTATCGACTCTATTTGCGTATTCAGTCCGACTGCCAGCCGCAGCGAGACTAATGTAAGCAATTAGTCAACGCGTCGATAACGCGATGTCAGCAACAGTGCACATTCGCAAATTATCAATATACAAGTATCTAACATGGGTCAGCATTGTTAAATATAATATTATAGCACGCACGATCTATCGATCACGTACGGGCCGGTAGCTACATCCTTCATACCTTCATACATACAAGCACATGTGCCAACAAAAAGCGACGAGCCAGTTGATAGGTTACTCGCACCAGGTTCCGCACTGTACAATTAAAGCTCAATCACTCGCTTGTTATGTACAAAGCGAGTGTTGCTCGAAGAGTGTTTCCGTTCTATCAGAGAACAGCTACATTATTTTACAGTAACTGTTGTATATCGCTTTCTTATAGGCCAGCGCTGTTGGGTCTTGGGACAAGGTACTCTTATGGCCCACGCCATAACAATGATTGCGTGGTGCGAATTATAATAACTTGCACAATAGACGATTTAATTATGTTTTAGTCCAAACATTAAAAAATAATTGATAAATAGATTGACGAATAGTTATGAAAGGTTAATAAAGGATGATACAAGCATGTTGTCCAGCATTGATTGACGTTGTCCATGAACAGGGAAATCGATCCATAGTAAATTAAGGGACGAGGTTATCGGAAGGTAAGCTTTACGATTAAACCGTTATCTTTTTGTCGCTCGTCAATAAAACAAGTAATAAAGCTATACACTCTCCGGTGATATTGAAGTAAAGGTGAAAGTACGATAAGGATTGAGTGAAGTTTTGAAAGAGATAGGTTCTTTTTTGTTGTCACAGAGAAAGTTGTGAGAAAACAAGCCGCGCAAGTATAAAAAAATTGCAAACCCAAATATTCACTTACAAAAAATATAAAATATTCACGTAACAGTATCGAAAGTGTCAGTGCATTCTAATTTTCACATGTGATTTATCGTTTTTAATGAGTATTAGATTTCTTTATGAATTGCTGGAACGGAACCATAATAAATAGATTATTACTACAAAGGAGATTGATAATCTGATAATATTCGTAGAAAATGAGTGAATGATTGAATCAAGGGGAGAGCGAGACGTACCTATACATTTTTAATTCAAGTTTGTATGTCGCACACAACACGAAGTGACTGTAAAGCGTACAATCGTGATGTGTCGCGTGAGAGAGATGAGAGGGTGTTTGGGGTGTCCTCAATAATAATCATTACGTGTCTACAGAAAGACCATTTAATTTTGCACGTGAGATGGTGTGCACTGTATGTACTATAATAGTCAGCCGATTTCGTAGACGCAACCCGCCAACGTAGACCCAAAATAACCCCGGTTACCTATAATATTTCACCAGGCACTCTGAAGAGCTCGCCGTGGCAGCCGACAGCGCTTCAACTCAATAATATTCTCTATTCTAATTGACTTCGCTGTGCTGTGACCTACTGAGGTACAAAATTAAGTTACTTCCGCTGGTAAAGTTCCAGTAACGGCTAGGCTGGCTAGTTACCTAACCAACGAATATTTACCGTACTGTATTAGTACAAATATCTCATATTATCAGCAAAAGTAACAAATAGCTACGCAATAGTAAATGTAAAACGTAGTGCATACAATCGGTTTATAGGTTTCGAGGACGAAGCGTAACTGAATTAATCTTTCGTTGTATTACTTTGATTTTAAGTAGGTCACGATTTCTGATTATTCCGCCATCTTATGTTTTTTTTGATGTAGCTGATCTTAATAAGTGATATAAGAACATAAGATATGTACATAACACGTTTACACGTGTCATGTTCGAGGCAGAGAAAACCATAGACGCGTTATAACATACAAAAGTGAAAAACCTACTTTTATATCGCATTCTGGTTATACATTGTACTATACTAAGAAACTTGTCAAGCCTGTAAATTAATGCAAAATAGACTAGAGGCTACTGGTAAACTAATTGTGTGATACCGAACACGACACAATAAACTCAGAAGTTGGTCAGTTTATAATTTAAATGAAAATGAGATGAGCAAATAAGATGTATGGTATAGATAGATAGATAGATAGAGACAAATAATGAAATAGGCACACGGCAAAATATATTATTCTAGTTTGAGATTTTCCGTATTGTGACCAAGGTTCGCAAGAGTGACGCGAAGTTTATGCGATGTTTCCGAAGTAAAATAACCAATGGTTTCATCGGCTTTGTTTATTTTTTCGGCTTCGTACAAAGCTATGAAAATAAACAATGCCTAGCACAGTCCTGTGTTCAGCTACATGTTTTTGTTCGACAATGTTTCTATTGCCGTGGGCACGGCAATAAAGACAAAATAAGAGCAGTTATTACGGTAGTCAATGTGCAAATTAAATGAACAGAAATATTAACACGCACAGCTGTAATATCAATCATGTTGCTTCATTGGATAAAAATTGGCGTTCTGTATATTTTGAAATGACTAGATAATTAAAAACTAACTATAAAAATGTTTTTACAAGTGGATTCCGTTTAGTGTGAATATATTTTGTATCAATTTTATTTTAGCTTCTACTTCAGGTATTTAAAACATTTTGCGGCTAGGTATATTTTTTTCTAGGTATTTATAGAAGGGGTGTGTGAGGCCGAGTCGAGGCTCGTACGCAACGTCGCGTTGTCACGCCTGAGGGAGCCTATCCATCGGGCTGTGGTTATGCACACGCACCACTGGCCAATCGCCTCTACGATGACCCAGCACCACTCTTGTATTTATAAATAAACAGCACTTCACACACAGAATAAGCATCAGCTTCAGCGTGTGGTTCATCATCTATGCGCTCCAACTGCCAAGCTTCTACCAGCCACGCGCGATCAATCTCGCTGTATATTTCACATCAAACACAGCTCAGTACTATTTATGTGCACCTACACTAATACACCGATTATAACTTGAAAGGAATTCGTAATTTTATTGATACGCGCACGTGGTTACCTTTACAGATCTTTGAACTGCATTGATTTAAAAGTTAGTTCAGTTATTTTTACCGCAACAAAGAGTGCTATTTACTCAAGACAATCTTGGAACCATTTCCACCTTGTTCATTGTAACAACGACCTACAAGTATTAAGGTCATACATACCACCTTCTACAGTGTACATATAATGTAGGTAGGTGAATAATCTCAAGTTCTGATCAAATATATCTTTTAATAATATGATAATAATGTTTGGATACTAAAACATGAGAGGTACAAAGACAAAACATGATTTTAACTTAATATGAAGAAAAGCTAGCTAGACTACTATATTATTTACTTAAAAAAATTATATCCTGTAAAATAGATTATGTCTGTAAGTATATAAGTACTTTTGATTAATTTTGCATCATTTGCTTGTATGATTATAATTTGTTTGACAATAATGATTATGTTCTGGATGTATCTAAATTATAAAGAACAACTTCATTTAAATAATCATAATCCAATCTGGCAAGGCATCTTTATTTTTAATTCCCTTGTCAACAATGAATGATTCACGGTCAAGTGTGATAATCTGGCACCATTTCAAAAAACCCTGACTGAGGTACATGTTATGTAGCATTGTATAATGTTATGCAGGATTACATAAGCTGATGAGCAAAACTTGTAAAAGTAACAGCGTTACTGGCTCGAGATCTATCTATGGTTTCAGTGAAAGATGTAAGAGTACTTTTGATTACTATTTTGAAACTTTAATTAGCGAAATAAAAACTATCTATATATGTGACTTTCTAGAACCGAGTAATTTTTTACAGAAATTGTTGTCAATGATGTCTGGCCCTGTCAGCTCAGTTGGTAGTAGCTCTGCCTTATGCGCTGTAGGTTGAGGGTTTGATTCCCTCCCAGGATAAACATTTGTGCGATAGCTATGCTACCTATGTTCTATAGATGTTTGTTCTGTGTCTCGGTGTTATAAAATATCATAAGTATCTATTTAAAATATATATAAGTATTCTATCAGTATCTAGTCACCATAAACAAGCTATGCTTAGTTCGGGGATAGATGGTGTGTGCATTGTCCAGCAATATTTATTTATTTATTATCATCTTCATACAAGCCTACTATGAACATTAACCTGTAGAATACCAAGATTACAAACACAATAGATTAAATAGTTCCTAGTATGTAAAATATTATTAAGTATTTTATTTTGTTTCTAATACATCTCACTATACTTTGACCATTAATTATATTTTAGTAATTATCAATATTAGTGTAGATTACGAGTCTGTAAAAGGTTAATTTCTAGTGAAAAATCTAACAATCTACCAAAGTAAATGTCAATAAATGTGTAAATGCCATACTAAGCCCATATTTATAAACAAGGACAGCAAGATAGTTTAATAGCTAACATTTGAATATGTAATGTTTCATTCAATTGCACGGAATACCTAAGTTTTACTTTCAGCTACTATTTGCATTAGATTACTTACATTAACAGGTAATCTCTAACAGCAAACACTGTTATCAAATACTGCTAGAACTAATAGACTAACTGAAGGGCATTCTTTTTTAAAATAACCTCGACAAGTTGTTACTTACACTATTTTGTACTACAAACTATTCTGTAGGTATGTATCAGCTGACCTTGTGCATAACCATTCTGACTAGTTTAAAGCTAAAGGATAATAATCTTAGAGTGTAAATGAAATAATTGATAAGGATAAACCACACACTTACCATTTGGCCCATATTTGTCCTGGTTCCTTTTGATTTGGTCTAGGCTGAGACCTTTGTCAGGGTCTGTGCCAAAATATCCGAGGACTTCGTCCACGGATTTGGTGAATGCGTCCTCCATGGTGGAATACTACGTTGTCGTCAGTTCTAAAAGGAGGAAACAGATAGAGGTTAGAAATGACGAGTCATCATTCACAACTTCAAGTTTGAGGTTATATTAATGGATAACCATTTTTTGATGATTAAATTTGAATCCGAGGTTTATTTGAAACCTAAATTCTTAGATATATCAGTTATTAAACGAGGATGTTGTTCCTTGCTGTAATGGTAACCCAATTATTTTAGGAATTGGGGACCTCTTCGTGTTTTCAGTCTGGCTGTTGTTCAAGAGTTTAGATATTTTAAAATCACACCAAATTCACACAAATGAGCAATTGGTATATTTAAAGGTAAGGTATTGAATATTTTTTAGATAGAATTCACTAGAGTCTGATCATCACTGACTGAACCACTCACCAAGTTTTGTATTGCATGAGATAAAACTTTATATAGTCTTTCACTAAACTAGACGATTCTGAATCGTCGAATAAATTATCTATCTTAATATTTCTACAAAATTAATACTTTTGCTCGTAAATATCATAAAAGACTTGAACACGTATCCAACCCAGCCGTCATTTTTTCATAGACTGACGTAAAAATTGTAGAATTTGAAGAATGAAAGGTCGATAGCAGCGCCACCTAAAATTTTTGGTTAGGAACTATTTTATTAGTCAAGACAAAACCTTTTATTTATAAAACAGGATAAAATACGAGAAGAATAATTTTGTTTTATTTAGTCAATGCAGAACTAAAATTAAACGCTGAAATATTAATATTTTTTTACAATATTACTAGATTTCAATTTGCACCAATAGATAAATGTGGAGGCATGCCATAGGTCGAAATTGTACCACGTGATGCAAAGCTATTTTTGGTGCCAAAGGCGCCTACAAAATGCGGTATTTTTAAAAATAAGATTTCTTGTTTCGCGTTATGTAACACAAATCACTAAACTTTGCACCGATTTCCTGTATTTCGTAACCGATAATAACACTACGCTATTTATTTTTTTCACGTAAGATATACTACACTCACAGTCGTTTAATTTTATGGTAATTTGGAACTTACTGAAATATTTTTCGACAGCGTCGGGAAGGAAAGAAGAAATAAAAGTGGCGCGGGAGATGTTTTCCCGCCGCGCCCCGAGTCTCGACTCCCGGGCGAAGAGCGACGATTTTAGAGCGGCGCGGGCGCGGTGGAGGGACACCGTCGGAGACTTCTTTAATTATTTTGGCAACAGTACTCGATGGCACAGCCGAGTCACTTTCCAGGGTTGCATGTCGCATGGCGGCTCGCGGCGGCAGTAGCCGACCGTCCTGTGATGATCTTTTTATAGCGGGCGCTGCCCGGCTCGAGCTCCCGGCGCTGATTTGCGGTCACTTCTGTTTACGACTAATCAAATGGTCGTGTTTTTCACGTCTGCTTATGCAGAAGTAATAATCTAATAAATAAATTATTTAGCTAAGTACTCTTTCAACAAACAGTGGACATTCTAAATTTTCCTGCTATAAGACGTTTAAGCTTGGCTGAATATCAACCAGTGATGCATTTTTGCGTTTTCGGGGAAAACTAAGTTATTTATACGTAGGTACCTACATAAAACATAGAGGTATCTTTGAGGAATTCTTTCTTGGGAGAAAGTCTCAAAGCTTTGATAATAGTATGTACCTAGGTACTTAAATTTTATTTTTATTTTTTATTTTATGTAGAAATGTAGACTGAATAAGATACCCTTGACCTTGCTTTATGTTATGTTCTTAATTCCTTTTTATGCGAAGTAGGACCCTACTTATTTTTAGGGTCAAGGACGTGAACAAATAAAAAGAACGTGCATATTTTGAAAACTACATTATTCGAGAAGATATATCTACTCAAGTGAGTCTGTTATTTATGAGAAGAGTGCTGGGTTTATTTAATCATATGACATAAGAAGCAAAAACAGACTTTAAGTGAAGCTGATTGAAAGAATACAATCTTTACATTTATGTAAAGAATGTAAGGAATCTCAAGAAAAAGAACTATTGAACTCAGATTCCTGCAAAGTTGAATTCCTTTGGAAAAAAAAAAATTTTAGGTATTCAGTGGTACCATGGTAGCCATAACACAAGCTCGCTTACTTTGAGGTCAGATAATTCTATGTGAAATGTGCGACTTTATTTATTTATTTTGTTAGATAATAATGGCAGTAGGCTGTAAATACCTTACTTTACCTTAACTGACTAGGACTCGATCCAATATATTAAATTCAAAAATGTTTCTATCTGTAGGTACTTAACCAATGTGTTTGTTACCTTTTCACGGCCAAACGAATCATGTTGAAATTTTGCAAGGAGATAGATTGTATCTCCGGGAAGGATATTGGCAACTTTTTATGTAAATGCCACTGGTGCAAATCCGCGGACAATAGCTACTATTTAATCAAAAAAACAGCACTGATCATCCAAAAAAGCTTTATCTTTACAAAACGGAACCGGCAGCTACATTCATCACGTTTCCCGCCGCGGGTCAAATGTTTGTATGAATGATCTGCAAGTATTTGTCTCGGGTCTGGGTGTTTCTATGTATAATAGGTATGTATTTACATAAAAAAAGTAAATAAGTAGTATATCAGTCATGTGGTACCCATAACACAAGCTCTGCTTACTTTGGGGCCACATGATGCTGTGTGAAATGTCCGGGATTATTTATTTATATTATTATTCTTTCCTTCCCCAGTCTCAAAATATTAAAATGCACTAAATAAGCTGATTTAAAATTATTTATGTGTCATGTTTATGCTTGTATTAACACAGGCGTACGTTTTCAACATAAGCAATTCATTTTAATTATTTATTAGCTCCGTTTTCTGTCAATGTCAATGTCTCTGCAATATATCATACAGGCGGAAAATATACATGCACGTATGTATGCTTAATTAAATAAGTAAATGCGAATATTATTGTTCATCTTATCCCTCTTTTAATGTTTCCACAGTCTGGTGATTAACCCCCGATAACATAAAAAAACTCAACATTTACTAAGTACCTATGGATTTTGGATTGAGGTTGTAACAGCGATATAGCCTTGAAATCTGTCACAGAATGTCACAGTCTTAGAGCCTCTACGGCGGCAGAGACCCAAAACTTGCGCTTGCATTTATAATTTTATTGATATCCAAAACGCTACGCTGCCGTAAAGCTTCTACGGCTTAGACCCTGAAACTGCAAAATCCAAAATCCTATTGCAAGGCAGGCGAGGCCCAAAATTGTGAATAATATATATTATATCCAAAGCCTTATTAGCTGTCGTAGAGCGTCTACGTCTTGCAGACTCGAAAATTACGTTCACCTACAATAAATAACTTTTTACTGTATTATGATAGCACATACCTACAGAGCTAATCTCCTAAGGTCTATTTTATAAACACACAATAGTTAATGTGCTGTTTAAACCGATATCTTAATTTATTGATAGACAAGGACAGAGCAATAACACGTAATTCTAGCTTTTATATATGATTATAGGATTGAGGGTACTCTTTCTTCTTATAGTATACTAGCTTCTACCCGCGGCTTCGCACGCATAGTACACACATAAATTATATCGTAGAAACGGACATAGGCTACCTATGTCCGTTTCTACGATATAATCTATATCCATATGTAACTTAATAAATTTGATTGATAAAAAAAAGGTTCTGTTGATCCGATCGCTAACAAACTTCACAGAATCATCCGCTAGGCCAATCTCGAAATAATCAAAATAGGTCCAGCCGTTTCGGAGTCATACATACATACATACACACAACGCCTTTTACGAGTATATAGATAGAAGATTAATGTCTGCTTCAGAGGCTGCTTTCGTGCGCTTGGCGCACACCTTCGATTGGAGATACATCGGTATCTAGTAGGTACTTAAAAACAAAAAGTTGAGTTGGGTTGATTTAAAAAGAAAAAAAATGTCATTCTATATTTGCAGAAGAAGCGAAGTAAAGCGGGACCTTGTTTGTTTGCTGAGCCGAGCCGATGCCGATGCCGGCGCTTAATAGCTTAAGCTTCACGCTACTTTATGAAGTGTATAATTAAACTATTACGTTTGATTCACAAACATCTACCGTATTTGATTTGACTTATTTTTTTGTTCCAAAATATTTCCCAGGTATTTAAATTTTATCGAAATCGGTCGATCGGATTTTAAAAAATCAAAACAAAAATCGAAAAAATTGTATACACCGATGGTATTTTTTATAAACATGAAGTCGGTTGTTTTTTAGTTTATAACACGTAATTATTTTATTTTTTTGGGTATACTGGATGGAATAATTTTTACCAGTAATGTGTGACCTCTTAGCACAAGTATAGACAAATAAATGTGTATTAGGCATCATATTAGGTCGCTGTCTGATCAAACGACAGGAAGCCAAAATATTAAATGACTGTTGTCATTACTTTTATAATGTACAAATGACGATTGACTGCGAATTTGTGAATAGATTTTATCAAACTATTTACTTGACAGTTGACATTGGCATAATTGTAATTTTATTGAAGATATTTGGCCGTCTTATGTACGAAAAATTACGCGCTTCGGGTTTTATTAGTAATTTTGGTTATTTTATTCAAATAAAGCTAGAGATATTGACTTGGGTGTGAGTAATTGGAACAAAATAATCCGTAAGTTATATAGGAAAATCATATGAAAGGCCACCATTTAATAAAAATGACTAACGACTTACTTACTGAAAAATCTAATCACTTGGCTAAATTGACACATGTCATTAACGAAGAAGAAGAAGAAGAAAGAGAGTAGCAAGCAAATAACATTGAATACACAAGAACCGCGGCAAAAAATGTCAACCTTGCGTTTGCGCGCGCAAATATATTTAGAAAGTGAAAATAGAAAATCAGAGGGAAATATCTGAATGCCAATGTTAACATCTATTTCGGCTGCTGGAAATGTATAAAAGATGCAAAGCAATTCTGTGAAGCTTGTTTAAACGTTCCTTTAATCTGCTCTCGTAATACGATCGTTAAAGAGATGTAGTACCTACCTACCTACCTATAGCTAGAACTGGGGATAATTTAGTTCAGTGTTATTCATAAATGAAATCATGTCATGAGATGTAATTATGTAAGTAGACCTACTTTGTCTTTATGAAAATCTGTAATATCAGAATCAATGTTTATGCGAACAACGGCATTAGTGTTTTTGTCTATGACAGCGTGAAAGTAAATAACCATGATCAAAAATCAAAAACAATAACCTATAAGTAATATTTTTGATTTTGATTAACATTTAAAAATCCCCAGCGAATTAATACTTCGTACAGGTAATGTAACATACTAGATAACGATAGATATCTGTAAATCGAGATATCTGAACTATTATGTACCTAAGCTATAAGTAGGTAATTGTCTAATTACGACTAGAAAATAGTTTCCCTAGATAGTATATACCTAGCTACCTACTTATAGATTTTAGATATAATAAATAAACACACAACAAGTTAATACTCAGTAATTCGTAGCTATCAAACGTACCTCTGTGAGCTAACCTCTTTGAAAACATCCTTTTTGATATATTTGAAACACTTTCAACATAAACCAAAGCTGTGGATTGTGTATGTGTATTACCTACTGTTTATCAATCTACCTACCTGATGAGATGTTTCGGGAAATAGTGTCAAGTGGACCCAAGGTAGTCCTTCAACACTGTTGAATAAACATGGGGTGATTTGGCTTCGAGATCTTTTATGTAGGTAGGAACCTACTTGACATTTCCTTGGTCGTGTTTACAACAAAGTAGGTACCTTTAAAACTACAAATACATTAGTATCTAGCTTTTGTTTTCAATTGGCATTATAGTAGAGACCTATATCTAATACCCTTAAACGAGCAATTCTTGTATATATGTATATATATAATGTGAATCTCGGAAACGGCTCTAACGATTTTCATGAAATTTAGTATGCAGGGAGTTTCCGGGGCGATAAATCGATCTAGCTAGGCTTCATTTTTAGACAACGTAGTTTTATCCGTGTTTCATGCCGAGCAAAGCTCGGCCATTCAGGTACTGTCTATTATAAACCAACTCAGTTGACAGTTCTGCGCTATATATTGTGGGTTCGATTCCCTCCCAGGAAAAACATTTATGTAAAGAACATATGTTAGTTCTGTGTCTGGAAAAATGCTAGACATTTCACACAGTATCTCCTGTCTCCAAAGTAAGCAGAGCTTGTGTTATGGGTACACATGGCTGATATACTACATAAATACTATGTTTTTGTAAATACATATACATATACTTATTATAAATAGAAACACCGAGACCCAAGATACATACTTGCAGATCATACAAACATTTGTCTCGCGGCGGGAACCCGGAACCTTCTTTGTCTCAGACGGGCCATGGCCCAATGTGTGCCACAGAGGTCTAAGCATAGCTACTTTGGGAACCAAATGACTGATAGAATATTTATATTTTTTTATATTTATGTCAGATAATTGATTCAGGCGTGAAATTGGCGGAAATCCGCAAAGTCACTATTTATGTCAATAAATACAAGTTAGTTTGCTATAGTTTGGGGCTGGATGGTGATGTGTGAATTGTGTACCAATATTTATTTATTTATACCTATTTTGTTAGATGATGTCGTATACTCAACATCTGTTCTGTGATTAGGGAGTAACTACATCAATTTTCCGCCTTAAAGCTTACAATAACCCAGTTTAAGCTTCAATTGGCAGCATTCGACGTTAGTAATAAAGCACGGAGCAGGTTTAACTAGCGATTAAAGATCACTCCGACTCTACTAGCGTACTATTTACGATATTTTATGGGCCATCAATTAATACGTTATCCAATATTAAATTATGTTAGCTTTATCCCGCGGTTACAGTCGTGGTTTCATATAAACTAGCTGGTTGACCGAGTCAAGCTAATAAAGCATCACACGTAACTGTAATATGGGCCCAGTTCTTTACACTTTACAGGCTCTTAATGTTTTAGGGTCTATCTTATCTATATCTATACCCGTGCCCATTATATCTATACCGCCCGTTGGGCGGTTACAACTTCACAAAAAATTATTAAAGTACTAATATCGCTATTCAAAAAAAGATAGCTATTCAAATTATTGTAATAATTACAGAGTTTAACAAAGTACGGATAAATATTGATAGATGGCGCTAGCGGCCACCCGCGGCTTCGCCGGTCACGGTCTTGTTTTTCCGGGATAAAAAAAGCCTATATTCTAATCCAATTTACTAACTATATATTCATTTTAAGTTTCATCCAAATTGGTCCACCCGATCTCGAGTTTTAAATGGTGTAACTAACACGACTTTATTTTATATATATGTATATATATTAAAACAAAGTCGTGTTAGTTTACACCATTTATAACTCGAGATCGGGTGGACCGATTTTCATGACTTTTGATTTGTTGGATTTGTCTCCGCCCCAAATAGTAGAATAACTATCAAAAAAAAAAGAATTTGTGAAATAAAGAAATAATTAAGATTTAAAGTGGTGAGTTCAGTTTGATACAACCTTTGACGATGTTCGGTTTGTTCGGTTTGTTAGGTTATGACAGTTGCCATTGTGCGCGCATCATCAATGGTGTCATATAAAAACAAAGTTAAGCAAAATGTTTTATTCTAATATATTATATTTTTCTTTTTAAAACGCGCGGACGAAGCTGCGAACGGGAGAGCTAGTAATCAATAATTACTAATGTCTTATGTAAATCTGTTGCTCGTAGCAACTTATCGTAATTTATTAACTTATCTTAACGTATCTTAGCGTATCTTGTGCTTGTGTTCTCGGTACCTCATGACTGATACACTACTTATATACTTTTTATACAACTACTATGCTTACTTTAGGGCCAGATGATGCTGCGTGAAACGTCCGGGATTATTTATTTATTTATTCAACTTATCGTGGCACTAGTTATGTCGAACCAAAAACCCTGAGGAACCAAAACGTTAATAGGCAAAGACACATCGCTCGTTTATGTATTTGAGTAACCAATATTTCGGTTAAAATGTATGAATTTCCAATTGTGATTAAATAATTCGAGTTTTTAGTTCGGTTTAACAAACCATTGATGTAGTATGAAAATAATAATAAATATATATTTATGGACAATGCACACGCCTCTAGCCCCTAATTAAGCATATACGAGTATGGTCCAGATGACCGATAGAATACTTATATATAATTTAATAATATAATAATAATACTACCGGACATTTCACACAGCATCATCTGGCCCCAAAGTAAGCAGGGTTTGTGTTATGGGTACCACATGAGTGATAGTATATCACTCATGTGGTACCCATAACACAAATACAATACTTTTTTTGTAAATACATACCATATTATACATAGAAACACCCAGACCCGAGTCAAATACTTGCAGATCATACAAACATTTGTCCCGCGGCGGGAATCGAACCCGCAACCTATTGCGTCACAGCCGGACCTAAGCCCACTGTGCCACAGAGGTCGTCAAATACATACTTATGATACTATATAACACACATACTCAGAACAAACGCATAGGCGTTTGTTCTGATCAACATTTGTGTGATGAACATAGGTTCATCACACAAATGTTGATCCCAGGAGGGAATCGAACCCCTAACCTATAGCGCAGAAGGCAAAGCTACTACCAACTGAGCTGACAGATCAGTCATTCATACATACATAATTCAAACTACTGTTCACGAATAGATGAGTAAGTTACCCATTCTATACCTATACAATAATTAATAATTAAGCGACCATCAATAATGGTTATAACAATAATCTTCATGTCAATCTGATAAAGGTTACTAGAACATGCATTATTAGAAAGTTAATATATCCTGTCGACCACTGAACGATAAATAATTACCTATTTACTGATCAATTTAATTAATGGACCGTAAACAATAACAAATAGGTACTTCGATATTTATAATAAAGTAGCTGCAGCCCGCGGCTTCGCACGCATGGTACCTACATAAAAAGTAGCCTATGTCCTTCTCCAAGGCCCCATCTATCTGTATACCAAAATTCATTAAAATCGTTTCAGCGGTCTAGGCGTTCAAAACGTAACAAACAGACAGACAGACCGAGTTACTTTCGCATTTATATTATAGACTGCTAGTGAAAAGCTATGATTTCGTATGTTTCAATTTGTTTTTTTAATGATTAACACATTCAGTGCGTTACGGGAAGTATTTGGTTGTAATTGGGTTTTGCTCTGTGCGGCAGCTAGTTGTCCTTGTTTTGCACTCCGTGCGGAGGCGATTTTTTCAAGTATTCGTACAAGTAAAAAAGAGAAACCTATATTGCCGGTGTCCTTGCTTGAAGTGTATTAATATTTACGAATAAAAATGTACGGGAATTATTTTTTCGTAACGCACAGAAAGGTAATTATTTTACAATAGTGCGATACGGGAACTATTTGGCCGTATCTTAAACCCCGTACCGCACTGAACGTGCGCGCGCGCGGAGCTTCAGTTAGCCGTAGTGCTGTGCCCAGTTAATACGTTTTTACAGAATGCGATATTTTATTCGTCACGCGTAAGTAGGTAAATTGTACATAAACAATGAAACGTTCACGTAAAAAACTTATTATGGGGAAAGGTGTAAAGACAGAAGGTGAAGAGGCTAGAAACATTATTGTGCAGAGTAGTGGTTCTAGTTTATCGAATCCCAAACCATCTAGTACAAAAAAACCCAGTTCAATTTTTTTAAGTCCATCGACAGGAAGGGAATTTAGTTTATTAGAAGAAGTAATAATTAATAATAATAAAAAGACTGATCCTGATTCATTATCCCTGGACAACATTTCTGTGAGTAATCTAGTACCAGCGCTCGAAACATCACTGAGTTCTGAAATGGTGTCTGAAATGTTGTCAACACCCCGAAGTAAGTTTTCACAGTTTAATACACCAACGTGTTCTACATCGAGAAATACCGATGGAAATATTAAAATTTTCGAAACGCCGACTTCAAAACGTAAGGCTGTTCGAATTGGTGGTTATGAAGAAGAAAACTCAGATCATGCTAGTGAATCCTCGCCAGGAGCTACCAAGCAGGTAAAACTTTCAAAGTTTATTGTATCCGACATAGAATCTGATGATGAAGAAATTTTTGATATAGTACCTAATAGAAAAAGGAATCCGATTTCTACTCAAGTGAGAGAAAGGCAATCAGATCTTACCACAATTGATAACACAGTTACTACTCACATTGAAGCCGAACAAGTAGGACAATATTTCGTTTCATCTAATAGGAGAGAAAAAAACCAAGAAGTACCTAGCTTTCAAGTAAATGTAAATATTGACCACTGTTCTTCTGGTGAGTCTTCAGTTCATGATAATAGCTCTAATTTGGACAATACTTTGGACTCTGACACATTCGACGAAATATATGATAGTGAATCTAGATCAAACTCTTCGACTGAAGTAGAGAATATTATAGAGGATGAAGATGAATGGACTGATATTCCTAATACAATCCAAACAAATTTTGCATCGTATCCTCTTAGGGGCCAAATAAACATACCACCAAACGTACAGCTAAGTAAACCCGTTGACTACTATAAATTATTTATTACCAATGAACTTATTCAAAAAATGGTAGTAGAAACTAATAAGCATGCAGAGGAATATATAAGTTTACGTGCTATAAAGCCAAAATCTCGCTTGAAAAACTGGCATCCAGTTACTTTTGAGGAAATGGAAAAGTTTATGGGAGTGTTGATGGTGATGGGTATCAATAAACTACCTAATTTGCATTTGTATTGGTCCAAGAAAAAATGCTATCGTAATGAATACATAGTAAACCTGTTGACCAGAGATCGATTTTTACTTCTATTGAAATTTTGGCATTTTAGCGATAATTTTAATAATGGAGATAAATTGTATAAGATACGAAATGTACTTGATAATTTGTTAAATTCATTTACTGAAATTTTGAGCCCTGGTAGATTTATGGTAATCGACGAAACCATGATACCTTGGAAAGGACGACTTAAATTTCGGCAATATATTAAAAATAAGGCTCACAAATACGGTATAAAGCTATATAAATTGTGTACGCCGGAGGGATATACCTACTCAATAATTGTTTATACTGGAAAAGACGACGAAAAATCAGGAGCAGGTCATGGACATGATATAGTATTAAGACTGACTAATAACTTATTGGAAAAATAGCAGACAACTTTTACACATCCGTTACGTTAGCTGAAGAATTACTAAAAAAGAAGACATTAATATGTGGTACTGTGCGAAGTAACAGGAAAGGATTACCTAAGACATTTATAAGCACAAAATTAAAGAAAGGCCAAGTTATAGGGACTATGAACAAAAAAGGAGTTAAAATAATCAAATGGATGGATAAACGCCCTGTTACAATGCTGACTACTGTCAAAGAGCACAACGTTACTTTAAAGGATACTGGAAGACTCTCACGAATTTCTAAACAGCCAATTATGAAACCAGCAAGTGTAATAATGTACAATGAAAATAAAAAAGGCGTAGATTTCAGTGACCAAATGACCGCTTACTACTCCACTCTCACGAGAGGACTAAAGTGGTTTCGTAAGTTGATGATGAGTTTGTTATTTGGGACTTGCTTAGTCAATGCATGGATTGTACATAAAATGAAAAATGAGGACCTAATTGGTCCTCATTTCTTCCTTTGTTAACTTTTTTGGAGTCCATAATTGAATCCATGACTAAGACATCTTTCACCGATCCAAATGCCCGAGAACAAAAAAAAAACAAATAATCCATACTTTAATTAAAGCAGATAAATTTAAAAAATTCTTGTTACCAAGATTTGAGAAAAATGTTTAGCAGTCGTGAAACGGATAAGAAGGTTAAAAAAGTGCGTACGTTTTGTAAAGAATGTGAAAAGCCTATGTGTTTAGAGTGTTACAATAAAGTGCATGATACTTAAGAAAAATATCTTACATTTGATTTCATAATGCACAAAGTTCCTATTAATGTGGTAGCACCTGTATTGTTTTTTTTAGACACATTTTTTCTGTTGATTGTTGTGTTATATTTTTAAAAGAAACGTTATATATTTTTATTAATATATATTTTAAGCATTCCTACCGCCATATTTTTAGGCTTTAGTAAAAATTATATTCATAACTGAATTAGATCTCAATATATACTCAAAGTTCCTATTAATCGTGATTATGCAGGATGTTATGTAAAGAATTATTAAAGCTTATCTCATTTCATGGTATGGTACCTGTACTGTTACTTTTTTAAGTTATTTTTTTCTGTTGATTAAATTATCGAGTAAAATAAATAATTGTGATAAATAAATCAGAGATTTTTTTGGTAATTTAGCTTTTATAAGTACCTAAAATAAATAATAATATAAAATAAGAAATTACTGATTTTGTTAATAAGTTAAAATTACTTATTATTTTTGTTAAAAATAGTTTTCGCTGATTGTGTATGATCATAAGTAAAATAAATAATAATATAAAATAAGAAGGTACTGTTTTTGTTAACATAGTTAATTATTACTTTTGTTATAAATAGTTTCCGTTGATTGTGTACGACCTGAATAAACAATAATAAATCTGAAACAGAAAAATATATTACTTATTACACCCCATCCCTAGCAATATGACTGTTGTATGCGCCACGACAAGTATTTTCCCGTAAAATCAACCATTTCCAAAAATACCTGTAACTTTTAAGATATTGCTTAGAACCCCGTGCGACTGCAGCTGTGTATACACAAGGATGTAACCTATTGATTGTTACAACAAAAAAAATCAGCTGTGGACTTTCCATGTCTCTGTGGAGGTTTGAAGTCAGGACTACGTACGGGAAAATAGACGTCGTAACGCATGTCAGGCATTCTTGATACGGGAAGTATGTGACTTGTACAGCACTGGAAGTAAGTCTTAATCTAGCGCAGCCGCAGGGAAGGTGTTAAGAAATCTTTTTCACTTTTAAAACTTTCGTGAGTTCTAACTCACCCCGATGAAGACTCTCGTGATAATATCAAAACAGTGTGGGTGCCTTCATCGACAAAATAATACGTGAGTGAAACGTGTTTTTCAAAATGTATTGATTAAGAACCCTTTTGTACCTTTGAGAGTTCCTGTCTACATCCCGGAAGTAAGATAAATTTCCAAATTGCAGGTTTCTAGTACTAGGTTGATCTGTGATTTTCAGTAATTCCGTACCTACCGACTAGCGAGCGTACTCGTAGTAATGAATTAACTTAAATATTTAGATGCTTATTTCAATTAATGGTGTTTTTTGCCAAAACAGCTTTTACACATTTGTATGATTTGTAAACGGACTAAAAAGAAGCCAAACAGAATAACCGAATTACGTCGGATCAAAATCGGAAGGTAAATAGCAGCTTTTAAAATTCCTAGATAATGTAACGAGAGTGTATCAATGTACTCCGCGTACCTCTATGTTAGTGAAGCTATTCGTCATCTACAAATAAACAGGCGAAGGCAATAATCGAAATAGAATTATTATCGCTGCTGGCCCGCGGCGCCAGCGTAACCATCGACGCTGCCAGATCAGGCAGTTGGCAGCTAAGGATTTGAGCAAACAGCTCCAAATCCCCTGTGATACTAGGATGGGAAGGTCAGCTCTATTTCTGAGAATGCATAGTTATTTAAGTAAGTACTTGTTATATTTATGCTTTTGAAGAGATGAAACAGATACTATTACGCGTATGCAAACAATGCCGGTAACTTTATTATGCCATCCATCTAACAATAACTAGTTCTTGGCACTTTTTTGGAGCTGGTTTTCTGTGGGTTTAATCGAACACATACTACAATAATGTGATGTGTGAAAATTTTGATATGGCAAGCCTCTGTATACGTAATGTATATATTTTTAAGAATAATTAAATAATATAGCTTCGTTTGAAGGTAGACAACTGTAATGTATTTTAGGGCGGATTGTTTTGACGTCAGCGAATATTAGGTGCTTAGGTGCTTACTTACGGTTTTATAGCCTTAAACGTAAAGCATTTTCAACGTTAGTAGATATCTGAGTAAGAAAGTAGCGTTCGTCTCTTTGTAATGCGTTTTTATAGTTTATTTTCCCTTATACCCAAAAAAATATTAAAGGTAGGTACATACTTAGTTAAATTTGTCTGTTATTCTAGTGTTTTAGTAGGTAGATGTGACGTTGGTAGCCAGTTCTGTTATTTAAAACGGCCGTGACAGTAAGATAGTTGGCGACTGCTAGGTATGTCTATATTTAAAAGACAGATGCCTACCTACAGTGGATGAAAATGCTCAAAGTCAAATGTGATGCTCCATGCCAATTTCCACCCACGGCAGAGGTAATATCAACGTACAAATTCAATAACATGAATCATGTCAATTTTTACGCATTTTCAGTTAAAAAATATGTTTGTCAACGTTTTCTATTTGTATTTTAGCCCTTTTAAGGGCTCAAACAATAATTTATCAAAATGTTATCTTTGTTTTTAATATGGTTTGTATAACCGCAGTATTACCCAGCCTTAAGACTCAATCGTTTGCCACAATGAAGATTTAGTGAGTTTGTATTTGTTGTACAAATTTAATGTAATTTGATACGGTCAAGATGGCGCTGCTAAAGCTATCTATCATTCTACTGTCTCAGAAGTAGGTTGGTCGTTCTACGCATATTTATTTGTATAAATAGTTTTAGTAAGAAACCTTACAACAGAAGTCAGAGTTAGACAACAATCATTTATAAACTTCATATTTAATTAAAGTGAGTTGCAAGGAAAAATATATTTCTACTCGTAGAGTCCGATTTTCACTATAGATTTTTGTCCATGGCAACACTGACCACTGTTGTAAAGTTACCTCCAAAGTTGCATTTAAGGTCTCCAAATCCTCATATAACTATCACACGATTTGCTACAGCACTCAAAACGTCCACGTTTTGGAAATCCGTGTCCATTGCTCCAAACTGGCAACACTTTAGTCACTTGCACAACACAGTCCAGCTGGTAACACCATCACTAAAAACAAACTTACCGTATCACTTATTTCACTTGGTCCCTGTCTAAACAATATACATAAAAGTATAATGTTTTGTTGTTAAATACTATCGGGAGAGGATTGCGCGCCCCATGAGGAGTGCGTCGAAAGAATGGCGCGGCGGGCGTAGGATTAGATCGGTGCCCTCTTTTATAAGCTTGGTTGTGGGCAGCGGGACGCTTGCCAGATACAGCTAGGCTACTTACACACACTCTCTCCCGAAGCACCGGTTGTCTACGCGGGAGACTGTAAGCGGACGAGATTAGGTTGAAATTTTAATGACATCGTTTGCAGCTAAAAGTGTTGCCAGTAATGCTCATCTTCTGATATCGTCGCAGTCATTCTAATAAAATACCTAGTTTGAAGTTTTGACTTGAACTTATCTTTTGTAAATTATGTGACTAGATAGAGCCAACCTAGCACACTCAATATTTATCGGATGTTTCAGGATAGTATTTTTTAGTTACCAACTAATGATACATTACAATACTACGGTAGTATCAGATCGTATTTTATTTTTGTTCTGTTTAGCTATTGCAGAGAATAATTTTCACTCAAAACGGGATATTTACCATGGTATATGAGTTTTTCTGGTTGAATTTATCTCGTAATCATGGCGCATGCAATTGTGCCGAAATATCGGGAAGCAGAAAAACTCATATTATCATGGTAAATATCCCGTTTTGAGTGAAAATTATGTTCACAACCTTAATAGCTTTAGAAGTTATATCTGCAGAGAAGATGCTCCCCATTTTACCTAGTTCAAAAAAAGTGGAAGTTCTCAATTCGGTTGTATTTTTTTGTCACCTGAAAGGATATACTTTCTGATTGGTAGAAACAGAAAATCATAGAAATTTCATCATAAACGGTTCATATTACACGTATAATGAGATATAAAATCTCAACATATTAAAGAATTATAAAGAGATAGTGAATAAACTCTCAAACTACTTAACCTATTTAAAAAAATATTTTACTTTTAGGAAACAATCAGCGAGTAGCATGTAGCATTTTCAAAAGTATTAGAGATCCCTAAGAAAATTACAGTAACGTAAAAGTCGGTCACCAAAAAGTCCGCGAATTATATGTAACTACTTTAGTTAAATAAATAATGCTGAACATTTCACACAGCATCATCTAGCCCAAAAATAAGCAGAGCTTGTGTTATGGGGAACCACATGGCTGATATCTTCTTATTTTTTTTTTTTGTAAATACATACATCATTACATAGTATAAAACAAAGTCGCCTCCCGTTGTATGCTTAGATCTTTAAAACTATGCAACGGATTTTGATGCGGTTTTTTTTAATAGATAGAGTAATTCAAGAGGAAGGTTTATATGTATAAAACACGCATAATATAGTGGAGAAACACTAATAATTTTAGAGGTTTCTAATGTGGTGTCGTAAATAAACACATCTTTTGCGCTTACATTGCAAACGCTGGCTGAACCCTACGAGATAGATCAAAATAATGTACTACGGTATTGTACACATTAAAAAGGTCTACACAAAAGTCCGCAATGGTATATGTCTATCTCTTAGTCTATGTTATTATCTTAGATAACGTTGTATATAAAGACATTCTGTAGTATATTTAGTATCAGCATTGCACCCGTGCGAAGCCGGGGCGGGTCGCTAGTATTATATATATTACAAACATTTGTCCCTTGGCGGGAATTGAACCCGTAAGATTCTGCGTCTCCTTCGCCCACTACGCCAGGTCGTCAAATAAGTTGAGTCATAAAAACAGCTTCTTTATTCAAAGTAAATAATCAAAACAAGGGTAGAATAAAGATGATTGCACCCATGCGAAGTCAGGGCGGATTGCTAGTAGAATATATATCTAACTTCCATATCCATACTAATATTATGAATTCGAAAATATCTCTGTTTGTTACATTTTCACTGCTAAACGGTAGAACGGATCATGATGTCATTTAGTAAGGAGATAAATTGTATTTTGTAATTGTTCAATGCTTCTTTTTATGTAGGTACCACGTGTGCGAAACCGCAAGCAGAACCAAACCTTGCGGGAAACACTCCTATTCTCTCTCTAGTAATAATGACGTAGCGGTCCTGCTACGCCGTAACACCGTAGCTGCTGGGGTATCCTGTTATCTGATTTCTCTCGCGGTCAATCGTTTATAAATTACTAGCAGCTGCCCGCGGCTTCGCACGCATGCTACCTATATAAAAAGTAGCCTATGTCCTTCACAAGGTCCCATCTATCTCTATACCAAAATTCATCAAAATCGGTTCAGCGGTTTAGACGTGAAAACGTAGCAGACAGACAGACAGCGGTACTTTTACATTTATAATATTAGTAGGAATCAACAGCCTTAAATTTAATGCTTCTAGTTCTGAAAATGACAATACTTTTATACAAATTTTCATCCCCTTTTTCAACCCTTTACAACACTTTTTTCCATTTAAAAAGTAGCCTATGTCTTTTCTCAGGCTTTAGACTATCTTTGTACCAAATTTCATTTAAATCGGTTCATAAGTTTTGGCGTGAAAGCGAGACAGACAGACAAACAGACAGACAGACAGATAGACAGAGTTACTTTCGCATTTATAATATTAGTAAGGATTAGGAACCAATATTAAGATTAAGAGATATTATGTTTTGAATTTTATTAAAGAATCCCTCTACGCCGCGCTTTCGTAGCACTTCGTAGCAACAACAAAAATTGTATAAATCAGCTGAAACAGAGTGTAAATTTTCTCTGAAAATCATTTCAATAGTAATTTTTAAGCATTTGTGATTAAAATTTATATTGTTTTAGTAGTTAACTTCAAATAAATAAATTAAGAGGTAAATAAATAAAATAAACCCGATAACTAAAAACATAATAATCATTTAATTTTTATTATGGCACAAATGATAACCGTGAAAGAATTGGTGACAAATAAAGGAAGCCATGTAGATGGATGATGTCTAATAATTTGTAGAAACTGTCGGCTGTTAATGGCTGGTTAGAGTGGTAAGGTTAGGCTTCTAGTGTCTGTTTGATAAAAGAGGTGACGTTAATGTCAAAGACATAAGATACAAAATGAAATTCACGACGCTTCTGTCTGCGGCATTTCGACAAAAACTAGCCTTTATTATTCCAGGTCCAAATCTTTATTATAGATACAGGTATGATTTTGTTATAAGAAAATATGTTTATTTGACAACACATTACACGTTATCTTTTCGTGCCACTCGTTATTTTGAACCCACACTGGTTCAATGGAAATGGATTAAAGTGCGCCTCAAAAGCTCTTTTCATGCACTATGCCTTCCGACTTTTAATCCTACATGCCGGTCTCCCCACGATTGTTCTTCACCGTTTAAGAGTTGTAGTATAACACACATAAATTATTTAAACAAAAAATCCATTGATTTCATTTCAATAATAAATAACGTCAGACGTTTCACACAGCATCATCTGGCCCCAAGTAAGCAGAGCTTGTGTTATGGGTACCAAATGACTGATATACTACTTATATACCTATGTTTTTTTTTGTAAATACATACATATTATACATAGAAACACCCTGACCCGAGACAAATACTTGCAGATTATACAAACACTTGTCCCGTGGTGAGAATCGAACTCGCAACATTCTGCGCCTTAGCCCACTGCGCGACAGAGGTCAATAATAGATAATAATAGATTTGGATGAAACTTGGTATAGATTCTATGACATGTTTCATCGGTTCAGCCGTTGGTAATTAAATAACAAATGCATGTTTGATGCAAACATTCAAACATCCACGCCATCTTTCACATAAGTTATATTAATAAATAAAGAAATAATAATGCCGGACATTTCACACAGCATCATCTGGCCCCAAAGTAATCAGAACTTGTGTTATGGGTACCCCAAGACTGATATACTACTTATATACTTTTTTTATGAAAATACCTATATATTATACATAAAAACACCTAGACCCGAGTAAATACTTGCAGAACATACAAATATTTAGACCGCGGCGGGATCGAACCCGCTACCTTCAGCGTCTCAGCCGGACCTTGGCCCACTGCGCTACAGAGGTCGTCAATATCAGTATAATAGACTCTGGAATTAATAACATTTATTCATAACATTTTTTCGAAGCAGCAAGCAGAAAACAATATTTGACGAAGAACAATGCAAAGAGTGAGTCATATTTGACATATCTCTATACCTAATGGCATTTTCACTTAGTAAAACATGTATCACAGTAAAATTACAGTAGGTAATATGTAATATGTCCATCAACGTTTCAAGATAACTGAGCAATACAACTGAAAAATCGTTTTAAAATGCGTCTTAGCTATGCGTATACCTATGTCAAAGTCAAAAGATACCTTATTCTATACAATCACAAGGATCACTTTGAAACGTCTTGCAAACTATGTGAATTTAGGTTGCATTTCCTCCTAACCCAAGCTCGAGAAGAACCGGCTAAAAACTCGTCTAGCGCTTTTTACATGATCCATCTTATAACTACCTTAACTATGAAAAACGAATGCAAGACAGTTGGTACATTTCAAATGTGTCGGTTAACTGTCTGAGGGCAGAGCGACATGAGGCCATGCATTCCGATCAATAATATAGTCATTTATATTATAATACACTTTCTTAAAAACACTACCTTTTATGTATACTTATTTAATTTCTTAATTCTATGTATAATATGTATGTATTTAAAAAAAAAAGTATATAAGTAGTATATCAGTCATGTTGGTACCCATAACACAAGCTACTTTGGGGCCAGATGATGGTGTGTGAAAAGTCCGAAAAAAAAAATCTTAATTGGCAGTTTAGTTGCATTTTCAGGAAGTTTATTATAGAAGCGCACCGTGTTCTATAAAGGATTTATTTACTTTTTCTTTTATGTGTGTATAGATGTGAGAATCCGTAATCTTTGCCTACCCCGTCGGGAAACAAGCGTGATATTATAAATGTGTATGTATGTATTAATTCTGCGTCTTTGGTTATTGAGCTTTTAACCGTTATTCTTCTTGTCGTGTCACTTATTCGTTTGAACAAGTGTGGTAAAAGTATTAAAAATGAAAAAGTTGTAACTATTATGCGCACTGCACCAGAGGTTCCTCTCGTGTATTTGGCGCATGTTTTTCAACATTTTTTAGGGTTCTTCTTGCGTGCAAAAGATACAACTAAATTAGATTTGAATAGAATGCTATCCTCACTCCATCGACCGTGTCCATTAGGTCATCTCTTGTGCAGGTGTAAGGGCACAAGGGGCAGACGAGTAGATGTGACATGCACATGCTTGCACATGCTTTCTCTTTTTTAAGTTATATACTTTTTTTGGATTAAGTACCCATAGTAAAAAATAAACTATGTAACCTTATTCTAAATGCCCACTATGGTGTACTTATGAAACTTAAGTTATGACTTTTTTTTCCATTGGTGTTTATGTTAGAAGTATGTTACAATTGAAGGCCGACAGAACCTACAATTTATGTATTAGTAATTTAAATAAATAGTTCTTTTTTGACATCCTGCCCTTTTTTTTCTCACGATGTTTTTCTTCGCCGTTTGAGAGTAGGGCCTTGACAAGGTCCATTTTCTATTGGCCTTACGCCTGCGAAAAATCTAATTATCCATAGATAAGACACAAGTTTGTGATAAGGCATGTGACTGAAGCATGACAGCTGCAGTTATTTGCATACAGTTTGATCTGTCTGCGGGCGTTTGCGTGATGCACGACTGGATTCGAACCCATGACCATAGGTCAGGAAGGCGGGACCACTAGATCACCTCCTCCTCTTTAAACAGTTACAATCATAGATATGACACTATTTCTTGCGTGAAAAAGACATAGTAACCATTTATAAATTAGACCATGTAATTAGTTGTTATGTACTGTTCACCGCTATTTCTATCCACAAAACGCAATACCAGTATTTATTTGTCCCGTTTTGCATTCGCTAATTGTTTCCGTATACTACAGTGGCCAATTCCATCTGGTACGGTGTATTTTTGGCAGCATTATCAGACCATAGATCTGAGCTTTTGGTTGGCACACTGGCGGCCCGCATATCTGGCAGCATTGCTCCTACACCAGATACTTGTGCGCATGTCTGTCACGAGCACTATTAATCTTCACAACTCAGAGTAAAAAGCACATTTTTTAAGCCTATCATATTCCGACATGATGAAAACCAGTGCAAGCATATCTTGCATTGGGTCATCTGAGAAACATAAAAACTTTTAGAGCCAGAAAATCTACTGAAACAGAATTACATCATAAATATGTATTTAAAAAATATCTAAGTATTCTATCAGTCATCTGATTCTCTTAATACAAGCTATACTTAGTTTGGGGATAGATGGATAGATGTTGTGCGTAATGTCAACCAATATTCATAAAACTCGTCAGGTATCTTCGGGCCCATTCATAAATTACGTCTCACGAATTACATTTATTAACTCTCCCCACCCTGATTTTGAGGCCACATCTTTTGCGATCTATACTTGTGACGTTACAAAGCTTATGCTGTGTTCCCCCTTGTCACACGTTGTCACACTTTGTTGACCTCCTCGCACCCCTTAATGTGTGACGTAATTTATAGATGCCACGTACAGATAACCTATTTGATGAGTGGAACTCAAACATCTTTATCCACTATAATAAACATTACTTATTGTAAATTAATATAGTTCTTCTAACATAATAACAACCTTGAATCTAAAACTACGAAACTCCCTATTTGATGTTGCTGCTTCGTACCTACCTATAGTGATATTTTATAAAGCTGATGTTTATTTATACACCAGAGAACATCTTTCCGGAGTCGATAGTTGTACAATAACAGCATCTTCTACTACAATAAGTGCGTTAGATACCGCTGTAAATAATGTTTGGCTTTATCGGTATACAAGGGTCGTCAGGTGATTCCTGGACTGTAGCCAAAAACCCACGCACAACGCTCGCCTACCACACGAATCTAACGCATTTGATTTTAAAATCTACATTAGTAATTTCAAAGTGTAATTTGCTGTGTACTGAAATCAAATATTGAAATTGATGTCCAAATCTCTAGTGGCATCTGCCTTGAGCTATGTATTTTTATTTAATCGCGTTAATAGCAGGGCCATCGCCGTGAGCCACGTCCATCTATAAATCACGGAGACTGAGGTGTTGATATTGAACGGAGTGTTATGAAATATGGATACACGGATGATCACCAAGTACCTACAGATTCTGAGATGTAACGTGTCAGTTTTTAATTTTATTTAAATTGAGCGCAGACATTTTTAGATTACATTAAGCATGTCAGTCATGGTCGTGACAGTAGGTCGCATTACCAGAGGCTGGTCGCGCTAAGTGTCCCGTGAGACAGGCAGGTGTCAATTCGACACTTGCATAGACATATTATGGTATTTCTATTAATACATATTAATAGAAATACCATAGATATGTATATAGTTCTTTTATCTTGATAAAAAATACCAATAAATATTTAATTAGCACAAAAATGTGACATTTTGACTTGTCCAAATTATTCGCTAAGCAGCGATTTCGAGCTTTAAATTTAGTTAATTACCCATTTGTTAAAATAGAAAATTCCTGCTGCTTCGAACTATCCAGTTTAAAACTTGCTTTTATCTGGGGTCATACCTATTTTTACTCTTAATAGTGTTCTTAAACCACATAGTTGTTTTAGAAATTCTTATTTATTTGAAATATTCTAGGTCAAAAGGTATAATAATTATTAGGTTTTTGAACCTAACACTGTTCTTGTCATCGTATCGCTACGCTGCAATACGAACTGCATATTATTATAAGATTAATGACACACAATTTCACGATGTTTTCATTTTGATACAGACAGATTCACCATACTATTTTATGGGTCTATCTAATATTTTTAAATTTAAATATTTTTAAAATGTCGTAAATGTAGGCGTATTATTATATTATATATTATTATATGTATTATCAATATACATTTTTAACATAAACTAGAAAATCAAATACGATTCGGTATTATAAATGATCGCGTAGAAAGTTATCAAACAATATGTTTCAGTCCATACACTCTTATTTATCTCGATGTTTAAGTCAAGCTTGATATATATTTTAAGATCTCTAATTACTTCACACATTTGTTAATGTGTGATTATAGGATTGACCTGCAGTCATAAAATAAAAAAGAATGGACAATAGACACAGACCAAACTAAGCATAAGTAAGTACAAGTATTCTACTTGTTTCATGCAGTTATCTGTTTCTCATAGTTTATATAGTATAGTATATAAACTATATGTATAGTAGTATAGTAGGTTTATGGTACCATTATTTTGTGAGTAGATAGTGCTGTGTGAACTATTCACCAATATATATTTAGAGGGTAGTCAGAGGTATGTCTAAATATTATAATCGACTCAAATCTAATTTTGCATATAAAATACCATTGTCATAATTTAGTAAAAAAATAAGTATGAATGAATGATGCGAAAGACACTCTAATTGTTTATAAGCTTTTAATAACGATTGACGGATCTAAAATTGATTTATTGAAGATGTTAAAATAGTTCGTGAAAACCTAGGCTAGAGGCTTTTGTTTAGTCTAAGAACGATTGTGATGACGGTAATTTAAGAAACCGTGAAATGATTGACCTATTTTGATTTAACTTGTCCGAAATTAAGAGGGCAAATCAAACGATCGTAAATTTCCGCAAACGCTCTTTACTCCCACTCTCGGTATGAGTGTTGTTATATTAGAATGCTTTAGAACCTGGTATAACAATAATTAATTTAAAAAGAGCAGTGCTGGCAAGTGTCCATTTTAAAAATTCTTGGTCGATGTCGTCGCGGCCTCCGCTCCGACATTTGATAACTTTTTAACTGGGATCCTGGTGAAGGCACGTGCTGTATTTTTATACTACTGCCCGTTAGTAGTTAGTAGTACTCGGTAGTAATAGTTAAGTAGTTTCAGTAGATTCATTATTTTACGGAACTTGACAACAGAACGATCGCTTTACGGTGCCTGCTAAATCACTTTACGAACTCAATGTCTAACATGTATCTTCACACTGCGTTCAAATGATCAGGTCATTCGTCACCTATATAAGATTGAATGGGCAAGTAAAAAGATCAATCAGAAACATCTTCATTTTTCATTCAACACGCGATCGTTATGATAAATTATGAATCCAACTGAGTTATAGAGAGAGATATATTTTCTCGATCAATTTAGGATACTTATAGAATAGATTACTTATTAGCTAGTTTAACGTGTTTTATCCCGATTATTCCCAAAGAAAAATATGTTAAAATATTTAATAAATACAGTAAAATAATAAATATTTCTATAGGTATATATTTTCTAAGATAAAATGCAGTATTCAGCCATAAAAACTCCCAAGTAAGCCAATATGATTTTTGGGCGTTTGTTCTAGAGATTATAGACAGCAATTGCCGAAGATTTATTGTAATAAGCTGCGGATACGACCGGACTAAACGGTAAATTTACTTCACGTGCGTCAACGTTCCATTAAATCCGGAAGAAAAATATTGAAGCCTAGCTTTCTACGCTCTGAGCCGTTTATTTTGGGACTAGCTCCACATATCTATTCTAAAATGTAAAACTGTGAGATCATACAGATCATACAGTTGACATTAGTTCTACATCGTGTCTATCGAGAATTGTGGCGTTTGGGTTATTCGGTATAGGTCAACAGAACGGCAACTTCATAGGAAGGCTTATTATAGATATTATATTAAAACTAATTATAATCCCATGATAAAGTCATGCCCTTACGGCTTACGGAGACCACAATTTTTGTAAATGTAAACAAAAATTGTAAAAAAAATATTATGCAATAAAAAATTAATCTCATTAAGTTTTTTTTTTTTATTTGCGAAGTCGTGTTCTTTTCAATTTGTTACCTAAAGGTAAATGTATCGAAAATTACATCTTTGGATAAATCCAAAGATGTTATTTTCGATACATTGTCTAATTTAATTAACTAGTGGTCGCCCAGTGGTCGAAATTCGACCATAATTAATTTAATTATAAGTTTGAACATTATTAAGGTTCTATTGCCAAAGAATACTCTATAATCACAGATTTCGCCGTGGCTGTTGATTTGCCTATTTTTTCAACCAAATTATATGAAATTTCCATTAAAAAATCCAATATTTATTAGAATACCTAATACCTCTTATTTATTTTTTTATTGAAACAAAAAACCATGCGATAAAAAAAATGCTGTCGACTTACCTACATATTTACTTACTTAGATATTTACGTACTTGCATATTTACTTACTTACTTACATATTTACCTACTTATAACATATTTCGATAATTTAATTATTGATACAAAACTTCTCTGTAAACGATGTTTTTTGTTTTGTTGTTGTAAAAAAGTATATACAAAAGAGCATCTATGCTCATGTGCTCTTATACTCGTATTATGCTCATATATAACTAATAAATATATTGTAATAAGTAAATGCATTTATTATGGTTATAAGGTTATGTTTGACATTAAGTAAGACTATAGACAAATAATATACTAATCTATTCTCAATTTAACCGACTTTAACAAAGAGGCTCTCAGACTTTAACAAAAAACAAAAAAGTATGTACAAAAGAGTATATATGCTCATGTGCTCTTATACTCGTATTATGCTCATATGTGTGTGTGTCAAATATATGATAGTGTGTGTGTAATGTTTTTTTATTGATTTAATGTATTTTTTATGCATAACCTAAAAAAATATTAGCATTCTGCACTTTTTCTCTATATAAACTAGTGTGCGAAATTTCATACTCCTCTGTCCGCGCAATTTTCGTAAAAAGGGGTACAAAGATTTCGCTTCACGTATTAATATAAAGATAAAGAAGACGCTGACATATTTTAAACATAACGTTCAAAGTAAATAAATAAAACTGTGAAATTATACTATGTAGTTGACATTTGGGTTTGGGTTATTCGGTATCGGTCCCACAAATGAAATCCCCATTTGGGCCTAATCCAGAAATCAAATTTTAAAATCACATGAATTTAAAATATATTATTATGCAATACAAAATAGCAGTAATATCAGTCTGATAGTTTCAGCAAGTTAAGGTAAGTGAATTTGTATTGATCACGATTTAGATGATAATTTAAAATAACCTGACATGGATATTTTGCAACTTTATTCGCTCTCAAACCAGAAGTAGCCTTGCATTATTTGTCTATGATTTTACCAAATTAGATAAATAGAAAACAACCAATAAATTTGGTTTTAACAAGTTTTACAAAGTTAGTTAGTTTTAGACAAATCTACCCATATATATATAAGTACCGAGGTAGGTACATTTTATAACATTATAAAATGATTCCCACTATAAATTCCATTCCCTATCTGACTGGTTTGATCTCAGCAGTCACTATGATGCACTTGTATAACACCTACTTACCTACTAAAAATATTCCACTCACCCAAATAGTTTCAGCTCACTTGCAAACCTATCTATTTTTACTCCTAAGGCCACATTGTATGTCTGCATAATTTTTCGTGTTTTGGTATAATACCAAACTGCAATAGATACTGGTAGTGATTCTATTGTTTCGCCAGACTAGCTGAAATTCCTATAAAACACGAACGACCTTATTTTTGTTAATGCAACCTTTTTTGGTTAATGGTTGAGTCAAATTAGAGAAACATGTGCTAAAGCACTTCAATCACACTCAAGCATCAATTAGGTAAATTTAAGAAGTGCAATTATAAATGTTAACTATACTTTTAGAATAGACTCTCCAGACTTTGATGCAAACGAAATAAGCTTTTTCGTATTTAACGAAATTTTCGTTAGTTCGGCGAAATAATAGAATCAAGCATACGTTTATTATGATTATAAACTTCACAAGTAACATAATACAAATTTAAATTACCAAATAGATGTTTTTATTTAACGGTGTAGGATTTTTGCTAACTAAATCGGAATGTCGTAGAGCCTAATAAGGAACGAATCTTCTAAACAAAAATGATTTTTGTTGTTAAAATATAAAGTTAGAACTTAGTTATCTTTGGTTTTGTTTTCCGGTCTCTCCTGTATTGCCAAAAATGTACCTACGTATTAAATGCATTGTACTTGTACTAAACGAGTTCTACTGGTTTAGAACAGACAATTGTCAATCATTAAGATTGAGTATATAGTTATTATTATTAAATATAATAATAATAACAATTTTATAAAAAATATTTATTTCAAGCATGTAGCTCATAGAACATGAAAAATATAAAAAACAGAAACACCAAATACAAAAATCAAAGTTACAAAATAGGACACGCAGAAATGACCAGATATATAGTCTTAGCTGCCTTATCGTGTGGCGGCGCATCCAATGCCCTATTTATAAATTTGGAAAAACAAACAGAACAATAAAACTTATACTTAAACAAAATCACTGAAATAATACATAATCCAGTAAAGTTTCCACTAGTAACTAAACCTTAAAAAATGTAATGATAAAGTAGACATTCTGAAAAAAAAACAATAGTTTTTTTTTAAATAACTGATTTAAACATTAGACAAGTTATTTAAAGGTAGCTGTTGTTCGCTGATGGTGTGTTTAAATTTGGAAAGGGAGGACTCAAAAATATCTAACATGAATACAAATCATTATTAAAGTTCATGGAACGTTTACTAAAAGTGTTTGAGGCGTAATTTGTACGAATTATACTAGGTTGGTATGTGTGGTTCTTTCTAGAATTAAGTCTGGGACATCGAAAGCTTAATTTACCCAATAAACAAAGGCTGTCAATGTGGCCATTATCAATTTTATACAAAAACACTTTTTTGTATAAAATTGTATAAAAAACTCCAATTCTTTAGTGAAGTTAATGATTCAGGCGTTAAATCTGGTATTGATGACTTGTAAACTACATTTTTGAAAGACCGTCTATTTGGTCTATTTAAACATTATATTCAACTATTGTCTATAGTGATATTGAGTAGGTAATCATTGATTTTTCTTGGTTTATTTTTAACTAGTCGTCTGGTACTTAAAAAGGCTCCCTAGGTTCCAACTGGCCATACAATGTAGCTAAGTAGGTACTTAAATAAGATCACATTTAGTTATGCAGGTTTGTGATGACTTTACATTTTATGCGTCGTCCTGTCCTGTCCAGTTTCATACTAATTAATAATTGAAGATTCGTTTACAACACGCGATTTATTAAAACTTTATAATAAAATTTGAAGGAAAGGCTCATGAGCCAAATAAAGGAAAAGGTAGCTGTCATACAAGGAGATCTAGGAGGCTGCATTGTAGAGGAATAGGTGGAAAGAGCACAATTTAGGAACTATTCAAATTAACTCTTTGTGGTCGTGTAGTATTTTATTTATGATTTTTTTTGGAATATAATATTATTATAGCTTCTATTCCTTATTCACATGATAACAATTTCTTAATTATGTAAACTTGAATTCTAATTAGTTATCTTAAGCATGCCTTTATGAATATTCTAGTATCTTTATATTAATACGTGAAGCAAAAACTTTGTACCTCTTTTTACGAAAATTGCGCGGACGGAGGAGTATGAAATTTCGCGCACTTATAGTTTATATAGGAGTGCAGAATGCTATTATTTTTTATAATAAGTGGGCCACTAGTTATTATACAATCTGGGTACATTATTACAATTACAATTTAATCTTGTATTTATAACAATAATATACAAATAAATAAAATTAAGGATCTCTCAACTATAATATTAAGGAACACAATAGACGTTACAAACAAATGTAAAATACTTATAACTAGAATGCAGTTCTGGTTTGGAACAATCTGGGGGTCGACCATGAAGCGACATTCCGAAATTACGGACCGTAATTTCGGCAAATTCCTACCATAAAATACATTTATTCCGTTTTCGGTCCCGAAAACGGCACGTGACAATCCGTCATTCATAATTCCTACCATGAAGCGTCCGTACCAATGAAGTGACGGCAGTTTGACAACACTTCTTTCGTGATTTTAACCTCCAATTTCACGAAAGCTCAAGAGCTAACTTTTTACTTTCGTTAGTATCAATTTTAGTGTATAAAGTACTCTAATGGACAAAAAAGTTGTTTAATCGTGATTGTGTTGAAATGTTAAAGTGTAAAACGTGTTTTAACCTCTCACCAGAAGACATCAACAATGAACTCTTCCGGCAGCCTTTGCTCGAGACAATCAACTACTGCAGCCCTGAACTAAGGTCGAAGAGCAAGGGATGTTTTGATTCAATTACTTGGGTCTAGAGCATCATAATAATAAAACAAAATGTAAATAAATTAAATACTTTTATTAGTATGTACTTATTATTAAAAACGATTAAGATAATAAAAAGTTCATAATGTGCAATGTTTTTATTTTTCTCAAAATGTTTGGGTGCTGGCCTGCACTGCTCTGCACAGCTCCTCAATAGTATCCCGGATGAGGGACTTTGGCCTTCTGAGACCACTCATAGGTCACAGAGGGCCAAATTGGGCTCAAGATTGATCCGTCATTTACCGGGCGTAGGCTTCTCCTCGGGACTGAATGCGGAACTGAGCTGAAAAAAAATTACAGATATGACAATGAAATACACAATCCATATTAATATTATAAATTCAAAAGGGTCTTTGTCTTTTGATACCTTTTTACAGCTAAAGGGCTGAACGGATCTTGATGAAATTTGGTATGGAGATAGATTAAGTATCTTAGAGACCGGCATGGTCTATTTTTTTTGATATAATTACTATGCATGTGAAGTTGCGGTCAGCAGCAAGTACACAATAAAAAGGTATTTTGTGATATAATCAAATTAATTTCTAATTGTTATATACTCTGTTTTAAACAATAAACATAACATACTCTTGTCA
This sequence comes from Lampropteryx suffumata, assembly GCA_948098915.1. Classification (NCBI taxonomy): domain Eukaryota; kingdom Metazoa; phylum Arthropoda; class Insecta; order Lepidoptera; family Geometridae; genus Lampropteryx; species Lampropteryx suffumata. The sequence continues at coordinate 5,554,808 of OX402546.1, forward strand.
TTGTGTAAGACAAGAAATGCAAGTGATGGTGACCCAGGGGGCGGGAGCTTTTTTCCCAGTATAATGTTCTTGGGGACGGAAGTAAATTTATTGCATTATTAAACTTACCTAGACCACCAACTACATATTTGTATCGGGTTCACCAAAAACCCTCTTGCGCCAAGAGCGTTACTAGCGTGTAGTAGACAGTCCACAGCTTTTATTGGCAAATATGGTTTGTCGGGGCAATCCTGAAATAGTTTTCGATTAATTATCACAGACAAATACTAGGTAAGTTATAGGTGGTTACAAAACTAGCGGAATACTTACAAGATGTTTACCTTCTGCCATTGTTTAACATTCTTATTGCACACGCCCAGAGCATTTAACTCGTCAGTCAGCCAAGCCCACAAATCTCTGGAGTGGTTGTGACTTTCTGCATTCTTCAAGTGACCGTGGGTTAACTCTTGTTGTTCTTCTAGTAATGCCAGCATGTACTTGTGCTACAGTAGGACTGTTTATCTAACATTTGAAACACTATGTGAGTTACATTTTTACACGTAAATGCGTAAAACACTTTTTAAGTAATTTACATCGTCATTACTTATCATTGATGTTCCTTTGACCAACACATCACAAAAATACTATATAATAATCTTTTTGTGTTCTTGGTTGTGAAAGAGACCACAATTTTGCCAATGTTGCGATTTAAATGCTTACATTTTTATAAAGTAAATAAAGGTGACGAAAATAAAATAAAGTAAATAAAGGTAAATAATCTCGCGTGACTTTTTGCGAGAAATGACAAATGGCATAGGTAAGGATTTATTCGATATTTTAAACTACTTATTTCAAGTGTTCATGAATAACCATATGTCTAATACAAACGAATGGACTTTTTAATATGGTCGGTTCATACTAGTTCATTTTTTCACACGGTATATTGTGTACGATAAAGAACTTCTCATCTTTCATTCAATCACGAAAAGAGCCCGAACGAAAGAAATAAGTCCGTTGTTACCTCATGGTAGGTATAGCCTTCCTATTTCGTGCGTGTGTCGGACGGATCCGTAATTTCGGATTGCCATCTTCATGGTTGACCTGCTGGTCTGATCTGGTTTAAGCGCCCAGCAAAACAATATAGTTTTGAACGAACAAAAGGCATACACAAAATATGTTTGAGGACCAAATTACCAACTTAGTAAGTTGGTAAGTTGGTAATTTAAATATTGATTATTTAAAAAAAATTGTGTATCATTACCATTACTTTACCATTACTACTTTAGTATGTCGACTGGTGACGCAGTTGATAGGCCGCCCAAGGCGAGCTGGCTTTTACCTCCTCCTCCTCCTTCGAAGCACGGAATCGCAAAGATAAAAATGCTACTTATAGTGTTGCTAAATATTGTTAATACTCGTATGTTAGGAACAAATTAGATATGTCGCGAGCGCTTGTTTTACAGCATTATCTATACTACGAGTATAGTTTTAGGGTCTTTTTTATAATAATAATAGAAATTTTATTGCAGGCAACAAAATTATGTATAGAATACAATTATAAGGGCCCATAGAAAATAAATACCTTATGGACTAACATATATATACATATAAACTTATAAAGTACACAAAAAGTCAGCAGGTCAACCATGAAGATGGCAATCCGAAATTACGGATCCGTCCGACACACGCACGAAATAGGAAGGCTATACCTACCATGAGGTAACAACGGACTTATTTCTTTCGTTCGGGCTCTTTTCGTGATTGAATGAAAGATGAGAAGTTCTTTAACGTACACAATACACCGTGTGAAAAAATGAACTTGTATGAACCGACCATATTAAAAGGTCCATTCGTTTGTATTAGACATATGGTTATTCATGAACACTTGAAATAAGTAGTTTAAAATATCGAATAAATCCTTACCTATGCCATTTGTCATTTCTCGCAAAAACGTCACGCGAGATGTGATAATTTTACAGGACCTTTATTGTCTTAAATGCCTTAAATGTAAGCATTTAATTGAATCGCAACATTGGCAAAATTGTGGTCTCTTTCACAACCAAGAACACAGAAAGTTTTATAGTATTTTTGTGATGTGTTGGTCAAAGGAACACAGAAGTAATGACGATGTAAATTACCCACTTGAAAAGTTTTGTACGCATTTACGTAGAAAGTGTAACTCACATAGTGTTTCAAATGTTAGATAAACAGTTCTACTGTAACACAAATAGGTGCCTACCGGGAGAGCAACAAGAGTTAGCCCTCGGTCACTTGAAGAATGCAGGAAGTCACAACCACTCCAGTGATTTGTGGGCTTGGCTGACTGACGAGTTAAATGCTCTGGGCGTGTGCAATAAGAATGTTAAACAATTGCAGAAGATAAACATCTTGTAAGTATTCCGCTAGTAACCACCTAAGTATAACATACCTAGTATTTGTCTGTGATAATTAATCGAAAACTATTTCAGGATTGCCCTGACAAACAATATTTGCCAATAAAAGCTGTGGACTGTCTACTACATGCTCGTAACGCTCTTGGCGCAGGAGGGTTTTTGGTGAACCCGATACGAATGTAGTTGGTGGTATAGGTAAGTTTAATAATGCAATAAATTTATTTCCGTCCCCAAGAACATTATACTGAGAATAAAGTCGCCCCCTGGGTCACCATAACTTGCATTTCCTGCATACAATAGTCTTGCACAATGACATGATTATGATATGTTTATTGAGTATAATGAACTAATTAATTTGATTAAGTACATCACAAAATACCTTTTTATCGTGAACTAGCTGCTGACCGTAACTTCACATGCATAATAATTATATAAAAAAATAGACCATGCAGGTCTCTAAGATACTATCTCTATCTCCTTACCAAATTTCATCAAGATCCGTTAAGCCCTTTAGCTGTGATAAGGTAACAAAAGACAAAGACACTTTTGAATTTATAATATTAATATGGAATCTGTATTTCATTGTCTTATCTGTAATTTTTTCAGCTCGGCTCGCATTCAGTGCCATGGAGAAGCCTACGTCCAGTAAATAACGGATCAATCTTGTGCACGCATTTCTTTGCTATTGGGGAGCAATGAGTGGTAACAGAGGGCCAAAGTGCCTCATCCGGGATACTATTCAGGAGCTGTGCATAGCAGTGCAGGCCAGCATCCAAAACATTTTGAGAAAAATAAAAACATTGCACAGAGAACTTTTTATTATCTTAATAGTTTTTAATAATAAGAACATACTAATAAAAAAAAATATTTATTAAAATTTAGTTTTATTATTATGATGCTCTTGGGTCTACCAAGTAATTGAATCAAAGCATCCCTTGCTCTTCGACCTTAGTTCAGGGATGCAGTAGTTGATTGTCTCGAGCAAAAGCATTAGCAAAGGCTGCCATGGAGGTTGTTCATTATTGATAGACATCATCAGAAGACTCTGGTGAGAGGTTAGGCACATTTATACCATGCCCATATACTTCTTGTGTTTATGCCGTTCATCGTCTAATGCAGGGGTCGGCAACCTTATGCTATAGCCGGGCCACATATGTTGCCAGAGTATCAGTGCGGGCCGCACTTATATTTATATGTTCGGGCATGTATTTTTAATATTTGAAATAAAACGCATATATATTCATACAATTATGTCTTTTTTAATTGAACTACTATACTAACATAAAAGTAAGAACTAGTGAGATTTTTGAGGCTGCATTTGACTTGCAAGTTTTTTAACGTCTGCTTTCATTTTAGTAGTAGACACGCGCAGTATCGCGTCTAAATGTTCATCCGTTAACCGCGAACAATTCTTATTTTTGCGGTAGTTGAGAATTGAAAAAGTCTGCTCACACAAATATGTACTACCAAACATAGTTATTATCTGCTGAGCAAACTTTTTCAATTCTTTGAAGTTTTCAGAACTCAAACCTCCGTAGAACTGTATCAAGTCAGTGCTTTCCTTAAATGCCGTTTTAAGTGTGCTATTACTTTGCAAATCTACTATGTTCATTTGCAAATTGCTTGGTATCTCACTAATATCAATTGCAAAAGGGTTTTGGAATATTTCCATGTTAAGGGAGCTCTTTTTAAAGTCGGTGAATCGAATTACAAACTCAGTTTGTAGTTGTGTTAACACGTTTCTCATTGTAATATTTTGCCACACAAAATTATCTCCAGCTTCTTCCACGGCTTTCTTGCAATTAGGAAAATGGTCAAGCTTTTTTTCATCAATATGCTTGATAAACAGTTTCAGTTTCATTTCAAATGACTTTACATCTGTATACATATCGCAAATCAATTTATTTTTTCCCTGCAAGCGTTTGTTGAGCTGATTCAGTTCCTTAGTCAAATCAGTCAAAAAACCAAGATCGATAATCCACTGTTTGTTAGTAAGCTCTTCTACTGGCTTTCCTTTCATCTCCATGAAGTTGCCAATTTCTTTCCTCAAATCAAAAAACCGTTCCAAAACGGCACCTCGACTGAGCCACCTCACTTCACAGTAGTAAACCACGTCACCATGTTCAGCTTCCAGATCTTCCAAAAACTTTTGGAACTGACGGTGTGTGAGCCCATTTCTTCTTATAAAATTAACAGTGGATGTTACAGTATCCATTATTTCTTTCCAGGATATAACTTTGGAGCACAATGCCTCTTGATGGACAATACAGTGAAAAATCAATGGCACAGTAGATCCAGAATCTTTCACTTTGCTGATGATTCTCCCAACAACACCTTTGTTTTGACCGCTCATGTTCTTGCCTCCATCGGTAGTGACACTTGTTAACTTTTCCCAGCTTAATTGCAATGAATCCAGAGCTTGTTCCACATGGTGAAATAAATCTTCTCCCGTAGTTGTACCTTTCAAACTGCACATTTTCACAAGCTCTTCGTAAACAGTAAAGTTTTCGTCAATGCCGCGTACAAATATGAGTAACTGTGCTGTATCCGACACGTCCGTACTTTCATCCATCGCTAAAGAGAAGCAGTCGAAAGACTGCGCCTTATCCCTGAGTTGTTCACACAAATTAGCACCCAAGTCTTCAGTACGTCGGGTGCAAGTTCTTGCAGAGAGACTAAGACTTTCAAACATTTTTTTCTGCTCTGGGCATATTTCTTCTGCGATAGCTAAGACACACTCTTTTACTAATTCACTATCGGTAAACGGACGTCCACTTTTTGCAAGAATCTCTGCTACCCTGTAACTGGCCCGAACATTCGATTCGCTGTTGTCTGCCACAACCTTAAATATGTTTTGTTGATTTTGTAATGACGATTTCAAAGTGGAAATTTTCCTTTTCCGTATTTCTCCTTCAAGACAGTCAAATTTAGCTTTGTGCTCGGTGTCGTAATGTCGCTTCAGGTTATATTCCTTTACTACAGAAATACTCTTTTGACAAATCAAGCATAACGGTTTTCCTTTAAACTCGATAAAAAAGTATAATTCTGTCCATAATTCGTTAAAAACTCTTTTTTCTTCTTCTATCTTCCTTTTTCTTGAAGCCATGTTTATATAATTATTCTGTAACAATAATGAAAAAAATTAAATTCGTTGTAAAATTATATGTTCCAGTTAGCACCTACAAATTCAACTCCACATTCAAATAATAATTAAAACATGACACACTCGTAACTAACTTCATGTCATGTAACTACTATCCCCGTCCTTATAACATTTACCCATCAATCTGAAGGTTCACATTAACAAGCAGTAAATAAAATAAAACAAAATGCTCGCGAGTGCATACAACTTACCTCATACGTCGTGCGTGAGAAGCTATCAGCGAAGGGAAGAAAGGTGAAACGAAACGCGTAGCTAGCAACCAGATGAGACGTGAGTTTCCGGCGAATTTCCACAACCGAATGTGGCGAGAGCTGCGCGCGGCTGTGATTTTAACTAAAACCGGTCGCTTTGAATTTTTTCGCCGCCGCACACCTGCGTCTAATCAAAGACTGCCGCCCCGCCTATTGTCTCAAAGGAGCCGCCCGCCGCCGCACGTGCGGCGGATAAACGCAAAAGAAATTGCCAAGAATTGAATAAGTACAGCAAATATTTATTTTCGGTAGAAACAATACATAACATCACAGTCTTGATAAACAGTTCTTAAGAAATGAAATAGAGGTACATTTTTATCACCCCGCGTGGGAGCGAGCTTTCAAGAATACTCTCATGGCCCAGCAGCATGGCCGTATAAATTCTAGTGAATTTATATGGCCTTTTTATTTTTTTCTTACGGACCTCAGGGTTGCGGGCCGCACCGAGATAGTCTACGGGCCGCATGCGGCCCGCGGGCCGCCGGTTGCCGACCCCTGGTCTAATGCTTTGAAAATCCAATGCCAATCTCGCCATTATCACTAGACTAGAATAAATATCAAACAAGAACTGACTCGTACGTAAGCAGGTAGGCTTGGTTTAGAAAATGTATAAATGATAATAAGATCAAATAGTTCATTTAAAACACGATTTACACTTAAACATTTCAACACAATCACGAATTAACAACTTTACTGTCTATTAGAGTACTTTAAACGCTAAAATGTATACTTACGAAAGTAAAAAGTTAGCTCTTAAGCTTTCGTGAAATTGGCGGTTAAAATCACGAAAGAAGTGTTGAAAAACTGCCGTTATTTCGTTGGTACGGACGCATCATGGTAGGAATTATGAATGACGGATTGTCGCGTGCCGTTTTCTACCGCCGTTTTATACCGGCGGTAGACAACTCCTGCTGACCAGAAGTCGGCTGCGAGAAATACGTCCTTTTACTTGGCAGCTACCCAGAGCACGTACGACTTGAAGTTGGTCTCTATATGATTCTAACCGCTTCAAGCCATGCACAAGTACAGCGGGCGGCTCCTTGATGCGGCATCGGCCTCTCTCGTCCACGTATTGGAGAATACTCTCCCCGACTCTCTCTTTTATAAACACACACTAGCTAGTGTGTTGTTTAAGTCTGTTGCCATCTCTATTCTTTGACATTAGAAAGACAAGGACAGAGCATACTCGTACCTAAGTGCTATGCTAGCTAATTAAGTGACTATAGGATACAGAGTAAAACTAAAGAGGTGGTTTTTGAAAAGGTTAGGTCAGTTATAGTAAAGACAACGATCATTTTAGTTTTATTACATAATGTTACCTACAGCAAAGAAAAACACTAGATTAGACAGAGATTTGTATGGGGTTCGAAACATTTAATTATTAATACAGGTACATAACAAACTAAAATCGGAGGTTGTAAAGCTAACCGTACCTAGCACCTACCACAAGGTCGCAGATGATCGCCACGTCTATTATTAGGAGGAAATGTAACTGGAGTTAAAATGGCTCAATCCTTGGTGTCTACAAACTGATTTCGATATATCGGAACGCTTATGTCGCGCGGTGCTTAAATCTCAACTTCGTCTGATTAGTCTGTTGCTATTTTGTTTCTTGTTTTCCGATTTTTTACCTAAATCTTGTTAAATTTATATTTAATTGATGTTGCCGTGTCGTTATTATTATGTTATGTTGACTCATATCAGTTACCAAGCAACTATTCGTTAAAAATCCTAGTGTAAGCGTATTTATACCCCAGTCGTAATTGGAATCGAATACATACGATCTTTTTCTTTTTATTAAGCTTTGTCAAAAGTTTTGTTGATTCTGTGGTTTCGCTAGAATAACTTAGTTATTAAAATACGAACGTTCTAATGTGATTTACAAAATAGAATTACAGTAACATTTTCTTACACTTCTTAAACTTACTAAATTGCCAGAATGCCGTAAATTTAGTAATTATTTAGTAGTTACTAAAATACGTTTATTTTAGTCACCATTTAAATTGGTTGAATATAACTGCTCAAAATCCTAGGAAAAAATTATAAGTACCTATAAAAGAGCTTAACCCGACTGACTGACTGACTGACTGATTGGAAGGTAGCTTCCTTTTATAGTAAAATCACCCACTACAGCGGGGTTTTTTGAAATTCAATCCTTAAGAGGGTGAAAAGGGGTGAAAACGAATGTATGAAACATTTTAACGCGTGGTGCGATTTGCTTAAAACTTGATATGTATACTTAAAATGCAAAATAAATGGAGACGTGTTACAGGATTTTTCAAAATAACCTTTACTGTGGCGGATTAGGTTGAGACCGCCACAAGCTGCTTAGAATTCTTCCTCGATGATCCGATGCCTCCTACCTAGCCTACCTAGGTAGATAGGAATCCTTCTAGCCTGCCTGTTCCGGGTCTTCTTTGTTCCTACTTCGCCCAGCCTACTCAGGGTGGTCTTCAAGGAGGTTTCAGTAAAACACTACTTCTTTCTTCAGATGTCCAGATTCGTGTGCACTGTGCGACGTCGCTTCGGTGAGTGACGGTTGCGTGGAAATGCGCGAATATTTATAGAACGATCGCATAGTGCAACGAAGTGGTGGCGCGAAAAGCGTTTTATTAGCATAATTAGGTACGACATTCAATAAAGGTAGGTACATAGACAAGTTCTTATGATAAACTAAGTAAGTACTAGATAATTCCTATATACAATTGTTATTTCTAGGTAAATAGGTGTATGGTATGTTAGGTATTTCTATGTAGGTTGTACATTTATTTAAGTAGGTGGTTTCTAAGTTTAAATATTACTTTTAAGTATGGTATAGATGCCTATTGAAGTGTACGCTATTTATTATACTTATGAAATCTAGGTAGCGGTGTCCGGATGTTTATTGATGGTTGTCAACAGTTCTCCCCCCGGTGCGAGGATGTGGGCTGAGCACGTCAGCTGTTGTTGGTCGTTGACTTATATGGACGAGTCTTGACGTTGGGCGTCTTAGGACACCGGCTGAAGTTCTGACATCCACGGTACGTATTCTATGATCGGGACCGGGATAGGTACGTATTACCTCGCCTCTTGGCCATACTCCTCGTGGTAGTGATGCGTCGGCTATGATGACTATATCACCTGGAACTGGGTCAGTGAACTCTTTGGTCCCATGGAGCGGTCTTGGAGCAATGGTGGGTAAATATTCTGTTAGCCAGCGTTTCCAAAACATGTCGGTCAGTCGTTGAGCGGTTCTCCAAGTGGCGGGTCCGATAAGGTCGCGGTCGTCGAACTCTCCAAGGGTTGTTGTACCGTTTGACCTGCCGATTAAGAAGTGATTTGGAGTTAAACTTTCGGGTTCATCTGGATCAAGATTAACATCAGTAAGTGGGCGTGAGTTTATCAAATGTTCCGCTTCTAACAATAAGGTATGTAGAATTTCTTCGCGAGGTTGACGAGATGTGAGTGTAGTCGTCAGGGCGGTTTTTACGGTGCGCACGAGTCTTTCCCATGCGCCTCCCATGTGTGGGGCTCCAGCGGGTATACGTTTCCACACTATTGCTCTTTCTTCGGCTGCCTTTTGTAATTCTTTGTCCGCTCCGATGAAGTTAGTTCCATTGTCGCTGTAAATGATTTTTGGCATTCCTCTGCGCGCTATAAAGCGTCGTAGCGTCAGTATCATGCTGTCAGCGCTTAACGTCGTGGCTATTTCTAAGTGGATGGCGCGAGTAGTGAGACATGTATAAAGTGCTATCCAACGCTTCTCTTGTCTTCTACCAACGGTTATATTAACAGGTCCAAAATAATCCACTCCTGTACATGTAAATGGGTATCGTTTGTATTGTAGCCTTTCCGTAGGTAAATCTCCCGTAGGTGGAGAAAGGGGCGTGGCTTTGCGTACGCGGCACCATTGACAACTTCTCGATATCATTTTGACGATGTTTCGCAGGGACAAAATGTAGTAGCGTTGACGGAGTTCGTTCATCACGGTGTAGTGGTTGCCATGGTTGCAGTTCGTGTGATATTTACTGATAAGCAACTTAGTAATGTAGTGTTTTCCGTCGAGCACGATTGGACTTTTGTAGGTATCGGAAAGGTAAGTAGCAGATGATACTCGCGTGTCCAGGTGAATGACCTCGTTGGTAAGTACGATATTGAGCTTTCCTAAGCGTGAGGTTTTTGATATACGTTTACTTTCACGTAGGCATTTTATCTCGTCCTTAAAACAATCTGTTTGAATGTGTTTTATGAGGAGGTATTCAGCATCTGATAGATCTTGATTGGATAAGGATGGTAGGGTACGGTTTGGTGGGGTTATCGTAGCCGGAAGATCTTCTTTGCTGGTTTTGTGTCTTTTCTTATGGTACTTGCGCCACGTAGAGTCTTTTATTGTTCTTTTTATTGCAGTGACTCTATTTACCTTTTTTAATTTACTTTTGAAGACTTCGATGCTTTGTAGAAAGCGTGCCGTCGCTCGAAGCAAACGTGTCCAAGACGAGAATCGTAGCGGGTTTGGAATGGGCGGTGCTACGCGATGAAGCGATGTCGTAGCGGTTGTTACAGATTTTCGTTCTTCTGTGTTCTCGGTTGGTGTCTTGCGATCGCTCGTGTCAATAGGCCATTTTTCTTCGTCTTGCAATAGGAATTCTGGGCCAGTAAACCAACGATGTGTTGTGTTGAATTCTTTCGGTATAGACTTCGTAGCGTCGTCTGCTACGTTTAAGGCGCTGGGAACCCATCTCCACTCGGTGGTTTTTGTGAGGTCCTCGATTTCGGCCAGTCTGTGAGCTACGAAAGTTTTGAAAGTTCTCGGGTCCGATTTTATCCAGGCTAATGTCGTTCTTGAGTCGGACCAATAAACCCTTTTTGTAATGTTCGATTGTATTTCTTCTGTTATGGTGGATGCTAGTCTAGAACCCAACAGTGCTGCCTGAAGCTCTAGTCTGGGTATTGAAGTAGGCTTCAAGGGTGTTACCCTAGCTTTCGCCGCTAGAAGCTTAACACTTGGTTGGCTGTTCTCGCAAGTTTTCCAGTACACGGCCGCTGCATAGGCACTTTCGCTTGCGTCTACGAATGTGTGCAGTTCGCCATCCGTGTGCGAGTCGGTACATCGCGGTATATTTAGAGCTTGTAATGAATTTAAGCTGTCAATCCATTTGATCCAATTTTCGTGAAGTTCTGTGGGTATAGTTTGATCCCATTCTATACCGGTTTTCCATATCATTTGTATGAGTTTCTTTCCCTGTATTAAGACGGGCGTGGCCAATCCTAGTGGGTCAAAAACTGACATTACGGCGCTAGTGACTTCGCGTTTCGTTGGTGGGCGTATCCCTTTTATTACATCCTCGGGAGTATTTCTCAAGTTCAATGTATAATTGAGTGAGTCGTTTTTTACGTTCCACAGCATACCTAGGGTTCTTTCCTCGGGATCGTTGGCAGGTTTTCTTCGGGATATGCCGATCGAGTCTAAGTCGAAGTGGCTCTTTATTAAGGCTTCGATGCTATCTTGTGGCTTGCAGGTGATGTGGTTGGAAAACATAACTGGTTTCACGGCGTCCGTTTTAAATCCGTGAAGTATCCATCCGAGCTTCGTAAGCGATGCTACTGGTTGGTTTGCGCTGCCAGTCTTTAGCTCTCGTGTTACGATTAAATGCCAGTTATCTTGTCCGATAAGTAACGAAGGTTGAATTCGTTTGTATGTTAGTTGGTCACTGACTTCGGTCAGGTGACGACAATCTTCTATGTCTTCGCTTTTTACTTGTTGAGAAGAGAGGTTCAGTTCTTGGATCGTGTGTGCGGTTATGTTTTCATAACCTCTTTCTAGTAATCCTTTAATGCGTAAGTTAACTTTCTTAGATTTCTCGGCTTTCATTAGGTGGCCGGTGACGCCCTCTATCGTGATTTCTTTCGTTGGTCCGTTTGCACCAATTTTTTCCGCAGTTTCGTCTAGTAATAATGTTACTGTGGATCCCTCGTCGAGTAACGCTCCGACTGTTATGGTTCCATTTGGACCTGATAGTTCCACTGGTAATATCTTTAGGTAGGCTCGTGTTGTGCCAATGTGATTGACTGATACTATTTGATTGCTGCTTTTAGTTTCAGGTTGTTCTGTCTGTGGAACCGGGTCACTGTGTAGTAGTGTATGATGGCGTCTCATACATCCTTCTTTGGTGCAAGGTTTCGCTTTGCAGTTGATGCTACGATGACTGGTCTTAAGACACTTGAAGCAGGCTTTGGTTGTTTTAACGGTTTCCCAGCGTTCTTTAACAGATTGTGCCTCAAATTGGTTGCATTTCTGGAGTTCATGTTCTTTTTTACATAGAGGACATCGCAAGTTCATGGCTGCGAAGACTATCTTTCTTTCCTCTTCGTACTCTGAATCCGATTGGAAGTCGCTTTCTTCATCTTCCGTATCTGAATCGTAACGTGTTGTGTTGACTTTGCGAGGTGGCGGTCTGGTTTTAAAAGGTTCTTTTTTGATGCGAGGTTTACTGTCGTCTTCGAATATTTCAAATTGATCCGCGATGGTGTTAAGGAATCTGGAGAGGGATAGCAATATCGGATCACTTTCGTGCGATGATCTATATTCGTGCCATCTGAATCTAATTATCATGTTCATTTTGTCTATTATTTTCTCAGATATGTCGTGGGAATATAAATATTCAATTTTGTTCATTTGTTTGATCGTGTTTACGCTGTTCGCCACGGCGCTCGCGAATGGTCCGATTCCTTTGATATCATTGCCCATAGATGGTAATTTCTCTAAGGTGGCGATTTCGCTTTTTATCAGGAACGTTGGTCTTCCAAAACGTCGTTCTAAAGCTTGTAAAATTTCCTCAGGATTTTGGCTTGTGTACATAAGTGATTTCACAGAGTCTCTAGCTTGTCCTTTTATGGCTCTTCTTAGCCTAGCTACGTTCTCTATATCGGAAAAGTATGTTGCGGTATCCATGTAAGTAGCGCGGAAAGAAATCCATTCTCGGGGATTTCCGTCGAAGAAGTGAAGTTCGTTGATGTATTTTGGTGGTGTTTTTGGTGGTTTTGTGCTTTTGATCGCTTCCATGATTGCGGAGGCGAGATCGTTGATGCCGTTTTTCTTGTTTTTTCTTTGTTTGTTGTTGGTTTGCTTGACGGATTCGTCTACCCAGTCGGTGACTACATCTTCGTTGTCGATTTCGCTTAAATCTGAAGTGTCATTATCTTGATCATCTAGCTGTACTAGTTCCAGCTTCGTTTTTGCTAGGGCGGCTTCGACTTCTAACCGTTCCTTCTCCTTTTGTTGAAATTCCAGTTTTGCTTGAAGTTCCGCTCTCTTCTTGCTTGAACTCATAGAGTGTCGTGATCCATCCGTACTACGATTTACCAACGTACCCTCCGGCTTATCCTTGGGGTGTCTGCCCCTTCTTGTCTCTGTGCTCATTGTACTAGTTTCCGTACTTGTGGTATATTCCGATGTATTTGAAGATGTCGTCCTTTCAGATTCTTCAGATTCCGCTTGCGTCTTGGTCTGGCTTCTTGTCTTGCGTTGACTCATCCTCTTCTGAGTGGGGACTTGATTGCAGGCCCTACGGTCCCTACTACCCTAACAGTACCACTTGAGGGCCTCGAAAGGCACAACTAGCAGCGATGGATCGTGCAGGATAGGAAAGGTGGGAACCGCCCGACAGAGGGTGTTATGCGCGACTAAAGTGCTCGGGTGCGGGGGGAAAGTCCGCACCGTCCGACGTGCCTTCCAGGAGGTCAGTTAGTCCGCACGCACCGTATCGACGCCGGTCGGACTGTTCGGTAATGCAGAGCCTTGAAAAAGGCAAATTACCGGTAGCGTTGTCCGTTTCGCTACTCCGCCTTTACGGCGTTAAACCAAGCACTACCCCGTGTTGACACCGTTAGGGGGCGGTAGTGTGGCCACGATATAATCGTGTAAGAAACAAGACCGTTTGTCGTATTTCTCTTCAGGGAGCTCCGCCTCTTCTGTGATGTTCTGTGGCTGCTCCTCTTCTGGGATGTTCTTCTTCTGGGGCTGCTCCTCTTCTGGGGCTGCTCCTCTTCTGGGATGTTCTGTCGGCCGAGCTCCTTCCCCGCAGCAGGTACCCACTGACCCACGTCAGTAGATGGTTGCACTTCACAGGGACGGCTTCCTGCACGACGTCTATGGCTGCTCCTCTTCTGTGTGATTCTGTCGGCCGAGCTCCTTCCCCGCAGCAGGTACCCACTGACCCACGTCAGTGGATGGTTGCACTTCACAGGGACGGCTTCCTGCACGACAGCGCCACCCGACTCCCTCAAATCGGCCGAGCTCCTTCTCCGCAGCAGTGTCTGCTGGCCCCTGCCAGTAGACGGTTGCACTTCACGGTGACGGCCTGGCACGACCTGTGCGACGTTGATGCGCGTCTCCACGTCCAACAACACCCGGCTCCTCCAGCAGCGGTGTTCCAGTAGTCTCCGTACTACTCGAACCAAGATGCGTTCACTGGGGGTGTGCCAACAAAAGTGCATTGGCTGGTGGGGCACACGAAGTACTGGTTCCGGTGATATCCTTCTTGAAAATCCGGCTCGAATGGACCATTTACTGTGGCGGATTAGGTTGAGACCGCCACAAGCTGCTTAGAATTCTTCCTCGATGATCCGATGCCTCCTACCTAGCCTACCTAGGTAGATAGGAATCCTTCTAGCCTGCCTGTTCCGGGTCTTCTTTGTTCCTACTTCGCCCAGCCTACTCAGGGTGGTCTTCAAGGAGGTTTCAGTAAAACACTACTTCTTTCTTCAGATGTCCAGATTCGTGTGCACTGTGCGACGTCGCTTCGGTGAGTGACGGTTGCGTGGAAATGCGCGAATATTTATAGAACGATCGCATAGTGCAACGAAGTGGTGGCGCGAAAAGCGTTTTATTAGCATAATTAGGTACGACATTCAATAAAGGTAGGTACATAGACAAGTTCTTATGATAAACTAAGTAAGTACTAGATAATTCCTATATACAATTGTTATTTCTAGGTAAATAGGTGTATGGTATGCTAGGTATTTCTATGTAGGTTGTACATTTATTTAAGTAGGTGGTTTCTAAGTTTAAATATTACTTTTAAGTATGGTATAGATGCCTATTGAAGTGTACGCTATTTATTATACTTATGAAATCTAGGTAGCGGTGTCCGGATGTTTATTGATGGTTGTCAACATTTACAAAGGGGTAAAATGGGGTGTCAAAGTTTGAATTGGAACTTTTTAACGGGAGGTATGATTTCTTAGAAACTTTGTTTGGATACTTAAAATGCAAAATAAATGGACACATAATTCAGGATTTTTCAAAACAACTCTTACAGAGGGGTAAAATGGGGTGTCAAAGTTTGTATGGAAACTTTTTAACTGGAGGTGTGATTTCTTAGAAACTTGGTTTGGATACTTAAAATGTAAAATAAATGGACACGAGTTTTAGGATTTTTCAAAATAACCCTCATAAAGGAGTAAAATAGAGAGTGATTGTTTGTATGGAAACTTTTTATTGGATGGTGGTGGGTGTGATTGGTTTGAAACTTATCAATAAAATTTGGCAAGGAGATAAATTGCATCCGGGGGAAGGAAGCTACGAGTACAATTACAAAAAATTGCGGACGAAGTCGTGGGCAACAGCTAGTAAATTATAAAAGAACGTTATATCAAATTTTACTTATTTTAAAACAAACTGTCATCTAAAAATGTTATTCTAATTTAGACTTTGGCGTGAGCAAAATAAGATCGTTTGTATTTTACGAAATTTTAGCTAGACCGGCGAATCAATCATCACTGTACTGAGAACTGTCAAATACGATTTGTATATATATAATCTGAATCTCAGAAACGGCACCAACGATTTTCATGAAATTTAGTATGCAGGGGGTTTCGGGGGCGATAAATCGATCTACTTAGGTTTATTTTTTAGGAAACGTCGTTTTATCCATTTTTTAAAACGAGCAAAGCTCGGTCAACTAGATACTATTCGTTTATTCGAGTTCGACTGAAATTACGTAATTCCCTTCTAGGTATTAATACCTCGTGTACGTTCAATAAGCGGATTTACGGCATCATTAGAGTTTTACCTTTGTAAACTCGATTCCACGGGATTAACTAAACGGTAGTCATCAAAAGCGCAGGTATTTTTACAAATAAAAACGGCAAACCCGTTTTGACATTACGAACAAAAGCTTTTTTAACTACCCCACCTATCTGTAATGTATAAAACAAAGTCGTGTTAGTTACACTATTTATAACACAAGAACGGCTGGATCGATTTTCATGATTTTTGATTTGTTGGATTTGCCCCGAATAGCGGAATAATTATTAAAACATTTAAAAATTTTAAAAATATAAAAAAACATATAGATTTAAAGCGATGAGTTCAGCAAAGAGCAAAAAGTCTGGCAAAGTGTTTTAATGTGACATATTATTAATTTAAAACGCGCGGACGAAATCGCGAACGGGACAGCTAGTGAAGGATAAATTTACCTTTTATTTAAAATCTGCTGAATAAGGCGAAATTGATAGAAACGGATAACTCTCGGTCATTGAACAGTACAGTACTTCTAGCTCATGGCCGCGGCTTCTCACGCGTGTTACATAAAAAGTAATCTTCCCCAGGATACAATGTATCTCCTTGCCGAATTTCCACAAATCAAATCCTTAAAAGCTGAGTTCGTAGCAGCCGTAGAGGGTCTACGACTACATTCGTAGACCTCAAATGCGACCACTGGTATAAGTCCCCATATTGATAACATTTAAATCATTTACTAGTGATATTCTGTCCTTGACATTTATATGTCAATAAATAAAGATGGCAATACATCTCTTTTGAGCGTCTTGCGAAGAAAACATTGCGCTCTTATTTTATAAATTATTCTCGAGTTATTTCGGATTTTATTATATGAAAAGCCACGATTTTATATAAAAAAACAAATGACGATCGAGTCAACATTCAACTTTGTGACGTCTTACTATAAAATCTAATTGACATTGCCAAAATTGTCATCATCGTGACACATGTCATTAACGAAAAAGAAGAACGCGGCTATACCTACACCAAGACAGACCCTCGTACAAGCCAGCTAGTAAAAAAAATGGCAACCATTCTACCAAAACCTCAAATTTGACAACATTTAGCTTTGGTTTAGTATGCTTTATCTTTTTCTGTCGCTAAGGATTGAAAAAGTAGAGAACAGCAGATTTTTATGTACCAAAGCATAAAATTTAAAGCTTAGAGTCAAAGTACTGCTAACAGGCGTCACAAGAACATTTACCAACAAACATCCCTATTGACTTTCGATGCGACTAATTGCAGCACATAAACCTAGTGTGGCACGGTCGTTACACCTGGATGTTGTTTAAACATAGCAAGTTTGGAGTCCTGGATCGTTTAATGTTGATTTTACGCCCGAAAATAAAGTTTTTGCTTGTTTTCTAAAAACTAGTTTAAACACCGTTCATCATGTTAATTGCAGACAGCTAATAAATAAATAATGCAATCACACAGCCACATCTAGCTAAATTCACCTAGTGTGTAAGACGTTTCAAAGTGATCCTTGTGATTGTATTGAAAAAGTATCTTTTGACTTTTGATTTAGAGCCCCCAAAAGCTTGTGTTAAAGGTACCGCATGATGGATATACTACTTTTATACTTTTTTTTTATAAATACGTAGAGAGTTATACATAAAAACACCCAGACCAAGACAAATACTAGCAGATCATACAAACATTTGTGCCGCGACGGGAATGGAACCCGCAATTTTCTGCATCTCAGCCGGGGCTTGGGCGGCACAGAGCGCCATTGTCATTTCCATTGTTAATGGAAAGTGTTCTGGATGCGAGCTTTGCTCAGTATAAAACACGGATAAAATGACGTTTTCTAAAAATTAAACCTATCTAGATCGTAGAGATAGCTAGATAGAACCCCCTGCAGGTTTCAGGGGGGATAAATCGATCTAGCTATACTAGATTACATGAAAATACTAATACTAAATTTCATTAAAATGGTTGGAGCCGTTTCCGAGTTTCAGATTATATATATACGCGATTATTATTAATATTATTCTATAATTATTAATAATATGAACGATAATTGCTCGTTTAACGGTATATAATAATTTCGTGCTTTAAAGCGTTTGAGCGTAGAATAATAATAATAATCGATGACTCTCATTGGCAAGCTATGCTTCTCTATGAGTGCGATAACGTCATTGCTTACGTCATATGCAAACAGCCAGGCGATAGTGAAATGATAATTATTATAAAAGTGTGAAATGATCAAAGTGTTTCTTTATTGCTTTAGAAAAAAATATATTTTGTTAGACTTTTTAACTGGGGAATAAAAAGATTATTGAAAGTGGCCCTGGTTCTGTAGTTTCACCGGACTAGCTAAAATTTCATAAAATACGAACGACCTTATTTTGCTTTTACCAAAGTCCAAATTTAAGTAACGACTTAATAGTCGTTCTAAAATGAGCTAACATAGATATTTAATTAGTTTTTTGAATTGATTCGCCTAGGATTTGCCGCAGTTTTCATCAACATCTCTTTACATGATGACTAAAATGAGTTTTTTTAGCTCATTTTCGGTCATACGTCAAGTTAGTAAATTTAAGAAGTGCCATTAAAAAATGATCTAATTTAGACTTTGATGAAAGCAAAATAAAGTATTACGTATTTATAAGACATTTTAGACAGTCTGTGACAGTCTACAGAATCGGGACCAATATCTAGGGTACTTACCTGCCAACGTACTTTCATGATATGGTTCAACTTGTATAAAGCAAAGCGAAGAAACATAAGCTGGAAAGTTATTTGACTGGCGGGAAGCTTTTCTACAAAGGAGTTTTTATTTCTAAAAAAAATATCAAAAAGCAGTGAAACAAGCGTATTCTAGTTTTTTACCAGCACGAGCTCATGCATACCGAAACAAAGATAGTCACAGACATATTTTAATTGGTTGTTTGTTAGCTTCACTAAACTACTCTGTTATATGAACATAGCTAGATTTAAAAGATATAGTTTGCCATGCTACATTTTTTTTAACAAATCATACATACACATTACAGAATGTTTTGGCAACACGATCAAAGTTACAGACGTTCCATCTTGCAGATTGATCGGCCTTTCAAACGCATTGAACATGGCTATTTTTGAATGATCTTGAACCTTGATTATTCAAGGGTTTTAATTTTCATTAACTTTTGCGTTGTCAAAAAAAATGTGTCTAATAGGTGGCGGACATTGTTTGCGCCTAAAATAAAACAATGTAAGCTTTCAGGTAGCCGTACCCGGTGTTGGAAATAGAGTGATGTGTCCTTGGTCGTGCTGGCGTAGGTACGCCCGAAATATGTCATTAGCCGAGCGTCGAGCGATGTCGCTGGGATCTTGAGAGAGATTGCTCGTTATTCGCGGTTCCTAGGTAAGTACATGAAATAGTTTTCGTTTCGACTGAGAGCAACCACAAAGTCGAAACGCAAATTCAGTCCACGGTAGGATAGGTATAACTGATGTCCAAGATTGATCGGTGGACGCAGATGCGTGTATTGTAGACCATTTATTGACCAATGCTGAGCAAAATCTGGACTGGGCAGTCAGCATACTTATTCTATACGAACGAATAGTATAGTATACTATAGTAAACGAACATGGCTACATCCGGCTGGAGGCACTTTTGATATAACATCTTTTTCAACACTACGCGGCTGTCGTGTTTATTAGTGACGTCTGGATGAGATTGTGCGCGCGTTTTTAATGACATTCATATAGTTGAATGTTGTAGTATTCGATGTAGTTATGTTTGATCCTCATAGTAAATTTCTTTGAAATCGTCACCCTCCTTAGATGAGCCTAATTCAGCGTAGATAAAACTATTTTTCAATATGCTCCGTCAAACCCTGGGTCCAATGTAAAGTGTCTCAACATTATAAGATGCCAAACATTTAATTTTAAATTTACGCTCGTATCGCAACGCAGACGCCTGTGACAAGTTCACGTAGATGCCACCTGCTAGCCGTATATATCAACGACTGTCGTAGATCGCATTTACATACAAAACAGTTAGTCGGTACTGCTTTTTTCATGGTCACCTTTTCTGAAGGAAAATGGCCCGGAATGAAGCTGAATGCGCAAATATGTGGCATATAGAAGTATATTTCAACTCAGGCTTGTAACTATTTCTAACGTATATTGCATCCAGTGCCGTCTCCACATAGCTGTACGAGTGTTTAGGATTAGAGAAGCTCAACTGCCGATAAGAAGTGAGAAGTTTGCACGCGTTTATAACAGGAGAGGCTCTAGAGTGGAGCCAGATCGATTAAGAATGCGTAGGCTCTTTAAAAAAAAAATTTTTGGCTTTTAAAAACCAGTTGTAACTTTATTAATTCAGTAACTTTCAGAACCTTTCCATGCTTCAAAGGGTATGTTAAACTATCGTCGCAAGGCAACGATGAAAGCCTTAGGTCTGCAGCGTTGCCCGCTAACTGTAAGAACATGTAGACCGAAGGCGGAAACCTGCTTTCCTGTACACGTGTTTAAACCCAAAGTTTAATATAATCTGTGGGTGAGATACCGTATCTATCACCATCGAACATGTCCCCATCCTATGCTCGAGAAATGTGCGCTTATTGTTTGGCAGCGATTCGACGCGGAAAACACGCCAACATGTTCAAATTGATGGTATTTGTGATTGCTGGCTTTGGCTGCCAGAATTAGAAAATCTGCAGGTTATGGAAGATTTTAGGATTTGAAACACTTAATCAGTGTGCGTAGCTTGGCACTAGAAGAACAAAGCGCCATTGTAACTAATGCCTCTTCCTGAAATATGTTTGATGAAATGTGGTCCAAACGTCATAATATAAAAATAATAAAACGTAGATCAGTCTCTTTGGTGTAGGCTCAAATAAAACACAGAACTATTTCACCAGTTTGAGCTAGTCACTACAAAAAGCCTCTACGTAGTGAATTATAACGACTAGGTGTGTAATTTCACCAGGCCACTCGAGATTCTAGAGAGCCAGGAAGTGCGTAGATGTGATCAGCCGGGCAGTGCGTGATCAAAACAAAAATATATACGCGTGCGTTAGCAGTCTTGCCGTGACCGTCGTTTGGGAAAATATCACTGACCATAGACATTTGGATAAACAGCTCAGATGGGGCTTAAGCTGCTGACATCTTCTATGTTATTTAACACATTATTTAACACAAATTGTAACCAACAAGCTGGAACCTGTTGCTTAACAAAATTAGGCTGTTTAGGCCACGGCGAAGGCTTTTGTGCAGTCTTTTAGTCAAGTTTACCACTAGCTCTTACGTTATAATATTTAATTTAGTTAGAATTTCACGGAGATACGGCTTCATGCAACTCCCGACAACTCTTTATCATATAAATAGTGCTTGTCCAGTAGTGTCCGGACGTCCGATAGACACCGACCTCAGCACAACACTTTTAGATTTTGTCACCTGCCTACGCACATGAGATACGTGTCTACAAATATTCAAAGATCTATGTGGCTAGTTTAATGACGGCAATTATTGACTCTACAAAAATGTGAAGTATTAGATGTATCTACCTATTTATCGGACTCGTGGATCTGTAACTAGAACCTCCGCCGGAAAATTTAACTGAGTTTATCAATCGGAAAATAATTAATAAATAGGTATTTAGCTCACTTCAATAGATCAAGGTGATGCTTCGAATAAAACAGAACCTGGCATGATGCGAGGGTGACTCATTCTATTGCAAAAGCAGATCGAAGTTATGAGCAAAAGTCTTGTTTATTGCCTGCGAACTTATCGCTTGTGTACGAAAATAGGCTTTAGCGCACGTCAGCGCTTACCTACTTTTTAATACATCGATAAAACAATGCTGCATCACTAACTAAACGTGATAAAAATCATCGTCAGTCACCTGCTATATTCGAGCATAGCAGCCCACGCGGCGGCCAAATGAAAATATACTCGGCGACGCCAGCTGCCAAAGAAATTAAATAGAGGAGATTTTTCAACGCGACAGACGTGAAGTGAACAATGGTCGCGGCACAAGGGAAGGTCGGTAATGACGCGATGCGCCCGCGCAGCCGCTAATACGACACCCTTGATAAAAACAATCAGCAGGCGGCCACTTAGCGATATTCTCGAATGTTTATTCATTAAAATATATCATCAACTCAACAAAAGTGTTTTTATAATTAAGAAGAATTTATTCGGTTTCAAATGAGAATTTTATTCATAGGAATTTCTCACTAATGGAACAAAGTTTAACTTGCCAGATTGTTGATCGAAGAACAATCAGTTCTATTTTTCTGAATTTATAGTGGCTGTTTACTGTTCTTTTACGATCTACGGAAATAACGGAACACTTTGAAATAGCTCAATTCATTTAGAACTATGTTCTCCAGCTATTGTTTCACTGGGAAACGGGACCGAGTGCAGAAAGATTATTCAAGAAGCGAGTATCTAAATATATTGATATCTGGGGTGCCTTATACCATCTCAATAGTCTAGTATCTCTCGTGGTACCTACGATAGATTCTTAACTATGACGACCTTTGTGGTGCAGTGGGCTAAGGTCCGGCTAAAACGCAAAAGGTCCCGGGTTCGATTCCCGCCGCGGGACAAATGTTTGTATGATCTGCAAGTATTTGTCTCCGGTCTGGGTATTTCTATGTATAATATGTATGTATTTACATAAATAAAAAACGTATATAAGTAGTATATCATTTATGTGGTACCCATAACACAAGCTCTGCTTACTTTGGGGCCAGATGATGCTGTGTGAAATGTCCGGTATTATTATTATTATTAACTTAGTTTCAGTAGTAGGTAATTTTTGATAGATTCACTAGGTATTTTGGTAAAGTAAGGTTTCATTCTGCGTCGAACAAATATATACTTATTGGATGAGACTGGACCTGTTTGATCGCACTCTCAGGGATGGACTGATAATGGCAATTGTAGATAGTATACCTACTAGCGTTTAGTGTTACCTTATTTTATTTTATTTTTAATTTCTGCATGAATGTGCTACATTCTTTCTTCTCTTTAGGTCTGTGTCAAATAACATTACAACATTACATAACATAACAATGGTGGCAATTCGGTTGGTTCATTTCTAAGATTAGGAATTGTCTAAAATATAGTTAGTTAGTCATAGTATTTGTAAAACCTATTCGGTTGGTGCCATCTAACTAAATTAGGAACGCTTAATTAAGTTAGATAACATTAAATTAGGATAAGTTGGTAGCAGCAGAATACCAAAGGTTAATTTGACAGTTCAAAACCTAATTTTAGCTAAAACTAGTTAGGTTGGGCCAGCAGAATTGAGGCCATTATCTGTCTTTATTGCAATCAAGTTTAGTGCAATTGCAATGCAAAAAGTAGCGGTATCATATTTTCACCCACAAAATGCAATTAGTCAGTTACGTCTAAGCAATAAGGAATATTTTCCGCTGCCTCAAATTCTTCGGTCAACTTAAGAAGTGTTTGTGGAATCTGGGTCACAGTAGACATCCACATACTATTTCCTTACGCATGTGATTCTTTAATCGTGCAGTTAAGTACTGGGTGTTTATGAAGCTAGCTTTACGTAAACGAGCAACTTCCTAGCATGAGCTCCGTAGAAGTGAAGACAAGTGTTATTTTAAGTCCACAAGGAAATTTTATAGTTTCATCTTGTCCGTCTGTCTGTTTATCTGTCCGCCTCTATTCAGCGCTCTTGTCGCAGACTATTAGTCTTGTCGTGATTAAATTTTGCCTGACGATACATATTAGTGGGACCACTAATCTATCTATAAAACCTATAAAACCTATAAAAGAGCTTAACCTGACTGACTGACTAACTGACTGATTCATCATCGCCGAGCCGAAACCGCTGAAGCTAGAAAGCTGAAATTTGGAAGATAGCTTCTTTTTATAGCAAAACCACTCACTAAGGCGGGATTTTTTGAAATTCAACCCCTAAGAGGGTGAAAAGAGGTGAAAACTAATGTATGAAACTTTTTAACGCGTGGTGCAATTTGCTTGAAACTTGATTGGAATAATTAAAATGCAAAATAAATGGACACATGTTTCAGGATTTTTTAAAATAAACCTTACAAAGGGGTAAAATGGGGTGTCAAAGTTTGTATAGGAACTTTTCGTGTTGGTTACACCATTTATAACTCGGGAACGGCTGGACCGATTTTCATGATTTTAGATTTGTTGGATTATCCACATCATTATGTCATCGCCCCGAAATGCAGAATAACCTACAAAAACCTACACCTTAAATCTAAAATAAAAAACAATTATAAATAGATTTAGTGGTGAGTTCAGTTTGATACAACCATTGACGATGTTCGGTTTGTTAGGTTATGACAGTTGCCAATGTGCGCTAATAACATTGTGTCATAGAAGCAGTCAAGCTAAATAAAAAAAAACATTAAGTAACAGCTAAATAACAAATTAAAAATTTACAGGTTAAGCCTTTGACGATAAATAACATTTGCTTAATGCCAAATGTAGATGCTTAAATACATTTATTTAAGCATTTACTTATGGCATTTAACAACTAAATGTTTTAATGTCTGTCTGTCTGTATGGGTATGGCCGCCCCTAAAAAGAGTTCTAACTCGCAGATTAAGACTAGTTTTTTTATGGATAACCCTATACATTCATTTATTTTATATTATATTAACCCATCGTATTGCCGTTACGATCGATCATAATGTTGGATATGTCTTTAAAAGATTAAAAATTAGTCCGAGTTTTCATGAACAGTTTTCAGTAATCATAATTTTTGATAGAGTCAAGTGTGTCCCCATAAGCCGCTGTTTGGGGTTACCTGAATAGTTATTAATAGCAATGCATACAGGGTGGAATTTTGTAATGCCACCTGAAGGGAAAGTACTCTTAATATTGTAGATAGAAAACTCAAAGAAAACATTCCTTTATTTTTGAATAGAAAGAAAACTGTATTCAAAGATATTCGAAAATTCGCTTGCCACACCCGGGAATCGAACCGACAAAAATCTGTCATTTTTTGAGTAAGATTGTATGGTCTGACGAAAAATCGCCGCAATAACCACTATTGGTCTCGAGTGAATCCTGTTCGTATTTATGAAACTAACAATCAAGTAAGCTTTTATTTCAACGTTTAGTGCGGAATTATGAGAAATATGCTTGTGTTAGTCCACGTGTTCGAAGGTCATTTAAGGTCAAACACTGTCAAGTATCTTGAAATACTGGATCTCTTAAAAAAAGAGTTAAATGGTTTCATATGTGAAAAATGTAATTTACATTAAATCTTATGCGAATGTAAAAGAGTTGAGAGTTGAAGTTCAGAATACGAGATATAATATTCACCACAACACGTTATTAAAGGTTACTAGAAATGAATTCGTTAGAAAAATACATTTGTATATCCAAGAAAATGCAGCCCATTTCGAGCAACTAATTAGTATAACTTTTAATTTACCTAGTCAATTATATTATGTAATATTATTTTAACAGTATAAAAACATTTATTTCCAGAAATAATTAAAGAAATGTACAAAATAATGTACAATAATATAAAATACTGAGTAAAAAAATGGTAAACTAACAATAATTAGTTAGTTTACCATTTTTTGTAAATAATTAAAATAATTTAAGATTTCATGGTTTTCTTTTCATTTAATTTATCATGTTTCTTAGAGAGATTTCATCCTTATAATTGATCCTAACGATCAATTCAATAAAAGTACAGGGTGTAAATTTTACAGATTTTAGTCGGTTTGATTCCTGGATGGGGCTAGCGAATTTTGAAAATCTTTGAATGCAGCCTTATTTCTATTCACAAATCACATTCATTCATCACATCACATTTCACAGGAAGGTTTCCTTTGAGTCAAATTTTCCATCTACAGTATTAAGAGTACTTTCCCTTCAGGTGGCATTACAAAATTCCACCCTGTATATGCTGAAATTATAAGGAAATGTAACACGACTAGTACTAGCCTCCCTTACTAGATCATGAGTAACAGTCAGATTTGTAAACCTTAAAAAGTCATGAAAGCTCCATACTAAATATGTATGTGACCTAATCAATAATTCTTATGACCACATTCTTATCCTTGTTGACTTCGGAAGCTTATACTGTACGTGATCACATTCGCTTGGCTAATTTATTTATTATACGCACTTCCCATACAAATTTGGTGAGAAGATGCTAATCATGATAGAAACCCAAAACTCCTCAACGAATGCAAATGCTTCTCAATTTAGTGATTATTTTGGAATAATTATATAGTTAGAGAATACTTATTTTGGTATCCATTCAGTTATTTATTTATTTTATTTATTTAAATTAAATATTACATCTATCATTACAGGTTAGACTTAATACAATAGAGTAGTCACACACAATATAATTAATACATGTCATACCTAGGGCAAAAAAAAACAATCACATAATAATAAGAATATACAATCACAACTATCAAGTTGTCAACTGACTTGATCATGGTCTTTGAAGATACACTAAAAAATGTTTCAACGACAAACAGCTCATGTATTGCAATGAGGGTATTGCATTGGTGATTACAAGCAATAGCTTTATAGGTATTTGTTAATTGATCAGACCATGGGCTTTGAATATAATAGAAGATAAAGATAATTTATTTGCATAAACATGTGTAGATAGGATGATAATTTTATGGTAAGTATGTCACAACATGTTTTACCGATTTCGTATGTAGGTATGTAGGTAGATATATCTCCTTCTTCTGATTTTGAACATGTATTAAGTGGGTAGTTGTACTTACCTACATACCACTGAAAGATATAAAGCTATTTTCTATCGCAAGAAACGAACAATATAAAGTTATGCGGTTAAGGTCTAGTTTCCGCCAACTGCGGTTTTAGCCGCGCGCGCCGCGGTTATTTCCACCGCGCCCCGCGTTGTCTGCGCCTACGCGTAATCTTGCACCTACGTCTGATACAATTTTCTGATACAAAAAGGAGCGTAAATATTTGCCGCGGAATAATCCGCAGCGCGCGCTAGGCTAGGCTAAGTTCTTTAACCGACTTCTTTGGTTCTCAAGTCGTCGGAATCCTTTTTTTTTATATATATTTCCTGATTACTTAATGACGCCTAAGTCGATTTATAAATATTTTTTTGTTTCAAAGGGAAATACTTAGGTGGTTCCATTTAAATTTTATCGAAATCAGTCGAGCGGTTTTTAAAAAATCAACAAAAATCGAAAAATTGTATAGTGGGTTGTCTTTTTAATTTTTAAAACGTATTATGAAACAGAGATGCAGTTATTCACTGCAACAGCTGCATCTGTGATCGGACAACTTCCTTACTAAGGCATGTGGTTTAGGACGTGTTTGGAGATGTAGTTGCTCTATTAAATAGAGTAGTTTCCTACACCTACTTTTCCTACTAACAGATTAACCCAGAGAAATCTAAAATAATTACTAACTCCATGATAAACTACAGACTGGTAGACAGACAGCTCGGAACAGACAGTCATAAATATTTACCGTGCATCTAATTATTTGTTTATTTGTTCAAGTTCATGTGATTTGGCCGCAAGAAAATATGTCGTAAACTGTACGAATTACTACTTCCAATGCAGTAAATTATTAATAGTGTTTATCTATCGTAGCGTCTTATGGCTGCATAAATTTTATGAATTTTGCAAAACCGCTAATGCAAGGACACAGAACAAGATATATTATCAAAGTTCGGACTTTTATTAAGCTTTCTTACAACATGTAGGTACATTAACATTAAGTAAGTGCTTTAAGGTATTTAAACGTTTAATAAATAGGTACTAAGATTCTGATAGAAAGTAAGTAGCCTATGTTATGCCAAGCCCAAACTATCTGTACCAACTATCTGATACTTCTATTTCGATTCAGGTATTAACTATTGTGTGATTAAGTATCTTTAATCCAAACATCCACATTAACTTTTATATCGAATAGTATTTTTCTTGTATTTCTAATTGGATTCTAACCAACTTCAAAAAAAGGGAGGAGGTTCTCAATTCGTCGGAATCCTTTTTTTTTATTTATTATGTATGTTAACCGATTACTCAATGACGCGAACCGATTTCGTTTTTTTTTGTTTTGTTTATACTTCCCAGGTTCCATTTAAATTTTATCGAAATCGGTCAAGCGGTTATTATAAAATCAATAAAATAAAAATAACTTTTACCGATTATATTTTTTATATACATGAAATAGGTTATCTTTTTAGTTTTTAAAACGTAATTATATTATGCAAACATCCCTTAGAGGGAGGATCAATCCTCATAACCTATTAGAACAGGTTATACCTACACTTCAACACCTCATCTACGACATTTACTGCCCGATTTCTATGGATGCTATATATTTGATTTTTGTATAAGAAAAGAAAGAAATGATCATAAGAAATGGTCCGTTTTGATGTTCATAGAAAAATCAACTGACGGTTCAAACTTACGGGTGTATTTTTTTAAACGGGCAGTAAACATTTGAGTGTAATTCCAGCTAATACGAATGATGAAAGATCTTTGTCGTAAATGACGTGTCGATATAACCGGTTTCAATAGCTAAGGCAATTAGCTAGCACAATATTAATATTGTACGAGTAGGAAGACAACTAAACCATTTATGATTAGTTTCTCTATCGAAACAGGTTAATTTTGGAACTTCTGAAACTGCATTAAAATTCCACATCGCTCATAGGGTGTCAATAACTTGATAATGGAGTGTATCGTTGCTCGTCAGTCACCGCGAAACTGAGAGATGAAAACGCCTGACTAGTTTATTGAAACCTTGAACAATAAACTGATATCAGATTGACGGGGTAACACTACGATGTAAGCGAGTTAATATTGAAATAAACGTGTCCGTCAATAAGAACATTTTCTCTAGATTTCTTGATGCGTGTCTAAGCGCATACGTATAAGACACGTACTTACGAAGTTATCTTAACTCGGGTTGGTACACGTAGGTATGTTTCGGAGAAAAACTCTGCAATTGCTAATAAATCAACACATTCACGCGTTCTAGGAAGTTTATTCAAGCAGATCTATGCGCGAGTCGTAGCTCTTCAGTAGTTAGCTCTTATTGAACAACTAGCGACCCGCCCAGGCTTCGCACGGTGCACCCATGCTGATACTAAGGGAATAACATAACCTAAGAGATAGACATTACCATAGCGGACTTTTTTGTAGACCTTTTTAAGGTGCACAATACTGTAGTACCTACATTATTTTCATCTATCTCGTAGGGTTCAGCCCGCGTTTGCAATGTAAGAGCAAAAAATGTGTTTATTTACGACATCATATTAGAAACCTCTAAAATAATTAGTGTTTCTCTAATATATTATGCATGTATTTTACATGTAAACCTTCCTCTTGAATCACTCTATCTATTAAAAAAAACCGCATCAAATCCGTTGCGTAGTTTTAAAGATCTAAGCATACATAGACACACACAGAGATAGACAGACAGCGGAAAGCGACTTTGTTTTATACTATGTAGTGATATGGCGCGGTATATTCGGGGTACAACCGTGTACCCCCCGAATACACGGCGCGCGTCACTAAAACTACAAATATCTCATAAGTTTTAAATAAATGCTATTCTATAGCTATATGTCGTTAGAATCGTTATGAACTAAGCTAACCGATTATATTAGAATCAGTACAGTTTACTTTTTTTAGGGTTCCGAAGTGCAAAGGAACACGTCTTATAGTTTTGTTATGTTCTTACTTCTATTCGCTGTCTGTCTGTTTGCGCTTAATCTTGCTCTTGCTCGTAGACTATTCGATTTATTGTGATGAAATTTAACACGGTAATACGTATTAGTACTTGTAATGGAAGGTCATAACAAGTTATTAAATAAAAACATAAAAATAACAGTTTTAAGGATAGGTTACCTCCTCTACATGTAAGGTGGGGTTGATTTTTAACCGACTTCAAAAAAGGAGGAGGTTCTCAATTCGCCGGTTTTTTATGTTACCTACTTATGTTCACCGATTACTCGAAGACGCCTGAACCAACATGGAATGTTTTTTTGTCTTCCCAGGTGGTCCCATTTAAATTTTATCGAAATGGGTCGAGCGGTTTTTAAAAAATCAACTTATATCTAAAAATTGAATACATCGACTACTAGCGGGTCTATGCTTATTATAGGAATCCGGTACAAGACGGATACGCTACAACTGAACTGTAAATCAAAATAAATCAAGCGTGTCATAATATTCGGCCACGGTATACCTACTGTTTGGCGCTAAGGGCGTTTTATCATACTACTGGGAATTCTGATTTAGACGCCCTTGTGGTATTTTTAGAATAAATACATGTCAACTATTTCATGAGTAGTTAGTTATTGCGTATATTTGCGAACATGCATGCGAGCATGCATAATATTGCAGACTTTTACATAGGTACTCAATTAATACACCTGCGTAATTCTAATTCTATATAGGTATGCTCATAATTGTGTGCTGGATACATACCTACTAATATAATGTATTTACTTCAATATGTAGGTGATAAACTTACATTTGTCAAATATATTTTCGTACAGGCACTGACCAGTCCCCACACTGGGCAGTGCGTCAGATATTCGAAATTTATAAAAATATTATCTGAATAATACGACTTACACTTACAAAATAAAATATCATAACATGATCATAACTTGCAGTTTACACGAATAACAATACAATAAACTCATTAAATGTCAGTTCAACTTTATTTTTAACTAGCTGACCCGTGTCCACTTCGTTGGGCGGTTACAACTTCACAAAAAATATTAAAGTAGGTACTACCTAATATTATATATAACTAACACGACTTTCTTTTATATATATATATATATATATATATATATATATATATATATATATATTATATCGATGAATTTTTTCTATTAAAAAATCGAGATTTGAGCGCGATCATAACGCGACAATGTAATTCGCGTTAATAGGTTAACAGACCACTTATAATATCTCCGACCCATAAGAAACATAAAATCAAATATTTCAAAACAAATTGCCTAATATACTCGTAACCAGCGTGAATTCAGCCTTACCAGCTTAGCATGCGAGTGGCATGCTAGTGTTACGTAATCATAATGAATTCCTACGGGATATTGAGTGCTTTCAAAGGTTGATACTGAAATTGTTACTAGTTACATGCCTCAATCCAAATGCTCATGGTTTCACAGGATTTCCTTGTTTAACCCTAGAATACTGAAACTGCATTTGAAACATTTCAGTGTTTTCAATTTATTCATTACAGTGTTAGGTATGCGATCACATTCCTTGAAATTTAACCTTAAATGTGTCACTGAGATTTGACTATTTAGATGATTTCTCTCATTTTTATACATTTTGAAAGAAAACGGGTTCCTAAACATTTGAGTTGGTCTTAAATTATTGTGGCTTTTCAGTATTCGGGCATTAGACATTCTTCAGGAGATTAAACTAAAGCGTTCGTCAAAATCCAATGCGATTTCACATACGGAAACGTGAGCTTAGTGCAAAATTTTTTGAGTGAGATGTGTGAGACTGAGTGAGATAAGAGATGTCTACCGAGCCTGTAGATAACAGTCGTGAGCATAATTGAATTTTGACAGGACTCTTAGCTCAATTGGTAATAACTCTGCCTTGCCTTGTGGGATCGATAAATAGTTCTGTGTCTGGATGTTAAAAAGTATGAAGGATGTATCTTGCGTATAAACAGGCGATCTTCCGATGAGTTTATGTGCAGGCGATCATCCCACTTGCGTCTGTACCGTCGATTCGCATCAGAGGTGGTAATCCCGATGGAATTTATTGCAGCTTTTGAGTTGATTTTAGTAGTGCAGGGAATGACGATTCCATTGATATACGGAAGTCTTTAGTTTCGTGGAGGGTATGTACCTACTCGAAATTAAATAGTGAAATAATCCGTTCATTCTTAAGTCATTTCCGATAAACTTTTCGGTAGAATATCTATTTGATTTGTTGGTAGAATACTCAGGTGTTTTATCTGTGCTAATAAAAAAAGATATGGAGGTCATTTTGCCGATCTTGGAGAGTAAATAGCCAAAGTCAATATGTAAATTTATATTTTTTTATAAACAGAATATTTTCCCGCCATTTTGTTTGTCACGTAGCAACGCATTGAAAATATGAAAAAATAGTTTATAATACCTAGGACATTTAATTCAGACTCTTCTGCAGAGATGCGCTGACCACGGATCCAGTACCTATATTATAAAATTTTACTTTTATTATGCAACTCGAATGGCTAAATATAATTAAAATAGCGACCCGCTTCGGCTGCGCACGGGTGCAATTCTGATACTAAATATACTACAGAATGTCTTAATATACAACGTTATCTAAGAGATAGACATATACCATCGCGGAATTTTTTTGTAGAACTTTAAAGATGTACAATACTGAAGTACACTATTTTGATCTATCGCGTAGGGTTCAGCCAGCGTTTGCAATGTAAGCGCAAAACAATGTGTTTATTTACCACATCACATTAGAAACTTCTAAAATTATCAGTGTTTCTCTACTATATTATGCATGTATCATACATATAAACCTTCCTCTTGAATCACTCTATCTATTAAAAACCGCATCAAAATCTGTTGCGCAGTTTTAAAGATCTAAGCATACAACGGGACAGACAGACAGCGGGAAGCGACTTTGTTTTATACTATGTAATGATGATGATATAATATCAGTCATCTGGTTCCCACAGTGAACGCTCTGCTTAGTTTGGGATTAAATATTATTGTGTGAATTGTCCACCAATACTTTTTATTTTTGACTTTTCTTTCAAGGCTGTCCAGATAAAACTTTACAAGCATATTATTTCATATTTTTATATCGTAGGGCCCAGAAAAAGACGAGGCCGTAGCTGATATAAAATTATCGTACGTATTCCAATGCCAATGGGAGCGAAATATATTTCCGGATCAATAAAACCTGAGCGTTTTTGTTTATTAACTAGACCAGAGTGCTTCCTCGGTGAAAGTTATACGAACGTATAGAATTGCATACGTGAATTGCCAGAGAAACTGGATTCTCTAGAATACAATGGATGTCTGGAAGAGATCGCTCTCAGCGATAACACCTCCATTGTAGTACGTTAATAAAACATTCTTATATATTTTTTTAACTCTACTGTACTTGTTTACAAACATACGTAAGTACATACAATAACAATTGTTTCCTGACACGTTAAACAGTATGCAGATACTCCACTTGATACTCCTGACATATTTTCTTTGCTTCATTCACTGTCATCACATTCCTCATTACGACTGGCCTGTCAGCTCCGTTGGTAACATCTATGCCTTCTGAGCTGTAAGTTGTAGGTTAGATTCCCTCTCTGGACAAACATTTGACAAATGATTGATCTGTGTCAAAGTCAAAAGATACTTTATTCAATACAATCACAAGGATCACTTTGAAACGTCTTACATACTAGGTGAATTTAGGTGCCAATTCATCCTAACCCAAGTCCGAGAAGAACTGGCAAGATACTCGTCCTAGCGCTTTTTTACATGATCCATCTTATAACTACCTTAACTACGAAATACTAATACAAGAGAGTTTATAAATTTCAAGTGTGTCGGTTAACTGTCTGACGGCAGAGCGACATGAGGCCATGCAGTCTTATCAATAATATAGTCATTTATATTATAATAAGCTTTATTCAAAAGACTATCTTTTATGTATGCTTAAAATTTCTTAATAGGTAGTTTCGTAGCATTTTCCGGAAGCTTATTATAGAAGCGCACCGTGCTGTTATAAAGTATCATAAATATGTGTATAAAAAAGTATTCTGTGAGTCATTTGGTCCCATCTGGCTATACTTAGTGTAGGGATTGATGGTGTTGTGTGGATTGTCCTTCTTTATCATATTATTATCAATATTAAGAGTTATTCATCTTATACTTATTTCTTTATTGAGGACTAGCTTCTGCCCGCGGCTTTGCATACATAGTATATACATGAAAAGTAGCCTATGTCCGTTCCTAAGATACAATCTAGTATATCCATCCATATTAAATTTGATTGATGCAAAAAAAAAGTTCTGTTGATCCTATCGCCACCAAACTACACAGGATCACCCGCTAGGCCAATCTGAAGATTTCCTAAAAATTTCATCGATATCGGTCCAGCCATTTCGGAGTCTATAAGGAACATACATACTCGCGCATACACATATACACATCGCCTTTTATAGACATAAATTGGCACAATTTTTATAGATATAATTTTTAGGATACTTAATTAACTAAAAATGATAAAACATGTTTTGTTTTAATTACTTATATTTTCGATTTGAACGTTGCTATACTTACAAATAGAAATAACTAGAAATGCTGTCAAAAAAATTATGCTTATTCATGATTTGAGGTTGAGCTTTATTTTGAAAGACGGCCCTTTTTCTATATCTCTTAGAAAATATTGATTCTTAAGAAAGAAACATCAAAAAATCGACATATACTTTAATAAAACAATAGGCCACTAACTTCTAGCAAACCTATGTTCAAAAACGTAGTGACGTTATAAGAAGACTATCAGATAGATTTGATTTTCCTATTAACGAGGAATAATACTAAACTGCCGGTGATCAAGGCTCCACTCCTGAAAAGATCAGATATTGTTGATTAGTATTCTGGAATATTACCTTTTCAATGATCCGACGACATTTAGAAGACAGGGAGTATGATGTAAATGCGATCAGCTCACAAGAAAGAAAGAAAAGAAGTTGTAAGTTGTATATCAGTCATGTGGTATCCATAACACAAGCTCTGCTTACTTTGAGGCCAGATGATTCCATGTGAAATGTCCAACATAATTATTATTACTACTGAGCGGACAGGCCAGGTATAAAAGTATATAAATAAATAATGGCACACTTCATACAGCATCATCTGGCCCCAAAGAAAGCAGAGCTTGTGTTATGGGTACCACATGACTGATATTTTTCAAAATAACTCTTACAAAGGGGTAAAATAGCATGTCAACGTTTGTATGGGAACTTTTAAACGTGTGCTTGTGGTGTTATTTCTTAGAAACTTGGTTTGGGTACTTATAATGCAAAATAAATGGACACGTGTTTCAGAATTTTGACAAAATAACTTTCATATAGGAGTAAAATGGGGTGTGAATGTTTGTATGGGTTTTGGGTGGGTGGTGGGTGTGATTGGTTTTAAACTTATCAATAAAATTTAGCAAGGAGATTAATTGCATCTTGGGGAAGGATTTAAGCTACAATTATTTTCAAAAAAATGCGGATGAAATCGCGAGCAGAGTTATACATAAAAACACCCAGACCCGAGATAAATACTTGCAGATCATACAAACATTTGTCTACAATATATAGTATCAGTACCTACAGACTACACCTGTACAATGTTTCTTCAAAATCCGTAGTAATTAATTCACAAACAAATATATAAACATTCAAACATCTACACAAACTTAATATTAGTAGGAAGTACACTTTCTTCTTCTTCGTGTCATAATAATGCCAATTTTGCCAGTGACAAGTGTTTGTATTGTTTATAGTATGTCACAAAGTCGTATCTTGTCGTTCGTCATTTGTTATTTTATATAAAATTAGCTGGTGCCCGCGACTTCGTCTGCGCAGGATTAGTACTTCGTGTAATTCTAACGGTTTTTGCAGCTCAGGCCAGAATAGCTTGAAGATGGCAGATGTTTATCTGACACTTATCGTTATATTTTGAACAATTCACACTATATCTTTATAAATTATAGCCTATGTGTTATTCTGATGTATATAAGCTATTATTATTGTAAAGTTTCATTAAAATCAATTTAGTAGTTTTTGCGTGAAAGAGTAACAAATATACATACATTTATAATATTAGTAAGGATAAGGATAGTAAGAATAACTACGGATTATTTTATCTCGAATCACATTGCAAAACTTTTATTCCAATTTATTCACACCTGAGTCAAAAACTCTAGCTCTATTTAAATAAAAACATATTAATAAAAACTGAAAAACTCGGGATAATATATAATATAAGAGTGCAATGTTTACTTCGGAAGACGACCAAAAATAGTTTGTAGGTACATTTTTTCTTCTTCTTCGTAATAGTATGTGTATAAAGTCGTAACTTCTCGTTCGTCATTTGTTATATTATATAAAATGGTGCCTTTTATATAAAATAACTACGAATTATTTTTTCTCGAAACACAAAACTTTTATTCCAATTATTCACCACCGAGTCAGTAACTCTAGCTCCATTTAAATAAAAACACCAAAATTACGAATTAAACCGAATAAAACTCTATAAATAAGGGATAAATAAATAATATGAGAGTGCAATGTTTGCTTCGCAAGACGACAAGAATAATCCGGAAGTATAATTATTTTTAGGGTTGTTATTTAAGTGTCATAGCTCAAGGTATGTCAGTTTCCGTGTTGCTCAGACTTCAGTACGTCACTGTACATCATCTGTGCTAGCACACAATAATACCTCGCGATCCATCGCTCCAAGGTTTCGGTGTATGATGCCAATGATGCCAACTATTTTTCACGACATCACGTACCTGGATTAATTGCTTTACCACACCTGTCAATATTCCAACAGAGCGGCTAGTATGAGTTTTGCGTGAAACTTAGCGTACGCCCGTGAACGTGGATGGGTTTGCTTCTTCTTGTTAACATGCCACTATTTAAATCGAACCAGAGTGTGGTGAAATTATTGTGTTTTGAGCTTTTTCGATTTTACGACACGCCGGTTTCCTCACGATGTTTACGGCGAACACGATGTCTTACAGCACTTATATTTTTTGACGTGATAACGTGTTATAAATCGATAAACCGGCTGCACGCACGAAAAAGCATGACTCATTGGTCACGTTACGCCTGAGCCGAGCGTGCAAGCGATAGGGAGGCACGATCGGTTTATCAATGTTTTCTTATGACGTTATCATGTAAAATTATTGTACCGACTTTACAGACAACCATTTTTTCATTAGAAATATCCATTGGATATTATACGACTGGATCCGAACCTACGACCTTAGAAAGCAGGGCCACTACCACCAGACCATCAGTAAACTTTGCTACGTTAAAATGCTCTATCCTTGCACCACTCTTTGTAGTTATTTCAAGAAATATCCTCACCATAACGCCATCCGACACGCGACAGAATGTTTGTATGGGTTGTAGTGAGATATCAGGTATTCCTTGTCGGATCTAAAACTTCTCAATATTCTGTCCACACTGTAACAAGAAAAGTCTATTTCATAATCGCACAATTAGCTAGTGTTGCTTTAAGGTGTTGTCTGTCCTTGTCCGTGGCGCAGTGGCATGAGACGAAGAAGATTGCGGGACAAATGTTTGTATAATCTGGAAGTATTTGTCTCTGGTCTGGGTGTTTCTATCTATAATATGTACGATCGTATTCACAAAAAAAGTATATAAGTAGTATATCAGTAATGTGGTACCCATAAGCTGTTTACTTTGGGCCAAATGATGATGTGTGTAATGTCTGACATTTTTTATTTATGTCTATACTAGCTGTTTCCCGGGGCTTTGCCCGCGTGGTAGATAAAAAGTAGCAAGATAATAAGTGAACAAATGAATGTATCGGAAAAATTACTAAGCATAATCGCAGTTTTTGCGGTTTGACTGTGATCCCAAGTGATTTTAAAAAAAAAACTTTCATAGCGAGAAAAGCCCTAGAGGAAGCTGCATACCAAATTTCATTCCAATCCGTTCGGTGGTTTCTGAGATTTCGTGATGAATGAGTGAGTGGTATTTGACAAATATAATTAGTAGATTTTGAATACGGGGTTCCGAATACAGCTAGTATATTAATACACTGCACCGTTTAAAATATATAATTTAACGGTGTTCCTAAGCCAAATGTTCACATATCTAGTCGTGTGTACAGTACATTATACGTGATTGACGTAGATATTTATGTCTTTTTTACTGCCACCGCTAATGTTAATAGTGGTTCTCATGTGCTATGAAAATTAGCAGTTAACGACAGCGTCTTAGATACGCCATGCCAAAAATGTCAGGTATTAGTATTTTGTACTGTAAGTGCCTTAAGTACGTGGTAGTTAACGACTGTTGATGTGGCACAACGAATAACTGCTTAATTTAAGTCTTAACTAGCTGACAAACGTAGTCCTATCTTGAATGAATATGAATTCGAAATTTAATATTAGGCGTGATTGCTCTGAACTCACGAATTCCGATAATCAATATTTGCAGCAATCGCGCCAACTGACAACGACTGACAGTTATGTCAAACGCCATAAGGTGACATTAGAAAAGTTAATATTGCTTTTAAGTTTTCTTAATTTTTCTAATTTTCCAAGCAATCTTATTAATTTTTAAACGAATTTAATTTTTATATTTTTAAATTTTTCACCATTAAATAGAATGAAACCATTAAATTAAATCTAACAAACATACAAACAGACAGACAGAGACAATTTCAAAATTGTAATATTAGTTTTGACAATGACGTATTTTGATAAAGAGGGCAACCTCTTTATGTTTACAGACTCTTACAATCGAAGAGTTGTAGGTTGCAATATTTTTCTCTTACCTACTCTATGTGCCATGACAGAAGTCGCAGGCTATAAGTTTTTAATCTGTTCAGGTATTTAGCTCAGCACAGGTAGCGTTAGGGCAGAGTGCCAGTAAATTAATCTAACTAATACAATAAAAGTAATTACGTTGTTTTCGAGCTGGCTGCGATGAGTGCCGTTTTAGTTCCGTGCTTCTTCACGTCTACGCTTCCATAGTTAGAGAGTATCGCCGCGATCTGGGAACAAAAGCGAGTCTTAAAGTTGGTTTACTCGGTAAAACGAAAATTGATATATCGGAACAAAAATCGTGGAGAACCTACTCTTATAGATACATCGTCTCATAGTTTTCACACACTTAGCAAATAAGTTTCTATTTCCAACTTATTCATATTATGTAACTCAGTTGAGCATATAATATGTAGTATCCGATAATAAGAGGAACACATAAATCTAAGCCCTTGGTTATATTTCAGATTGTTCATGTTACACTGTTGAACCACCTTAATAAATAAATAAAAATCCTTACTAATATTATAATTTTGAAATTAGCTCTGTCTGTCTGTCACGTTTTCACGCCTAAACCGCTGAACCGATTTTGATGAATTTTGGTATATAGATGGGACCTTGGAGAAGGACATAGGCGTTTTATGTAGGTACCACGCGTGCGAAGACACGGACAGCAACTAGTTAAAAATAAAATAGTAAGGACTCGTTTTGAACTATTGTTCATAAGTAGAAGTCAAAGTCAATGTTTAGAAACAATCTCGTAACCCTCCACAGCAGACTCTACGATCAATACAATTTGACAACGAAAAAACTGTCAATCGGACAGAAATCGACGAACATTTCAATGACATTATCGTTCCGATATTATATATTGATATATTTGCCGAGTAGACGCTCTAACGATATACTGAGAATTCATACTACACAATGATAATATAAGCCTCTGTGGCGCAGAGGGCCAAGGTCCGGCTGAGACGCAGAAGGTTGCGGGATCGATTATCGCCGCAAGATAAATGTTTGTATGACCTGCAAGTATATCTCGGGTCTGAGTGTTTCTATGTATACAATACATTCATTTTAAAAAAAGTATATCAGTTAAGGGTACCCATAACACAAATTATATATTACAGCTTTTTAATTATATTAAGGACTACCAAAAACTGCTAAAAACCACCAGTAGCTACGTTTTGGATATAAGCACCCATCCAGCAAGAGCTTTTTAAGTTAATTTTTAAATACACTTGGGCTATCGATGGTTTTCATTTCAACGCCAAAACTACTGAATGGATTTTAATGAAACTTTACAATAATATAGCTTATACATCAGAATAACACATAGGCTATAATTTATAAAGATATTGTGTGAATTGTCCAAAACATAACTATAAGTGTCAAGTAACTAGGAAAAAGTTCTGCCATATGCGCGCTATTCTGGCGTGTGCTGCCAAAACCGTTAAAATTACACGAAGTACTAATCCTGCGCAGACGAAGTCGCGGGCACCAGCTAGTATCTAATACTATTAAGTAGGAAGGATGCGGCTCCAAGGATGAAAACGAGTACCTTGCAAAATTGCATCACGATAAGATTAATAGTCTGCAAACAAAAATTAGACTCATTTTTTTATCCGGAACCAACAAAAAACCTATTCAAATATTAAGAGACCAGATTTTTTAAGTCGTTACGTAACGCGTTACGGCGCCAGTCTGTCTGGCTTCCCTTGCTCTCACGCATATGACAGCGGTAGGCGTCTCCTCCTTAAGTTATCACTTCTGTCGGCCGTCCCGAGACGCACACGTCGTATATCTGTGTAGTATTCCAAAGTCTACAAGAAGCCCATAGTACCCCCCTGTGAAATAATGCCCATCGCTTATCGAAGCTGATAGACATTGATTGTTTGATTGTTTCATAAAAACCATAATAGCCAATGTTCCATGCCATAAACGCAATGAGTAGATACTTCAGCCCGCGGTATCTAAATAAAGCTTCTATCCCGCTGTGAAATATAGCGACGAGCGACATCAGCTCCGGGATAAAATGTATTTATATCCCAACCTTAAATCAACCTTGACAGTGGCATGATAAATGATTTTTGTAGTTAGTACATGAGAAATCAAACACCGGGCAGGCGAGTTTCACTTCGCATCAGCTTGCAAGATGATATACGCTTTATTGCTTTGGCTTTTGGTTTAATTTTGACCGTAGCTTTGTTTAATTAAATTGTCAAGCGCTGGCTTTGTTTTAATATTGGTTTTACAGAGTTTTATTATACCTTGATAGGGCGACGGAGCTAAACTTATGTTCAGTGAGATGAACTGATGACGTCGCCATCTCACCCGAAATGTAACGCTTTCGGGTGAGATGATGACGTCATGTGCATGAGATATTTATCTCACTTTCTGAGCATCAGCTCAATATGTATATGATACCCTTTACAACTAAAAACATAAAACACTAGCTGTACCGTACGCGACTTCGATCGCGCGTTTAATAAATAAATACATATATTATCTAATTGTAAATCTAAACCATTCTCGAATCCACTTGAACACACAAAAAAAATCATCAAAATCGGTCCAGACGAGGAATAAGGAAGAGTTTAATTACAAACACACGCACATAACATTTATATTATATAAAGACTAAATCCCAACCAGCCTGCGTGGCATGGTTATTATGATTACTAAACTTTTTTCAGAGAAACTACTTTCTCATTAAATGGTATGAGTCTCTACACGCTATTTTTAAATATATTCTGTCATTGGAGTAATCGTCGTCTTTATGGGTCTTTTTTCAAAATTTCATTTTTGGTATCATACGATATCACAAAAACTCCCACAAAATCATGTTATAAATTTAATTATAAATTAATACAATACATTGTAGGTACTTTGTGTCACTAACACTTATTTATAATCTGTTACTTCTGCAATCTATAAGTTTATGACTAGGCAACTCATAAACGCATTACGCACTACGTCGTAACTTTAGAAAGCAGTTGAAAAAAAGTTTTTTTGACCACATCTTATTATTTTGGCATACGATATAGGTACCTCCTATTCCTATAGGGTTAGTGAGAACGAGCATCAGTCTATTAACAGTTAGTAAGAGTTTGTTAGTGAGACTTCTGTGCACCAGGCAAGAAAGCTTTCCAGAGCAAAAATAAAATTTCCCGTGACACTTGGGCATTATCAATCTGTTTTAACTAGCACCGGGAAATAGGTAAATGTATCTGTGTGGGTGTGACGCGTATGTGTGCGTTGGCATTCGGCCAACTGTCAGCCGCGTCTCATCTTGACATCTCACAGTATAGGTACATTACGTACTATACATTCGTGAGCAGAAGTGGATTTACAAATCATGTTTTAACTTCACTCGTGAGCAACCGAATCGACGCCTACAAAATGTACAAAGAGTACTTTTTTTTGAAAATGACTTGAGTAATGTAAATAAAATTTATATATTTTTTAAAGCTTGATCTTCAAGCTTCAAAATGGTACCATTATTTTGAAAATCTACCCAAGAATTTTTAAATTAATCAGATTTGAGTGGAAACGCAAAATAAGTGAAGTTAATTAAAGTAAATTAGGCTTGATCAAAATTAAAATAAACCTGTAAATTTATGTTTATTACTCAAAATTTTGTTTTCCTCAATATCTGGTGTTGCCTCCTCTAGCTTTAATAAGACTTCGAAGGCGGTTTTTCATTGAACTAACAAGTTTTTTAATCAATTGTTGAGGAAGCCTTTCCCACTCCTCTTCCAGCGCTATCTTTAGCTCTGCGATACTTGTAGGCGTCGGATTTCTGGCTCGCACCCTCCGGTTGAGCTCGTCCTATAGATGCTCAATGGGATTGAGATCAGGACTTAGTGCTGGCCAATCCATGGTCCGAATGCCAACTTCATCCATGAACTGACGAGTGATTCGTGCTGTATGACATCGGGCATTGTCATGCATTAAAAGGAAGCCGTCTTCGATGAAGCCTTCATAAGGCAAGACATGGTCCAGAAGAATATCTTCCACATATCGCGCAGCAGTCAGCCCGCCTCCACGGCCTCCACCAGGGATGAAAACGAGGTCCGTTTGTCCTTCCAGTGAAATGTCCGCCCACATCATACACGAACCACCCCCGTAGGACACTGTTTCGGCAAAACAGCACTGCGCAAACCGCTCGCATGGACGCCTGTAGACCCGAGCTCTCCTATCACTGCCATGTAGCCATACTTTGCACTCATCAGTGCAACAGGACTGACCGCCATTGCTCAGCAGACCAATTAATGTGTTCGCGAGCAAATTCAAGGCGCGCTTGTCGGTGAGCTGTGGTCAATTTTGGGCCTCTGGCAGGCCTTCTTGGGACGAGGTTCGCTTCTCTCAATCTTCTTCTGACAGTCCATTGACTGACAGATACTCCTCGAACCTCTCTCAGGTGCTGCTGGACAGAAACACCGGTAAGATGGCGATTTCTGAGACTCGTCGAAACGATAAAACGGTCGTCTCTCTCAGATGTAAGCCGGCGTCGACTGGTATCTGGCCTCCTAGAGTAAGAACCAGTCTTTTGGAATCTTCTGTACACCCTTGACACAGCAGATGGGCTCAGGTTTAGTCGACGAGCGACTTCTCGCTGGCATCCTGTTGCAGCAAAGCAACAACTTGAGCAGCTTCTTCTGATGTTGTATCCAGTGGTTGTAAATCGGCGATCGTAACTTGCGTAGGTGTGTTCACATAAGTGTGCACTGCTTGCAAGGGGTTTTATAGGGGGTTGCAATCGGCCCGCGTGACTACCGCACAAAGAGCATTTTTGATGCTTGCACGGATATAACGATTTTTTAAAAAAAGAACTGACAGATGTAAATGATAGTGGTGTTATTTTAGAGCCTAAAGATCAAGCTTTCAAAAAAATATATATTTTATATACATTACTAAAGTCATTTTCGAAAAAAAGTACACTTTGTACATTTTGTAGGCGTGAGTCGATTCGGTTGCTCACGAGTGTATTAAATTTTAAGGTTACCTTTT
Organism: Lampropteryx suffumata; assembly: GCA_948098915.1. Taxonomy (NCBI): domain Eukaryota; kingdom Metazoa; phylum Arthropoda; class Insecta; order Lepidoptera; family Geometridae; genus Lampropteryx; species Lampropteryx suffumata. The sequence goes on from OX402546.1 coordinate 5,598,151, forward strand.
TATTTTTTTATGATCTATACCAGCTGTTACGGATTTAAAAGAGATAAAAACAAAACACTAATCAATAAACAAATTACTGAATCTGAAAATAAAAATCCATTTTCATTAAATAAAAATAAAAATTAATTTTAAATTATTATCCCTAGCCAACCATAGAATTTTTTTAATTTTTTTTAAAACACAAACACAGAACAAAAATAATTGTTCAGGGTGGGAATCAACCCACAATCTAGAGCGCAGACGGCAGAGTAATAGTATAATAATATATTGGTAAATATATATCGCTAGTAAACGATAATACAGTGGTGGTCATATAATTAAGTACGCTGATATAAAGAGAAGATTTTTTCAAACTAAGACGCAAAACTAATTGCATGCAATTTTTTTTATTTCTCGGTATCGTACAACTTTTCCATAATACCACTGTATTCATTGATACACATGATTAGCTAAAAATGAATAGACAAACATTTTACACAACTTCTCAACATAGTATTCCTATTTACTGGCTGGTCACGTAATTAAGAACGCTAAATATGTAGTTTATACCTTTATTCAAATTTAAATAGAGAACACTCAGTCGATTTGTTACTGTTTGTATAATTTTGGCGCCATTTAGTGCTGTAAATGTAAAAGATCAAAAGTGATAGCTTCTTATGAAAAAACAATGGGAAAAATAAAAGTTGTGATAAATCTACAAGGGAAGTAATAATAAACCTTCCCCGGTAGAATTGGTCTTATAAAAAGATAGCCGACCATCTGCAATGTTCAAAAACGATGGTTTTCCACGCTGTAAAGCATTTTGCTACGTATCAAACTACTTCGAATGTTCCACGTGTACCTAAACAGAGAAAAACAACTCCTTGAGATAACCGAAACAAAACGTATGGCAAACAAAAGGGTCCAATGAGCTGAGAAAATAATATTTTGATAAAAACAACCCTTCAGCAATCTCAGCACGCACTATTCAAAGACGTTTGGTAGAAGAAAAATTGCACGGTGGGATAGCAAGAAAGGTACCCATGTTGAAACTTTGCCACAGACAAGCCCGGCTTGCATTTGCGAGAAAGTATGAAAACTGGACTGTGCGACAGTGGAAAAATTTACTTTTTTCTGACGAAACGAAAATAAACAGAGTATGTTCGGATGGAAAACGATATGTACGACGTCCCTCGAATACAGCAAACACGAAAGTTACATTAAAATCACGGTGGTGGAAATGTGAAATTTTGGGGGTGCTTTCCTGGACATGGTGTTGGACCTGTAAAGTTGATAGAAGATAACATGGATCAGTTACAATAAAAAAATATACTGGAAGAAACAATGTTGTTAATTCAAATCGTTCTTAATTATTTGTCCAGCTTCAGTACTATTTGAATGTGTTACTTTGGTAAAATAAATAATATGTAAAAAAAATCGTTTGCGATTTTATTCTTTATTCCTAATTCCTAAGCCACGTTGCTCTATTAATGTGGCTATTTTATAACATAACTAGTTGCTTCTCAGAAGGTACACATCTCTGTGTATGACACGATTTAAATAAAAAACTTCTATAACTTCAAATCGTTCAATTATATGACCACAACTGTATAAGATGCTTTTAGCGAGAAGGCCGCCCATTGTACAACTTTATTGAATTTTTTTTTTGTCTTCTCTCTGTACTATAAAGCGTATATCTATCTGTTTAACTATAGTAATAACACAATTACATAATTTATGTTCTTTAAATGGTCAACTTATCAAGTGAGTTACTGTGGTGAGAGATCTAGAAGTATTTTTTGACTCCCGAGTTAATTTTTGATACCCATATTGAAACTGTGACTAAAAAAAAGCATTTCGTATGTTAGGGTTTGTTTTGAGGGTAAGTCGAGATTTCAAGCACATTTCAAATATTTTGTATAACTCATTCATATTATCCATCTTGGAATACGCCTCAGTAGTATAGAACCCTTAATATAATGTTTATATAGACCAAATTGAAAAAATACGAAGACAGTTTTAAAAAAAATTGTATACAGGTCATCACTACAAGGTTTAACGTCTGAACTCAGACGACCACGTCAGGCGACCTCTGTGGCGCAGTGGGCTTAGGTCCGGCTGAGACGCAATAGGTTGCGGGTTCGATTCCCGCCGCGGGACAAATTTTTGCATGATCTGCAAGTATTTGTCTCGTGTCTGGGTGTTTTCTATGTATAATATGTATGTATTTACAAAAAAAAAGTATATATACTTATATACTTTTTTTTTGTATATCAGTCATGTGGTACCCATAACACAAGCTCTGCTTACTTTGGGACCAGATGATGCTGTGTGAAATGTCCGGTATTATTATTATTATTAAACTTCACTAAAGATTAGGAAGGTTGAACGTGATCAAGTGTGTATAAAATTATTAATGGCCATATTGACAGCCCTTATATATTGGGTAAATTAATGTTTCGATGTCCCAGACTTAATTCTAGAAAGAACCACACGTTCCAACTCTAATAATGATTTGTTCACTATGTCCGATATTTATGACCACTCCCTTTCCAAATTTAAACACACCACCAGCGAACAACTGCTATCTTTAAATAACTTGTCTAATGTTTAAATGAGTATATTTTTTGAAACTTATTTCCATTTCAGAATATCCAGAATAATAGTGGAAACTTTACTGAATTATGTATTAGTGTTTTTGTTTAAAAGTTTTATTTAAACAAAATCAAATACCAAATAAATAAATAAAAAAGGGTATGTATACCTTTTCAACATTAATTGCTGGTTCCTGTAGCGCTAAGATATGCAGCCAATCAGGACGTTGTCTCAGCGGGTCTTCCTTATCCAAGTTCTGTGAAACCATAATGTCGATACAAAAACCGACTGAATACGAGTTTTATTTTCGTTACCACCATACAATATAAACACCAATACATAAATAAATAATATTTGTAGACAATGCACACAACATCATCGAGCCTCAATCTTCATCAAGCCTCAACGCATAGCTTGTATTATGGTGACCCGATAACTGATAGAATACTTATATATTTTTAAATACATACTTATATACATAGGACCAATACATTGGTATATACTAGCTGCTGCCCGCGCGGACGAAGATAAAATGTAGCCTATATATTATTACAGATCCAAATTAAAAAAAAAAAAACACTATTATTTAATACTAGCTGCTGCCCGCGTCTTCGCACGCGTGGTACCTTCATATTTTTTTTCATAAAAAGTATCCTATGTTACTTCTAATACCTCCAAGAATATGTTTCCAAAGTTTCATGATGATCGGTTAAGTAGTTTTCGCATGAAAGCGTAACAACCAAAATTACATTCACAATTATAATATTAGTAGGATTGATAGCCTTTTCAGTTTGAAACGCAGGTTCACTTAGTTAGTAAACATATACAAGTATAATTATCTATATATTAATAAACAAAATCTTTGTACCCCTTTTTACGAAAATTGCGCGGACGGAGGAGTATGAAATTTCGCACACTTATAGTTTATATAGAGAAGAAGTGCAGAATGCTAATATTTTTTTAGTTATGCATAAAAATACATTAAATTAATAAAAAACATTACACACACACTATCATATATTTGACACGCACACATATATGAGCATAATACGAGTATAAGAGCACATGAGCATAGATACTCTTGTACATACTTTTTTGTCTGAGAGTCTGAGAGTATCTTTGATAAAGTCGGTCAAATTGAGAATAGACTAGTATATTATTTGTCTATAGTCTTACTGAATGTCAAACATAACCATAATAAATTCATTTACCTATTACAATATATTAATTAGTTATATATATGAGCATAATACGAGTATTATGAGCACATGAGCATAGATATTTTTTTGTTTATTGTTAAAGTCTGTAGTCAAATTGAGAATTGATTTCCGAAAACATACCTACTCTCAGAAAATATTTTGAATAAGTTATTTTAGCACCTACAAATGATGATTGTACTTGGATTAATACTAGATATAATAATTGAAATTCCTGGAGAACAGCGAACATATATCATATGATAAAATAATTTGTGATAATGACAATGCCATCAATAACTACCCGGTAGAGTTTTTAAATTTGACTGTCAGTGGTTTACCACCACATAAGTTAGTATTGAAAGTTAATTGCATCGTTTTGCCGATCAGAAACTTAAATACAAAGGAAGCATTAGTCATTAGAAAAATAAAGGCGCATCAAATAACAAAAAACAAAAAAAAATGTTTACAGAGAAGGTTTGTATCATTAATTAAATTATCGAAAAATGTATGTAAGTAAGTAAGTAAATATGCAAGTAAGTAAATATCTAAGTAACTTAATATGTAGGTAAGTCGACAGCATTTTTTTATCGCATGGTTTTTTGTTTCAATAAAAAAAAAGAGGTATTCGTTATTTTAATATAGATTGGATTTTTTGATTGAAATTTCATATAATTTGTTTGAAAAAAATAATCAAATCAACAGTGTAGCCTCGGCGAAATCTGTAATTATGGAGTATTCTTTGACAATAGAACCTTAATAATCTTCAAACATATAATTAAAATTAAGTATTAATTAGTATATATTACTAGCTGCCCGCGGCTTCGCACGCGTGGGTATAATAAGAAGCCTATGTAGGTATAAAAAGTATATATTCTATAATAATAAGGTATAATCGCATTATGTAGTTATAATAAGAAGCCTATGTCCGTCTCCAAGGTCCCATGTATCTCTATACCAAAATTCATCCAAATCGGTTTAGCGGTTTATGAGTGAAAACGTAACAAACAGACAGACAAGAGTTACTTTCACATTTATAATATTAGTAGGGATAGTATAACAATTTTGTTTACCATAATTTAATATTTAGATCTTAGATAATGAATAGAGATTGCATTTTTTTTAGCATTAACTTTAGAATTCCTTAAATACTTTGAGCCTGGCACAAGTCTGGAGATTACAATAGTGATCATATTTGCGTGTTATTATAAATAAAATAAAAAAAATCGCGTGCGTCTCGGGACGCCTGACAGAAGTGATAACTTAATCTAATCTAACTAACGCTGTGGGTTAGAGTGAGAAAGGAGGAGCCTGCCTGCCGCTGCCGTATGCGTGAGAGAAAGAGAAGCCAGACAGACTAGCACCGTAACGTGTTACGTAACGAAGCGATTTACCTTCCCCGCTTCTGCCCCTGCCCCTTCTTATCACTTCAATATTTATTTATTGAAGTGATAAGAAGTTATCACTTCAATAAATAAATATTGCTGGACAGGACAGGACAGTTTGAGTTAATACCAACTGAGCCCAGTAAATTGAGAAAGTTCGTGTGGGTTTGTATTGGTTTTGTTTGTTACTTCATTACGCAACCATTGCTGATTAAGATGATCCTTATAGACAATTAATTTGGACCTGGAATTATATATAGGCTCCTTTTTACTACTTTGCTATATTTGGGGGCACGGCAGTGTCGCCCGCCCCCGCCAAGTCGAGCAAAAAAGCGGCACGGCCGTACCATTCTTTTCTCGAAGCAGTTCAGGCCATATTCGACCCCCTATAACTTCGATGTGGATTAAACTATAAGCCTGAATTCAGCAACCAAACAGGCATTATATAAACACAGTATATTTCAAATTTCATTCAATTTGAACCAGTAGGTGAAGAGTTATAACTAGTCAAAGAATCCTAATTTTGTCACTCACTGCAGACATAGATAGATAGATAGATAGATAAAAACTATTTGACACAACATTACACATAGAAGCTTTTAATTTAGAATGCAATTGGTGTTTAATGTATAAATCAAGGAAAAACTAAAATATTTTGCGATTACGGTCAAGTTTTCTAGATACACCAACTGCATAAATAACTTTGTAATCCCATATAAATATATATGATTACAAAGTTACATTTGCAGTGAATGAATCAGTGTACCAGTGTATATGTATAATTTAATAGAATAAAAGGTGTAGATAGTTACCTAGATATAATTATATTCAAAGGTAACATGAAAACACAATGCATCTCACAAGTCATATATTTTTATATTATATTAGATTGTTTAGTGCAATTGCCAAGTCAATATATTTATTTAAAACATAAAAGATTTTTAATATTGATATAGTCACTATAAAGATGTTTTTAGGTTAGCTAATTACGTAATAACTTAAGACAGAAGGTCCCTGTAGGGACTGAATAAATTAACCGACTTGGTATTACATGGATCTCAAAACTTTTGACGGTAGAAGAACTGAGTCGATGGCAAATCGATTTCCGCCGCGGAATAAATGTTTGTATGATTTGTAAACATGTCTTGGGTCTGGGTGTTTCTCTATATAAAATGTATGTATTTACAACATAAAAGTATGTAAGTAGTATATCAGTCATGTGGTTCCCATAAAACAAGATCTGCTTACTTTGGGACTAGATGATGCTGTGTGAAATATCTAGAATTATTTATTTATTTGTTACGGCGCCAGTCTGTCTGGCTTCACTTTCTCTCTCGCATACGGCAGCGGTAGGCAGGCTCAGCTCACTCTAACCCACAGCGCTAGTTAGATTAGTTTATGTTATCACTTCTGTCGGGCGTCCAGAGACTCACACGTTTTTTTATAAAAAAGCAAAAAAGAATATATACTGTAATATATACAATAAATGTGAGGTTATATTGTGTTGTTACAATTTGTGTGGACACTGTATTTATTCTTCTTGGTAAATAAATTAATTTGTAATGTGTTACTACAAACTGAGCTGGCACCTGGCAGTCGTATTTAGAGAATCTCCACCAATGATTCGAGCATTTACTATGAAGTTACCATGTGAAGTGTAGCGGCTCTGATGACGTTGATTTGATTGCTGTATGACACCAATCCGGCTAACAGCTCCGAGGGTCCGACGTTTCGATTCTTGCCGCTGTTCTCACACGCCGCCCAATGCCCAAGTCTGATGAAGCAGTAACCTGCACACAATTTAAACTGTTACACAAATGTTGCATGATTATTATCTACTGTTTTCAGGGTTCCGAAGTCTACATAGGAATCCTTATAGTTTCGCCATGTCCATCTGTCCAAAGTCAAAGTCAAAGTCAAAAATATTTTACTGTTGTCTTACCTAGTAGAAACACTGATAAACTAAAATCGGTAGTACGGAGATACTTGTCCCTTTTATATTGCCGAAGTGTAAAAGAGATAGAAGTATATAACATGAAGTTAGTTCAATAGAGCTAGTCGATGGACGACATCGCATCGTGTAAACTTCATTCGAGAAAGTAAACTTTTACTGCCGATACAGATGAAAAATAATAGTTTAGTACTGGTCACTATAATTGAAGCCATGCTGAGTATGGGGCTAGATTAGTGTTGTGGGTATTGTCCTCAACTATTTATTTATTTATAAAGGTTTTTGCAATATGCCGCTCTGATAGGTTTCGAAATCGTCTTACCAAAAGCTTTCGCCCGGCCCCGTTGTCGCTACTGGCGCATATGTTACCGGGGATTTGAGCCCATGACTTTTGTATCGGAAGGATGTTTTTTTACCAACTGAGCCAGAAAACAAGCATATGGCCCACTTGAAGGTAAGTTACCTTAACCTATGACGCTTGTGATACCAGGACGTATCATACGCACGTTGCCGGCCCTAGACATAAGATCTTTTGGCCTGTTAGCTCAGTTGGTAGTAGCTTTGCCTTCTGCGCTATAGGTTGGAGGTTCGATTCCCAACCAGGAGAAACATTTGTGTGACGAACATAGGTATTTGTTCAGTAGATGGTAACTTTTACTATTACTTAAAATAATTTAAGTAAATAAATAAATATTAGTCGACAATCAATAGAATAGAATAGAATAGAATAGAATGGAAAAGAAAATATTTATTAAACGTCACATATCAAATACAGTTCGAATATAATATAAACTAGTCTATGTACAGTGGCGAAAAAAGGCTACCACTCAGCATATGATACAGAAGTGTGAAGGCTGCTGTATCGCTGGTTTTCAGTGGCGCCATCGTGAGTAGCGCAAGACCATCTACCCCAAACTCAGCATAGCTTGTATTATGGGAACTAGATGATTTATAGAATACTTGATTGAGATGATTTATAATATTTTTTATGATACTATATAATACCCGGACACAGAACATACATCTATATGCAGAAGGTACATCTACTACCAACTGAGCTATGATTTAGTTAAATAGATTAAAGGATTCTCCAAATAACTCTCTAAAATAATGCCGAAGACCTCTGTGCTTAATCAGGGTTTTAAGTGTAAGAGTATGTTAAGAGTGTAGAATCCTTAATTAATACATACCGGAGCAATATGAGTCCCAACCCGCCTCGTGGTACGACTGTTTCAAACCGAACGGTTTGCTCAGTGCGATAATGTTTACGCCTACTTGCAGCTTCTTGCATTTACCATCTTTGAAAAACTCGAATAAACTGCAAGCAAATGTTTTTTTTATAATCTAGACTTTTTTTCTAATTTGCAAGTTTATGCCTTTTTTCACACTGATTCTCGGGTAGATAGGGTAGACTGTGGCAAAATGCATGGGCTAACAGGTGTCAAACACACTTTTTACGTTAATAATAGTGGTTTAAATATGAAATTGCCGTTCTAATGTACTGACTTGGAATTCAAATTAAGCCTGCATGGTGTGGAATTTGAGAGTGAAACATTTTTCACACGATAACTACTATAGTTTTCAACTGCTTTTACATAAAAAATGGAGTATTTTTTAAATAAGAGCATTAGTGGAACTAATGTTCCACTCTTGGAGTGGAACTGTGTTCATGTGGAAACTTCGACTTAAGATGAACCAAGAGGAAAACGATGAATTGAAAATGATAGTAGCAATGATAGATCCATACCAAACTATCAAGAAATAAGCGGCATGGTTTGAAGTAAGCTTCCACACCATATTGAGAAATTTGTACCAAATCGGTAAAATGAAAAATCTTGAAAAATGGGTGCGTCATGATTTGACTGATCTGCAGAGAGAAGCGCGCGTTGAAGCAAGCTTCAACAGCAAGGCAAGCCTTACCTTGTTAAGTCGTAATAGAAATTAAAGGAAATTTGGACTAAAATTGTGACGTGCGATTCAAAGTGAATGCTTTATGATAATCGTAAGTGAACAACGCAGGACTTACCACAGGTCGAACGCTGCAACAATGCCCTAAAGCGAAACTTATCTATAGAAAGGTAACTGTATGGTGGTCTCTTCATGGCGTAATACACTACAGTTTGTAATCCGGTCAAACCATAACTGCAGACAAAAACTGTGCAGAACTGTGAACAACGATGCCGAAGCTCGCAGATAAACAGCCCGACTTATCAACCGATCTTCACCATTATTGAGAAGACATTTGAGACATTTGAGGACCAACAGTTAGAAACCATACCGATGCTCCGTACTCGTCGGACTCGGCCCCAACCGACTACCATTTTTTCCGCGATTTATGTTGAGTTCAGGTCCCTAGAGTATTATAGCAAAGGTTCAAAAGATCTTTCTATCAGATGGCAGAAGTGCATAGATAATGAGGGTAAATACTTTGATTATAAATTCCAAATCCAAATCTTAGAAAAACACGTTTGAATTTTTCAGTAGAAAACGGCAATTTTATATTTTAACCCCTATAAAGATAAAGATTAATTTATTTGCTTCAACATAATGTGGGTTACTGTTGTAGGTCTTAAATATATTGAATGGTTCTATTATGTTCTGCCTTAAAATTAGGAATGCAAATATTGAAAATTATGTTTGTATTACACACATAGTTAAAGTGTTTATAAAATTATAGAATTAAATGTCAATGTTTCAAATCGTCAGCTAAGAAGTCATTAATATTATAGTAGCACTAACTTACTAATTATTGTTTTAATTTTGCTTTAAACATAATCTCACTAACATTTAAAAATGACTTAGGTATCTTATTATATATTTTAGGTGCCATACAGACTAAGCTTTTATATAACAGTGCAGTTTTGCAACTATGCGTACAGAATCTGTTGTTATCTCGTCTATTACGCACAGCAACGTCAGCCATTTTTAAAAACAGATGACGGTTTTTTATAACATAATAAATAATGCTACTTCAAAAATGTATAGTGACTGAAGTGCAAGAATTTTATGCTTAATAAATAATGATTTGCAACTGTCAGTCATAGGTATGCCAAACATGGATCTAATAGTACGTTTTTGTGTTTTAAATATTATATCTTTGCCAGTAGAGTTACCCCAAAATATTATACCAAATCGGAGTATAACGGAGCGTACTGTCCCGTAATAAGCCGTGAGCAATGACTGTATATTAACAGTTGCGGATAGTTTGTATAGAGAATATGCTGAACTACTGATTCGACTACTTAGTATGTCTATGTGGCATTTCCAATTAAGTTTTTGGTCAATTTGTAAGCCCATAAATCGTATCGAGTCAACTTTATTAATATTACAACCTTGGAATTCAAGATTAATATCCATTGGAATTTGAGCTCTTTGACTAAAGTGAATTATATTTGTTTTAGTAATACTTATTTTTAAATTGTTGTTGTCAAGCCATGAAATTATTGAATTAAGAGAATTATTTATGTCATATTTATAAGAGTTAATGTCATTGTACTTAATTGATACTGTGCTATCATCAGCAAATAATGTCATAGGTTGATTAATTGTGTTCGGAAGGTCATTTATATATACGATAAAGAGTAAGGGTCCTAATACGCTTCCCTGGGGTACTCCATATTTGATTTTCCTAACTGCAGACTTATAAGATATTTCGCACTTGGGTTTCCGTTCAATCTCGTTATTTCTGTTATTTGTCGTCGATCTTTGAGATACGACGAGAGCAAGTCTGAGATATTTCCTCTGATCCCGTAGGCCTCCAGTTTTTTTTATCAAAATGCCATGGTCCACATAATCGAAAGCCTGAGTCATATCGCAGAATATAGCGCAGACAGGAATTCTGTTATCTACTTGGGACATTTTATATTTTAAGAAGTCATATATTGCTAAATTAATTGTTTTTTCACGTGGAATCCTTTTTGTTCATTGCACAATATGTTATTATTCTCTAAGTATGAATAAATTTCACCATATAAATATTTTTCAAATATTTTTGAGAATATTGACAACAGTGCTATAGGTCTATAGCAGTCAGTTTGTTCTTTACTTCCTATGCTATGCTATACCTAAGCTTACGCCTGTAGCAGTGATCGCACGTTTCGCGCCTATTGCTAGTTGTCGTAATTATACTAATGCGTATGAAAAGGCATTTATGAAGACTTACTCTTGCAATGCATTTGACTTCCACATTTCTTGAAAGCTCAGCTTCTTGCCCATTTGATGCGATATGTATTTCGTGTCATAAATGAGCGGGAATGTTTCATGGATATTCTTTTTGAACTTTCTATAGTCCTTAGGCAAGGGTCCGATGAACTGATTGTGCAGTAGAACTGTGTCTAGGAATAGGTTGTGGCCAATTATAGGTTTCTTGCATTTCTCTAGTAGTGCAATGATTCTGGAGAAGCCTAAGACGTGGTTCATAAGGTTGTTTTCGAGGTCTTCTAATGAAGCGCTGGTTGCATCTGTTACTGTTTTGTCTCTGTATATTAGGATCTGAAAATGAAAGAACCATTTAATGTTATACTATTAAAAAGATACCGGTTACTTGGGAGTCTTTAGTGGGTACAACTTCAGTGCCAGATATTCTACCTCCAAGGAGTAGTGTGCAAGCATTTGTGTGTTTAGGTTTGAAGGGCACTGGAACAAGTGAAATTACTGAGCAAACAGATCAAATAATTGTTCAAAATTCTCAAACTTGTTGAGTAGTTTGCATGCCAAACTCGTAAACCCACGTCTCGTCACCAGTAACAATGCATTTCATTAATGTTGGGTCGGAATTGACTCGTTCTAGCATGTCCTCAGCGACTCTTATGCGATTGAGTTTTTGGAGAAAATACAGGTCTTTTGGGACTAGCCGAGCGGCAACATGTTTCATACCCAAGTGATTATTTAAAATGGCACGGAACGACTCGTGAGACACAGAAAGTTCAGCGGCTATCTCTCAAACTTGAGTCTTGAGTCTTAAATTTTGCATCGCCAACGGAATTTCATGTTCGAAGTACCTGACTGTAAATATTCATTCGTATTTACAGTCACTATTTCCTTCACTTTTACGACGTTAACTTCAGTTTTCGTATTTACAGTCACTATTTCCTTCACTTTTGTTAACTTCGATGTTAACTTCAGTTAACAACGTTGATGGCCTACCAGAGCGAGGCAAACTTCCAGTCGATTCACCGTAAGCCTTCTGTAACATTTTCAGGTACTTCGAACACGAAATTCCGTTGGCGATGCAAAATTTAAGACTCAAGACTGCAAAATTCTAAACTCTTTGTTCGATGTTTTTGTCCATTTTGAAATTCGCAATACACACTAGATATGATCAACTAAAAAACAGCACTTTAATCTCAATAACAAATACAACTCAAACTCCGCGCCAAAATGGAAAACAGTTGTGCTAACTTACAACGACAATAAAATAGAATTTGGAACCATTAACAAATCATCCATTCCTGATACTTTTTTGATGGAATAATAAAAAAAAAGCAAATGACCCAAGATAGAGCCCTGGGGAATTCCTCGATTTATAGTCCTGATGGATGGATGATGAGAGCCCGCCTGATCAGTTTACTTTCACAAGTTGGGATTGATTACTTAAATAACTATCAAACAATTTGGCCGAGGGAGCAACTACACCATAATATGATATTAGTAGGTTATTAGGATTTAAATATAACTAACCTCAACACCCAGACTAGAAAAACATTAGCTACCGGCTAATAGAATTACCTTATTGTTATTACCTAAACTATTGGTGGTGAGGATGGATGGAAACCTGCTCCGTAACTCACTGTGGACCACATATGTCATCACGGGATCTTGCACGTCAAGGTAAATTCTATCCTTAAACATTTGAGTTTCTGATGGTGAAATTAACCATCTGGAAAAAATAGGAAAATTGTTTTTATGTACTTTTATGGATGTTGGTATAAGGAAGTATATACATATATAGTCTGTATCCTTAATCCAAGTTAACATCTGTTATCTATACAATTTTTCATTCAAATCGGCTCAGGCAAAATTAAGTAAAAAACAATCATCATATTTTATAATAATAGTAGTTTTCTACAATTTTTTAATTAATTTAAATACTCTTTATTGAATGAAGATAAGACAAAATATGGGATCCAGTATACATATACTGGGACCCGCATTTATATTGAAGGCCACTAGGGCGATTTGTCTTTGTATGTTTCTTTGTTCGACGATAACTATCAAACCGTTAATCCGATCTGCATGAAATTTGACAGGTGGCAGATTGAAATTGAGAAATGAGCTTGTTGAGAAAGTTATTCAACGGTGTCAAGTGACACTGTTGAAGAAAGAGATTGTACATTACAAAACGATGCAGCCCACAGAACAGAAAAAAACGATAGAAGTAGTAAGTAGGCGGGGCCCGCGTAACACCTAGTATGCGGAATACCGCGCACTACAAGATTCGCTCACTTCCGTCGTGTTTGAAGTTTGTCAGGGTAAACGTAACTCAAAAACCATAAGAAAATATAAAATGCCGTATTGTGCTGTTCTGGAGTGAAAAAATGATAGCCAAACCTAAAATTTAACAAAACCCGGGGGCATATCATATTCCCGGTAAGTATTATTTTATTGTTTTAAACGGTTTTATTTAAGTTTTGTTTAAAATGCAAAACCGTCAAACAAAAACAGACTATGAACCATACCGTTTAATGTCGCGTTTCACTTAAACCTCATCTTTCGCTATTCAATTAGGGATGTAACCCTAAAAAACTGTTGTGTTATCTAAAACTTCATCATGTAAATAGTTACCCCTATTAAAAGGTTTATATATAAACCTAGGTCCTAGACCTTCCTAGACCTTCTAGGTCATTGTTTTTTTTGTTTTAGTTATGACTTTATTCTAAATGTATTTAAGCCATATGGTGTCCAGTGGTTAGTTAAGATGAAAATAACAGAAGTATTTTGAAGAAATAAACTTCTGGTTTCATTTTTCCAAGGCACCAAACATTAAAAAAATTGGATTGATGCAACTCGGAAATAAAATTGGTTTCTACAAAAACAAGCAAAATTTGCTCAGACCACTTTAAGGACCACGATTTTGTAATTAAAAAAGTGAAAACAAATACATGGTGGACACAGCTATACAGACTCTAAAAATGTTGTTTTTTTCAGGTTATTATAGTGTTTATATTCATGACGTTTTATTATAATTAATTACCTTCATTTATATTATGATTACGTAAAATTGAAATCTAATGAAACGTATTAAAAATTACAGACACAACCTTTATCAGCAGAACCTTCCTCAACGCCAAAGAAACAAGATTGATTGTGTGATTGTGATTGTGTTAACATAAAGAAAAGCTGTTTATTTGGCCCACCACAAATATCGTACCCATCGTATTCGTATTTTGATATCCATCAGTAGGTAAGTATAATAATCGATATCGGTACATTCGTCTTGTATCCTTTGGCACATCACTAAGGAAGTAGCTATGTTTAGTAGGCAATCAAATAACAGCCATTGCAATATCAATTATATTTCTTGTTGTTAGAGACTAAAACAAAAATCTTTCACAAAAGCGTCATCTCTTGGTAAGTAGACTTACATTTTAGTACTGTTTAATTAATTGCGTTTTGAACCATGTTCTGATGGTACTAAGGTTTTATATCAATAACATTTATTTTATGGTTTGGTCCTTTTTAATGTTATTTTTCAGCCAATCATAACTTTTATTTCTAAGTGTGTTTATTTCTACATGTGTGAGTTTAGCTACACAGGTTCTCCTTATAAAAAGTCATCATGCTATTTCTATTGTTCTTTCTGTTCTGTGATGCAGCCCAACTAAATTCAATAGGAGCAAGAATTGAATCCGCTGTTTAATGAAATGAGTGCCGCGAACGCAAGGTTAAACTTGGATTTATAAGAAACTAGCTGTTGCTCGCGACTTCGTCCGCATTTTTTTTGAAACGAGTTGTATCTTTAATCCATCCCCAGTATGCAATTTATCTCCTTGCCAAATTTTATTGATAAGTTTCAAACTAATCACCTGACCACCAATTAAAAGTTTCCATACAAACATTCACACACATTTTACTCCTTTATGAGGAAAATTAAAATGAGAAAAATAAAATTTTGAAAAATCCTGTAACACGTGTCCATTTGTTTTGCATTTTAGGTATCCAAACCAAGTTTCAAAGAAATCACACCACCCGTTTCCATACAAACTTTGACACCCCTTTTCACCCCTTTGTTAGGCTTATATTGAAAAATCCTGAAACACGTGTCTATTTATTTTGCTGTTTATTTATTCATATCAAATTTCAAGCAAATCGCACCACGCGTTAAAAAGTTTCATACATTCGTTTTCACCCCTTTTCACACTCTTATGGGTTGAATTTCAAAAAATCCCGCCTTAGTGGATGCCTTTGCTGTAAAAGTAAGCTACCTTCTATATTTCAACTTTCTAGCTTCAGTAGTTTCGGCTCGGCGATGATGAATCAGTCAGTCAGTCAGTCAGTCAGGTTAAGCTCTTTTATAGGTATAGATAAATTGCCAAATTGTTTACTTTGATAATTAATAATAGATTGCTTTTTTTGTATCAATCCTCTAAATTATTCTCTAAATATTTTATATTTAGTATTTTTATATAAAGTAATTGTATGTATGTATTTCAGTGTTAGAAGTTTCTTTAGGTAGGTAAGTAATTAGGGTGATAGTGATTAGATCTGATGATGGAGGGTACTGCTCAACGGAACTCTTAAATATATAGACCGATTGAGCTGAAACTTAGCATACCTGTCAAGAATTACTGTTTTATTAAGGTGGCGAGCTGACGATGAAAATGGAGTCAGGAGTTTGGAACTTATTAATACATTTCTTTGAAATTTGGTATAATTATAGAAAATACAAAAATTGGGCATGTTTTATGGTTTATCGTAATAACCAAAATAAAATTTGCCTTTGCTTTACTATTGACTATGGATAGAGGGATAAATAACAAACAAAATTTAGCTTGTTTTGCTCGCCGCTTAAAGTTACTTTAACAAACTGATAGTGCTAAATATAGAGTGTAATGAATAAGCTCGCTGAATGAAAAAAAAACAGCTCCAGCCTACTTTAAGGCAACTGAAGCTATTGGTTTCCGTTGGAAATATTGGGAATAAGTGAAAGTTAAGAGCTCGCTTCAATCGTTGGATAGGTGGTATACTGTACTCATCTCTTTAACTTATATACCTACTTAATCATATGAAATGGAAGAATTTAATTATCTTAGGACTTGAATTGAATTGATTGAATAGTTGAATTTTAGGAAGACATCAGATTATATTCAGTACCCAATTATACTATCTATCAATGAGTACTTAAGCAGATAAAATAACTTAGTAAGTACTTTAAGATTAGTTAAGATAGCAAGTTTAAGATTTTTGTAATACCTACTCATTAAAGTGAACATTGTTCTTTTTGAGAAAATAAATTCGTTAAAAATATTATAATACAGACTTCGCGAGACCTCAGTTCAGGGCGAATTACTAGTACATTTATAGCTGCTGCCCGCAGCTTTCCATGCAGTACCTACACATGGGACCTACATAAAAAGCCCATCCCCAAGATACAATCTATCTCCAAACCAAATTTCATCAAGGTTCGTTCAGCTGTTTAGTCATGAAAAGGTAACAAACTGAGAGAGTGACACTTTAAAATTTATAATATTAGTATGAATGGATATATTCTTACTTTGAAACGGTGGAACAATAATTCTGTAGCTCTCGTGCCTCTTCCATTGTGTAACCATGGATTATACTTTGGACCATGGTCTTGTTTTTAAGGTGTTCTCTGATGGAAGCTTCCTCTACCTTACTCATGTATGGTAGACCTTCATATGTGAACTGGAATTTGACATAAACTGTGATAAGTTGTGGAGTGTGAAAATCACAATCAACATTAAATATATGATAAATACTAATAATAAAAACGATCTATAGATGGCACAACTGATCCAGATCAATACAAAGTGTCTTATGGCCCGCGTCCCTAAGACACTGGCGGCATTGCCACGTTGCATGTAAAAGCTAATATGCTGGACCAGATAGGAGCCAACTCTAGAAGCCAGCCAGCGATGTTTCTACCAGAGGTCGTAAATATGTTTATAAACTCGATAGGCTCTTGTTCCCCATAGACCCAGGGTATCATCTCAACTCCAAAAGGCTCAAATATATAGGTCCTATCAAGACCAGCATATTTGCGCCTTTTGAGATCTTCGGCACATTCAGCCGCCGCACCAGCTCTAACGGAAGTCCCAGCAAGATGGGATGCGGCCAGGGTGTCTACGCAAGAAGCCAATTCCAATGGCCTACCCATCTACCAAGGGACAAGAGGGCCTCTTATCATTCATTACGTATCAGACTGAGTGAGACTGACTGACTGCGACACATAGTACGACACAGAGGGGACTAATTAGCACAAAACTATATCAATTTATTACCTACTGTTTTTATTATTATTATTTTTTATATTTTTTTTTTATTTTCTCTTGTTCTGTTTCTGTTGTCTGTTGTTTCAGACTTTATCTACAATGTTATTTTTGTTGTGTCTAGTGTTTTCTGTTCACTGTGTATTGTGTGTCAAATAAACAATTTCTATTCTATTCAGACTGTTCAGCTCGAGAACAGCTAGTACGTTAACGCTGGTAAGTGCCTGACGAATGACATCGTTAAAACTTTCGTGGCGGAAAATCTTACAGGCGGGCCTAGAACACGATAACCCGTTGAGAACAAGCTGGTCGACCGCTGTACCACGCGTGCACTGATGAGTGGCGCAGCAACGCGCCATCAAACTAAATGACTGATAGAATAATTAATACTAGTGGTCGCCCACTGGTTGAAATTCGACCATAATTCATTAATAATTAATGTTTTTTTTTACATAATCAAAAAAAAATTATAGCATTCTGCACACACAATTTCATACTCCTCCATGTCCATACAATTTTCTTAAAATGGGGTACAAAGTTTTTGCTTCACGTATTAATATATAGATACTTTTAAATGGTACAAACTTAAGATATTTTATAACACCTAGCTATACACAGAAAAAAACTAATCTTCACAAAAATGTTTGTACTGGCAGGCCAGGCGCATTCTGCACTTTAAGTACGAACCTACAAGTACAAGTATTGGTGCAAATTGCTGGGATGGGAACAATCTGCCTCTTAGGAAGCGCATGTCCGCTACTTACGCATCGCGTCTTCGTCTAGGTTATTTGGTTATCCGAAATAAAGGCAAAACTTTTTATTTCTTACAATTTTTGTCTATGGTACATGTCAAAGTATTATGATTTAATTATAGTACCTGGATGACTAGCTTAGCTAGGTATAAAACACGGATAAAACGACGTTTTCTAAAAATGATACCTAGCTAGAACGATTTATCGCCCCAAAAACCCCCAGTATACTAAATTTCATAAAAATTGTTGGAGCAGTTTCCAAGATTCAGATTTGCAAGATACAAGAATTGCCTATTTAAAGGTATTAGATAGATATACTGAGAATATACAGTTACTGTTTTATTTGTCCAACTAGGAAGGTATGTTTTAAGTTTAAGTTAAAATGCATGAGAGTAGAGTTGCAATCTGTGCATTTGTATTTTAAGGTATTGGAACTGCAGATGGCAGAGATAACACCTACTGAGCCATGAGGCCAGTCACAGATTATATCTTGTAGAGTAATGCAAAACCTACCTTATTGAAGTTAAAGTTATGTCTACACAAAAACTTTAATGTAGAGGCCTGGAATATAAATGATTGGTCCACATCGGCAAAGTCCTGCGGGCACAGATGAAAGGTGTATCCTGTTCCAATATATTTGTCAGTGTCCCGTTCATATTGAAAAATAGTCAGCCCTACTTGGGTCATGATCATCTTGCTCACTTCATTTTTGATTTTGTTGTATCTTTCCTCACCAGTGTCGAACAATCTGAAAAATCAATTTGGATTAACTTATGTAAGTTGATAAAACCTACATATTTCTCACTTGTGTGTGTGGTAACTTTTAAGACAGATTTGTGATTGGAAATAAATAAATAAATTCAGACATTTCACACCGCATCATCTAGACCCAAAGCAAAGTAAGCAGAGCTTGCGTTATGGGTACCACATGACTGATATACTATTAACACACTGTTTTTTTTGTAAATACATACAAAAACATAGAAATACCCAGACTTGAAATAAAATGAAAATGAAAATTATTGGTTTGACACAACACTTGGTAGGTGACCAGTATCAGGTATCTGTAATTGCCAAGCTAGGGTAGGTCATTATTTACAGAGCAGTGTCTTACATACCAAACTCTGTTATCCAACAATGTTTCTTCCATTAAATTATCATGTAGCACCAAAAAGGGCCATTTCAGCATAATGCCAATCAGGTAGACTAAACCTACCTACTTAGTGCTGGTGTTATGTTAACCTCATGTAATGAAGTTATGACTCTAATATAATATTAATAATATTATAATAGTGAAAACGCGATGGACCTGGGGTCTGCTACTGCTACTATTACTACCTGTATGCTACTGTACTACCTAGTACGTAGGTACCTACTTACTTACCTGTGTTTGAAACATTCTCCAGATAATATCGCGGTGAATTCGGCATCAAAACCTATAAAGCAGGCATTACTGAAATCTTTGGTTATGTTCGGAATTTGTTCATTAATGTTTTTGATTGTTATTTCCATTGTTTATTGCTTAGATATTTAGTCTAGTTTATTAATATGCTTTAGTATTTTATTACGATTTCCCTTAATTATGTTCTTAACAAAGTACGAAAAAGAAAACATGGAAAATTGATACCTACTAAGTAAATAAAACTAGTCCTGTAAAAATGTGTTTTGTTTGTTTGTTCTTCTTCTTCTTTTTTATGCCGATAAATAATGGCATGGCATCTACCGTGAAGACAGTTTTGCCAATGTCAAGAGTTGTTTTTTTTCTTCTTCTTTGTTTATGGCATGTGACATAATAATGTCAATTATGCCAGTGTCGTCTTTATATTTGTTTATAGTCAGTTTTTGTGTTAATAAAGTCTCAGTCGATGATGATCAATTGTCAATTCTTAACGCCATCGCGGAATGGCCGTCTAGAATTTTCTTGGGATTCCTCGTCGTTCAAATCACATTGCACCATAATACACATATTATAATTCCATATTCCAATTCCAGTCCATACTTGTCCTATGTAATCACAATTTACTTAATAAAATTCCGATAAGATAAACGCTAAGAAAACATAAACACTATTCTAAACGCCAGCCGCGCCTCCTTGAATTTTCTTGGATTCCAGGACGTAAAAATCACAAAAAAAAACAATTTCCTAACAGTTACAATTTATAGATTAAAATTCAGCTAATTCCCAATAAACATTAAATAATTTGATAAAACGAGCTATGTTACTTCATAAAATGTCGATATAAGCCCTCATTTTTGTTTTTTTGGTTTGATTAACATTGATAATAACATTAGGTTGGTAAATGATGCCGATATTTTCTTATCTTGACATCAATATAAATCTAATTGACATTGAATAATGAGAAAATAATTGTATACTTTGCTGTAGTTTTGTTTTAATTAAAAACTAGATGACCTGGCAACTCCTATCGTTAACTCCTACCCGCATGTTTTTTACAATTAATTATATTAGAAAAAATCTCCAAAACGAGGCGAAAAAAGCAAAAACATAAATTTTAATCGCTTGAGCAATTTTCAAGTTTTCGCGAAACTAACGCACGGATATAATCTATGTATACCTATGCCTAGATAGATAAAAAATGCTCTATTTTGTTGACTAGATTGGTGTGCGTCATGTAATAAAGTACTGCGTACCTATACCTACCTATACCGATTGGGGTGTGGCCTTAGATTTTAATACCTACTATTACTAGTATTTTAAATATAAGGGTAGGTACCCCTGCAAGCAGACCTTTGCTCTTTATGAAGGCACCTATGCTTTTTCTTTGCCCAAATACCATAAGCGTGGCTTTGCTTGCCTACATCTAGGTTCTTACTTTATTCTTCTTCGTAAATGGCATGTGTCATAATGATGTCAATTTTTCCAATATCAAGTGTTTAGATAAATAAATAATCCGGGACATTTCACACAGCATCATCTGGCCCCAAAGTAAGCAGAGCTTGTGTTATGGGTACCACATGACTGATATACTTTTTTTTTGTAAATACCTACATATTATACATAGAAACACCCAGATCCGAGACATATACTTGCAGATCGTACAAACATTTGTCCAGCGGCGGGAATCGAACCCGCAACCTTCTGCGTCTCAGCCGGGTCTTAGCCCACTGCGCCAGAGAGGTCGTCTTGTGAGAGAGATTGTTTATTAGTACGACGCGACGCGACGACGACGTCTCAAAGTCGTGTTGCCGTTCATCAGATGTTATTTTATAAATAAAAAATAGTTTAAAAAAACTAGAAAACACGCTTTTTTTAGTTTGGTTTTCTGTATAAAGCGGGTTTTTAGTTTTTTTAACCTATTATTTGTTTTATACTTTTTAGTTTTAGGATAACCGGATATTTTTTTTTTTTCGAATTATCGCATTGTCATCGGTCTTTGACAAGTGTGCAAAATTTGAATGAAATCTGGCCGTTTAAAGTGGGTCAAAATCGCGTCCTAAGGAGTCGGTTACATACAAACATACTAACATACAAACATACATACAAGTGAAGCTAATATAAAGCGTATAAAAAGGTGTCTTTTATATAAAACTAGCTGCTGCCCGCGACTTTGCACGCGTGGTACCTACAAAAAAAGTTGCCTATGTCCTTCTCCAAGGTCCCACCTATCTCTATTCCAAAAATTCATCAAAATCGGTTCAGCGGTTTTGGCGTGAAAACGTGACAGACAGACCCACAGACAGAGTTACTTTCGCATTTAGGGATAGATTATTATGCTGATTATACCTATTGAAATTTTAAATCAAAAAGAAAGATTAAACTTTTATTTCAATTATTCACACCCGAGCCAATAACTCTAGCATTATTTGAATAAAATCACCAAAATTACAAATAAAATCCAAAATAACTTAAGAAAAAAATATTAAGAGCGCAAAACACAAAACGGCCCAAAATAATACTTAAGTACCTTAGGAACTTAATTAGGTTTCTTATTTTTACTCCGCATAATTGCCTACTAAATAATAATCTAAGTATCTAGGTATGTAGATAGTTCAATGCGTAATTCCGTAGCTAAGTACCTACCTACTTACCTAGATCTACATATAACTTGTAAGATTACAGGCGGTTACACAATATAAGTTGCGTAACTCATTCAGGTCAACGCATAACCAGAGAGAGTGCGCTCAACTTCGACAATTTGTTTTCGAATCTAGACTGCGTTCGGAGCCCCTGTAACACGAGGACTGAAGGCTCGCCTCAGGCCAGCGGTGTTGCAACTGTAAGCCCCGTAGGTACCAACCACCACTCGCAGTCACCACTTGATGGTCGACTCGTGTGGTCGCGCACTGACAACTCTGCCCTACAAACATTCACTTTAACATCCTACTTTTATAACCATGTAATAAGTGCAACGCCCAACGGTCAAAAAAGGTACCTCCGAATCGCTCAATTTCAATTCAAAATGGAGCCTGAAAAAAGTTCAATGGAGAACCCTAGTGTGTCGATGCCGGTGAAGAAACCAAATTACATGCTCATGTCCTTGCAGAGGATATTCGTGCTATCAGTAATACTTGCCGGTGTTTTAGTTGTTGTCTACTACACTCCGATGCCAGGTACGGTATTGCGTTTTACAACCTTAAAACTGGCTCACTGCAATACTTTAATGGTTGCAGTGTTGTATTGATTATTCGAGCCTTTCAGCTTTGATTACTTACCTGCTATTAATTAGCTTTGTTGGATATGTGTATATACTTATAAACAAGCAAACTGTGCCTAACACTACTAGTAGGTATGCTTGGTTATAAGTAAGTACTTACTTAATTATTTAGGTTGTTTTATGAAGAACGCAGATTAGTACCGACCTACTCGTACGCACGACTGAGTTTTCGACAGGTCTAGAGGTCAAGATTCTAAAATTATTCGCAATCGAGTCATAGGTTACTAACCTGTTTACATAATAAACATTGTAACTTAGGTATTTACCTACTTAGTTGAGTAACTTAACTAGGTACCTACCTGTTTTATATTCACAAGGTCTTTAATTTTTCAGAGGAATACTTCGAAAACTGTGATCGGGAATGTCACGAACTGGATTGGCCCATGATATGCCGGGTGAAGCTAGTCATCGAAGTTTACAAAACGCTCAGCAAGTCATGTGGGAGTTGCGCTGAACTCGGCGAACAAGATTGTCCATCAACATGCATATCCGCAGACGGTCGAGAGCGAGGGGTCCTCTCAGCCAACAGGGGTCTACCAGCTCCGGTGCTTCACGTTTGTCACAATGACATACTAGTTGTCGATGTCGTGCACAGAGCACCGGCCCACGCTCTGTCTATCCACTGGCGAGGACAGCCACAGAAAGAGACCCCGTTTATGGATGGTGCTCCAATGCTGACACAGTGTCCGCAACCAGCCTACACCACGTTCCAATACAAGTTCCGAGCGTCAGCGGTTGGAACACACATGTACCATGCCCATTCAGCAGCAGACGCTGCAGACGGACTTGCAGGTGCATTCGTTGTTCGACAGTCTCCTAGAATTGAAGCTCTAAAGAAGATGTACGACGTCGATGCAACGGAGCATACGATATTCATATCAGAGTGGGGACACTCCATGGGGCCTTTAGCTGGGATAATGGCGGCCGTTCCTGATGCTGAGACTCTTCTTATAAACGGGAAAGGTCACTCATCGGAAAATCCAGACTCTCCTTTATCAAAATTCATGGTTGATAATGGGAAACGATACCGATTCCGATTGGCTTATAGTGGGGGTTCTAAAAGCTGTGCTGTCAAGTTTACGATCGACCAGCATGTTCTGAAGCTAGTGGCTCTGGATGGCCACGATATCGAGCCTGTGGATGTAGGCTCTATAGAGCTCGGCAGAGGTGAACGCGCGGACTTTATTTTAGACGCAAAAAAAGTGACTGGTGTTTACAAAATCAATGTTATTGCGGACAAATCTTGCCAAGCGAACTTGGAAGGTGTTGCGGAGTTAGTATATCACAGTGACAAAGACGTTCTACATAAACTGGATGCTTCTTCAGTGGATATAGAATTTACAACATTGTATAGTGATAGGTGTAAGTTAGACGGAGTGTTATGTTTATGCGAAGTTCGTGCCGCAGTAGGACTGCCGACTGAGTTGGCCACCGTAGACGAGATAATTTATGTGCCTTTTAATTACTCAACAAAACAAATTTCGGCGAAGCGTGTTGGTGAGTTTAAATTAATATATTTTATCTATTTAACTAGGTACCTTTTGTTCTAAAAACTTTCTTGTTGCTTTTGTTTATACAAGTTAGGTACTTTATGGAAATTGTAGAAATTATTATCTTGTAGAAACGAATGCGTTGGCTTTATGAATAAAGATGCGATAAGCAGAGATTTTCCTAATCTGCGCTAATTTAGTAGGTTTTATATTACGCTTTGATAACACCTTTTACTTAGTTCAAATTCAAAAATTCAAAAAATGTTCATTTCAGTAGCCAACAATTACAATTTATAACAATGGTGGGAAACTTCTTTTAAGTGCGAAGTACTTGTACCAGATGGTTAGTTGGTGTTACTTAGTTTTACCTTATATTACCTAGTACGTATATATTACCAATGTTTTCGTAACTGATCTCTTTGAACTGTTAATCGAATAGCGTTTAATTGACGCAATCAAAATAACTTGGCGTTGGCTTGAGCGGGAACTTCCTTGTTCTCTTTCGACCACTGCTCTTGTAAATTGAATCCATGTCATGAATAAATTAATATGTACCAAGTACTGCTCAAATACTGACGTGACGATCCATCAATCATTTCAGATATAACCAGCTATTTGAATAATTTTCTATTGCACATAATGATGTGGTCGAATATTTTCCTTAACACATTAGTGATAGAACTAGAATACTTTTGAACTGCGTGCTATTGACCCGTTAAAAAAAGTAGTCAAACTTACTGTGACCGGTTTCAGGTAGGTACTATTCATTCAGCGAACGAAGCCGCAGCAGGATATACCTACTAATTTATAGTTTGATTCGTATTCGTAGCCCTAGAAGTACCGACAATAGGAACCTACCTACATCACTACGTAAACCTCAAACCAGATTCTCGTAAGACCCCACATGGTGTTACTCAACACATATATTAATGTCAGTGGGTCGAATCATTTCATAATTTGTGTTGATTTGACGGCAGCTTTGTTTGGATCATTGTTGAAAATTGTGATGACTGATTAATGAGGGAGTTGAATAGATATTAACCTACTTACGAGTACCTACATAATTATTACATGAGCACTGGTGATCTTGCGGTAGTGGTCCCGCATCCGATACTAAGGTCGTGGATTCGAATCCAGTCGTGCACCAATAGATATTTGTGATCGGAAAATGTATGCGCGCTATACAAGTATTCTCAAATGGTTAAGGAAAACATCATGAGGAAACCGGCTTGTCGTAAAACCTAAAAAGTTCGAAGACATGTGCCAAGTGCACGAAAAGAGCCTCTGAGGTGCACTTTAACCCTTTCACCACAATGGTTCTAAATAACTAGTGACAAGATAAGACAAAATATTTTTTGTGTGGTCTACTGTCATCGACCTTGTACATCAGTTTGTGGCCATATGACGAAGTTGTCTTCTGACGCGGTGGTGAACCTGCCTATGACAAAGTATATCAAAATGCTCAGAAGAAAGTGAAGCAATCAAGTCCCTGGGATAATCTTGTCACGTCGCGCTGAGCTGAGACCGGTAATCATACGCTGTGATTGCATGCAGCGTGCGCAACCTTTATATTAATTATAGATACTGGTTAGGTAAAAGTATGTAATACATAACTATCTACTATAGAAAGAAATAACAGTTAAGTACTAACTTGAGTACTTAGATTAATCTATACATCTTTACAAAATCTATACAAATAAATAAAATTAAAGTGTCCGTCTGTAATGTCAAAATAACATTTTTATAATAACGCTATTTAAAAAAGATAGCTATTCAAATTATTGTAATAATTACAGAGACTAACAAAGTTACGGATAAATATTGAAAGATGGCGCTAGCGGCCACCCGCGGCTTCGCCCGCCCCGTTCCCGTTGTTTTTCCGGGATAAAAAATAGCCTATATCCTAAGTTTAAGTTTAAGTTTATTTATTAAGAACAAGATGGATAAAAGTCAATTCAATTTTTATAAATTCTACATAATATAAACACACAGTAGGTATCAATAATTATAGATAAACTTAATAAAAAAAATAAAATAAAATAAAAATAAAATTAAAAAAATCATCAATATTATAGTATGATTTCTGTATCTCTTTAAGTTTATGCTTGAAAGATTGCGTTGTCTGTAAACTCGTAATAGCCACTGGTAAGCGGTTGTATACTGACGGCCCCAACACGTGAACCAACGTGAGGTTTTAGTGAGGCGCCTCGGTACGGCTCTCAGCTTCAGAGTGTTCCGCGTTACTAACTATATTCATTTTAAGTTTCATCCAATTCTTTCCAGCGGTTCTTGAGTTATAAGTGGTGTTAGTTACACCACGACTTTTTATATATTTAGACTTTAAAGGACTAGAACATTCAGACACAGCACAAACATTTGTTCGTCACACATTTGTTACGCAAATGTTTATCCTGGGAGGGAATCGAGCTCACTGAGCCTACTGAATTGTGAGGCGTCACAGTAATGTTTGAGTTAAAGATTGCTTCCTGCGTAGGATTAAAGTAGGATTAAGTTTAGTCCAGTTTGATAACAGTTTGACCTCGCTGTATACGAATTTAAATTTTCAGAAAGCGGGGGCCAGACTGACGGGCACCGTTTCACGTACCCTGCGTCACCCTTGCTTACACAAGGCGTTGATGTAGGCCCGAACACGTACTGCCCTTCCGGGCCTGGCGAAGGCGAGGAGTGTGTCCACGTCAAGAACGTACATCTGGACTCTACCGTCGAAATCGTGATGTTTGATCAAGGTAGAGTAAAGTTAAACCCTCCATAATCACATAACTTGCCAACGCAGCGTTTAAGTATGTTTTGTGTCTGGCATTTTATAAATAACGATGGCAACAGATCTAAACAACTCATTATCTAATCTGTCATTATAAGATAGACCCAAAATATATTTATTTATTTATTTGCTGTTAAGGAAAACCAACAGCTAGTCCTTGCCCTGCGAACACTTGTATAATATGGGTCAATGTCCAACAACTTACTAAAATTATTCAGGGTTTCATTAGCTCGCACTATATAAAAATTCTGTCTATATATATCCTCCACTACAACATGTAGTGGAGGATTGAATCAGTGTTCTACTAGGAGTGAAAATCAATTATACTAGTTATAATTTTTGAAATATATAAAAAATCAGCAATGCTGTTAACAAGTATTATCACTACATAGAATAAAACAAAGTCGCTTCCCGCTGTCTGTCTGTCCCTATTGCGCTTTTAGGAACCTTTAAAAGAAATATACAGATACTACCTATTGTGGTAACTCTACTATAATAAAAGGTAATTGCAGCAAGACAACAGCGATTTGTCCCGTTCAAAAAGTGTTTATCGACAGAGCCGTATTTATCACGACTCTTATAATGTTTTGAACGGGACCCGCTGCAATGCTTTTACTATCTGAGTAGGTAACAGGTACTTTATAATTGCTGACTACATTACTCTCTGTTTCTATTTTGAAAGTCTTTAAACGAACAAATGTCCGCAACATCGCTATCCTATGTTAAATCATAAAGTTGCCATACAAGTTAATTAGTTAATATTTGCTAATTACGAAATTTTTAAGTATATACGTTTACTGTTTCTTTTTAAACGAAAGTTTTTTTAAATGCTTCTCATATTGGCAAGTGTGGGTGTCTAATACTTACCTTTCGTGTATACACGGTTTTAGTGCGTTTACGCAACCATGTTTTGTAACATCTAAACAATATAGACAAATTCTTGGACATGACCGGCATGAGTCGGCTTTTTGATTTGAAGTCTTAACAATGGAGCACCAAAGATTATTCTGTGAAGGTCTAAAGAGATAGGCACCGCTTTCCATCTCCGAAAGTTACTCGTAGAAAACGACACTTGTTTCAACACTAACTAACGGAAGTGTCAATATTTCGCACAGGGTCAAACTATGTAATCAGGCAAACTTCAGCACTGTTTTATCAGTCATCCTTACAGACCGGTCTCGCAGCTCAGTTGATAGTAGCTCTGTCTTCTGCGCTGTAGATTGTGAATTTATGTGATGCACATATGTTTTGTGTGTAAAAATATACACTCGAGAGCAATGAATCCGGGTCACTTAAAGAAATCTATAAATCTCGGAACTAACTAACTAAACTAATGTTGTTCAAAAATGTAATGTTTCCTATTTTTGTTTTAAAGCGAGATCAGCAGTTTTTTTTCTTTATGTAATATTTAGTAAATAAAATGTAGTGACTCATCAATTTTATTACCTTCATTTAAGGGGACACACTTTCATTCTCAGTTCAGAGATATATAGGTTTCTTTAAGTGACCCGGATTCATTGCTCTCGAGTATATAAGTATTCTATCATTCATCTTTTTATCATATATGTTTATTGTTCACCAATACTTATTGATATATTGCTAATTTATTTTTATTCATCTATATTATTAATACGTGAAGCAAAAACTTGGGAAAACAAAGTTTACGAAAATGGAATGTTTTCTGATAAAAAAAATCGCGATTTGAGCGTCGTGCATACGCGTCAAAAACAATTGAGCAGGCTGTCATTAATGCTATTTTATTAATTTTCCCAAATTTGTAATTTCACTGGGTTGGATTTGCTGTAGTTTCTGTACCCCAAAAATGGTTCCACAATACTCCAAATTTCTAGTCTCAAGGTCCTATACATTTCTTAAAATGCGAGTAAGTTATAGTCTAGGATTCATTTGCATTGCAAGAAACTTGTAGTAGGTAAGTGCAAGCACGGCGCTGAAACGTGAATGCATTGTAGTCTAATCCTAAACACACAAAAGCATGAGCAACTTGAGCGATTGCTAGCTTAGGTAATTTGTATAGTTTCTAAAGATTATTACAAAGTTAAAAGGTGGTTTATGATCATTATGAGTAATTTAAGTACCCATCAACATCTTGTAAAGTAAGTAATTTGTACTCTATACCATAAATAGTGCGTTCATGCGGTTCGCTATGACTTTATGCAACAAAATATAATGATCCTCGTGTTTTCATTTGTTTCATCTCTAGCATCTAACCTTTGCTTCGCTGTCCACAGTATTTCAAAACTTCACTTACCCACCTATGTTTTGCTCCAAACTTCATGTCCAAACAAACTCACTTATTTATCGTTTTAGTAATAAGAACGTAAAAGTGTATTACGCAAATGTAATGACTACATTGCGTAGCGAATGGCTATAATGATAATTGTGAACCCACGAGACTTTCTCAATATCGGACATTTATTGTAGCTCTCGATAAACTTTTCTCTTAGTTTCAAAGATATTGGTCGAACAATATATTTACCTAGGCTTGTTTACATGGTTCGATAATGGCATTAGAGTATGCGTATATGCTTATCATAGAAATTAATTAAATTAATATTTCTCTATTTTAGGCAAGCTCGGATCCTTTGAACTCATTTAAAGTGGCTGTCTTATTCCGGTTCTATTTGTAATTTTGGTGATTTTATTCAAATAAAGCTAGAGTAGTTAACTCGGGTGTAAATAATTGGAATTAAAGTTTTGATTTCTTTGTGATTCTTGTGAATTTTTTTCCGTAATACGAAAGATACCATTTTATATAAAATAACAAACGACGAACGACAACATACTACTTTGTGACGTTTTACTATAAACAATCTAAACACTTTATACTGGTATATTTGACATCATTATGACACATGCCATTAACGAAGAAATGGTAGAAGAAGAATTTAAGTGGCTGCTCTTCTTCTTTGTTAATGGCATGTGTTGGCAATAATGCCAATTTCGTCAGTGTCAAGTGTTTATATGATCTAAAGTACGATGTCACAAAGTCGTATCTCGTCACTTTAATTTTATACTAGCTGCTGCCTGCGGCTTCGCACGCGTGGTACCTACCTAAAAAGTAGCCTATGTCCCATGTATCTCTTTACCAAAATTCATCAAAATCGGCTCAGCGGTCTAGGCGTGAAAACGTGATAGACAGACAGACAAACTTACTTTCGCATTTATAATATTAGTAGGGATAAAATGGTATCTTTTCATATAAAATAATTATACGGATTCTTTTTTCTCGAATCAAAAGGCTTTGATTCCAACTATTCACACTTGACTCAATAACTCTAGTTCTATTAAAATAAAAACACCAAAGTTACTAATAAGTAAGGAAATAATTCGAGAAAAATAAATAATTTAAGCGCAACATTGCGCCCTTAAATTATTTATTTTTCTCGCCGGACGGCCAAATATAATGAACTTTTGCAGAAACTTTCTTTTATCGCGTCAAGGTGTCAACAATTAAGACGGTGTTGATTGTCATCATCACTGTAATAATTAGGTTTGTATAACTTCGTTTCAAGCACTAAGCAGATATAACAGATTGAGATTGAGAGATTGAGTCATAAGTCATGTCGGATAAGCGGCTAAACCGATCATGTTATGCGATATTACCAAGTATAGTTTGTAATTAAACACTGCATGTTTCACACTCGGAAACTGGACGGTGGAGAATGTATATACTCGTAGATGCATGATAAAATGGTGGTTGTGAGAAATGACGTTAAATCTGACACTCGGCGATCATTAAGACGGCAAAGACGGCAGCCCACAGCAAATTAACTTTTGTATAGAAAAATAGGTATTTTTACCGCTATTTATTGGCTATCTGTTCATTAATTGAAGGATTAATAGTTATTAAAGATATATAGTATGTATTTTTAATATTTTGCCTCCTACTTCCTCGTTTCAAATTGCAAAAAAAAACCTAAAAAGATCGCGTTTTGAGCGCCGTGTATAGGAGTCAAGATCATCTGATCGGGGGGTCGCCTTAACACACGTATTTAGTGACGTTTTACTTAATTTCAGATGATATTTTCTTACATTTGTCTATTTATTTATGTTAATGTACACTTAATACAAGTCAACACTTCTCAGTGTTCAAAAAATAAAAATCAAAGAAGTCTTACATCTTAGTGTCCTCATAATCATCGCATCAAGCACAAATAAAGAACAGCAAACAACTCAAATCTTATTATAAAAAAATATGTCTTTTATTAATATATTAATATATAATTTTATTAATCTTTGTTTTAATTGTATGTTACTAAAACGGCATCGTCCTCGTGGGTTTTAGGGAAAAACATGCATCAGTCACATAGTACTTTCTTACACTGGCCCTGATTTTATAATTTTGCCATACTAGTAAAAACTTTATAAATGCGACCTTATTTTGCTACTACCAAAGTCCGAATTAGAGTAACACATTTAAATGTCAATTCTAAAATAAATTAAAACTGTAATTTGATCCCTTTATTGAATTGAGTTTCGTAGAATTTTACACAGTTTTAATCAACTCTTTTTATGGTGACTAAAATGAAATTTTGAAAATTTAAGAGGTGCCATTTAAAAGTGTTACTCTAATTTGGACTTCGATAATAACAAAATAAGATCTTATGTTAGGTAATTTATGTTAGTCCGATGAAACTACATAATCAGGGCGTCACACTAGGGGTTCCTGTGATATTGGGGTATCAGAAAGATCACCAATAATGTATGGCCATCGAATACTCACTGCCAAACATAAATGGCTTAGATACCCGAAAAGGACCCGATAGGAAAGAAACTGAGAGAGGCAATTTTTTATTTATTTTTTCTATAATAAAGCTTTCTTTCGCTTTGACAGCTCCATAGATGAATGATTGCTGAGATTGATCACCATTGAAAGTTTACGACACACGGATGATTTGTTACTAAGAATATAAGTGGTCAATAATTGTCAGTTATGTATCAAATGCCGAGTGTTAGCCTTTTTTTCGCAACTGAACATAGACTAGTTTATATTATATTCGCACTGTATTTGATATGTGACGTTTAATAAATATATTCTATTCTATTATCTATTCTATTCTAATTGTGCAATTTAATTTTGCTATTTGTTAAATTAAATTTAAAATTTGTTAAATTAAATTGCATTCTTCGTTTGACATTTTATAAAGTAACAGCTCTTGTAAATTGATTTGTTTATCGTTTTATTTCATGTTTTATTGGATTTTCTTAACGTGACCTCTTAGCGTAAGTGTATATAGACTAAAGAATTTGAATAGCCTTGTGATTTGTATGAAGAATTTTAAGAAAATTCTAGACGGTCATTCCGTTATGGCGTTTAGAATAGATAAAAGTCGATCAGCTTTGTGACGATTTTGACGTAATAACGTCTTATAAATCGTTGAACGCCGCGCCGGCTGCACGCATGAAAAAGCATGACTTATTTTCACGTCTGAGCCGTGCGTGCTAGCGAGAGCGCGGAACAAGCGATAGAGAGGCATGATCGGCCTAAGCGTTCGGCTTGTGGCGCCGGTTTTCTTATGAAGTTATGACGTAAAATCGTCCGTAAACCGACTTTACAGATAACCATTTTTTTTTCAAAATAATCACTTGATATTGGCAGAATTTACATCAAGACAGGTGCATTATCGGAATAGATATAGAAGATACCTACAAAGCAAGCGAGAAGCTTTGAAAATCTTGCTTTGTAAATTTACTTTTGTATTCGTATTTAAGGAAGTATAACTCAAACTCAGTTCGAGTTCTTTATGAATAGATTTTATTAATGAAATGCTGTCGAAAAATATGCTTAGTTCTCTGGATATTTTTCTGGGATACGGCACTTCATTTAATTTATGCATTCCATTTAAATTTTATCTATAAATTAATACAATAATCGATCACCCATCATAGCTTAAACAGAATCTTTCTTGAAACTTTTTAGGTTCTACGACATGCCGGTTTCTTTACGATGTTTTTCTTCATCGTTTGAGAGTACTGGTTTAGCGCACATACATTTTTCAAACAGAAAAATCTATTGGTGCACGACCAGATTCGAACCCACGACCTTAGGATCGGAAGGCGTGGCCACTACCACTAAACCACCGCACGGTACTCTCGTAGTACATCCAATTCTGTATCAAAGTCGAAGTCAAAGTCAAAAGATACTTTATTCAATACAATCACAAGGATCACTTTGAAACGTCTTACATACTAGGTGAATTTAGGTGCCAATTCATCCTAGAGGAACCCGAGAAGAACTGGCAATAAACTCGTCTTGGTCCTAGTGCTTTTTTACATGATCCATCTAATAACTACCTTAACGAAATACTAATACAAGAGAGTTTATACATTTCAAGTGTGTCGGTTAACTGTCTGAGGGCAGAGCGACCAATTATGTAAAAGAAAATGTTATCTGTAGTTACATCCGATTATTTTGCCATGGAATTATAGGCCCTACGTGCAAGAGCTCACTTCCAGATCAATGAGCTGTTCCGTCGGCGTTGGTAGGTGTAAAGTTACTGGACACCCGACCCCATCGATGCACTTTTCGGAAAGTGAAAGTCTGCAGAATTGTCGCGCGATTTCAAAAAAGACTTTTACAGTTCCTGTCGTAAAATTGTGTGCAAAAAACTCTTTTGTCGTTGAGTAAACGAAGTTGTGTTACTTTCGCCGTTGCCATTCAATTTCATCAAAAAAAAATGCATTCTGCACTCCTTCTCTATATAAACTATAAGTGTGCAAAATTTCATACTCCGTCCGCGCAATTTTCGTAAAAAGGGGTACAAAGTTATATCATAGATATTTACATAATTTAAACGTTATAATGTAACCAAAAATAAATACGGAAATGTTTTAAGTAGGTTGAAGAAATTGGACAATTCACTGTTGTACCTACCTACGGCTGTGCATGACGTGCGTGTGGGGTAACTCTATCCGAGCTTTACCCATACAAAGGAGATACTACATAATAATATTATGGGTTTGCTTGTGCGCAAGAGTTAGACTAGTTATTTTTTACTGTCATTCTTTAAAGTGGATAAATCCTAGAAACTTAGTTATGTTTAGCAATGATGCAAAAAAGTAAAACACTCCTCAATAGAAATAAGGTTAAATTAATTGGCCTTTATAATGTGAACTGTTAGGATAAATATGACCTGTGGTCAGGTTCCAAATCAATTCCAACAATAAAGCCAATACCAATTGTACAGTAAAGAATAAAGAAAGAATAAATAGGTGTCTCAGGTCTGATTGTTTTTTTTATGTACAATAAAAAAAAAGTAAATAAGTAGTATATTTAACATATGGTACCTATAACACAAGCTCTCCTTACTTTGGGGCCAGATGATGCTGTTTGTAATGTCTGACTTTATTTATAAAAAAAAACTACAAAAATGTTGTATGGTTTTTATGTTTACTAATCAGACTCTTGTTTGTGTTGTTGATGTTTTTGCTAGCAGTGATTAATTTGCAAAATGCGTCAAAATGCAAAGCACAAAAACAAGTTTTTTAGCCCACAGTCTTTGCATTTATGCTCAGTGGAAAAAGAACCTAAACTCCGTTCCAGCTGTTTTTTTCTGTCTGTGACATCTTCACTAGTTAATTCTGTACTTGTTTCTTGTAGGTGGAGAAACTGACCACATCTTCCACCTCCATGGATACAGTTTCTACGTCACCGGCATCAGAGACTTCAACAGCAGCTCCGACACAGAAACTGTCAAAAAGATGAACGAAGACGGAACCTTATTCCCCGATAAAAACCTTATCAATCCAGTGCTCAAGGATACGATTGTGATACCACGTTTCGGGGCGGTAGCACTCAGGTTCAAAGCCGACAATCCTGGGTACTGGCTAATGAGAGACGAGAGATCCACTCACTGGACGAGAGGACTAGACTTTATCCTCAAAGTGGGCGAGCAAAGTGATTTCGTTCAGGCTCCGGTGGACTTCCCTAAGTGCGGGTCGTATGTTGGACCCGAATATTTCCTGATATGAGATAAGGTAGCGTACGGCTACTCCGTTATTTATTGATTTGTGATATGATTGTTTAGGTTCTTTGATGAAACTGTTTGTAAATATTTTTACTTAAGGTAAGGTAAATTGACTTTTTATTTCGTTACGTTTTACCGAAATCTTCAGAAATCCTCCTTCTTATTATTTTAACAATTGGGAAGTTTATCTACTTTTCTCTTAGTTGGAACAACTTACCCTTGTTCGAGTTTGATTATGAATTTTGATATATACGAGCCTATTATAGTTTAATTTATAAAGCAAATTACTGACATCTTTCTACTAACTTTGTTATCGTTGAATATTCGTTGAATTAATACATAAATAATGTATAAGTAAATAAATTGTCTTCGTTTTTAGGAAGTTGCTAAGTTTATTTTAGTACCTACCTATTTTAGTCTCTATCGGAATGAGGAATTTTCCCTACGGAGCCTCATTATTGATAACTTGCTAGGTATGTAAGTAGCAGCGTCCAAACAGTGAAAGTGTTTATAATTCGAAGTGCTACCACAACCGCACAGCAGTGCTCGTTTGAAGTAGGCCGTTCAAGCAGACCAAAATGCAAGACCGGTTTCACGAAATAATTACATTACATTGACGTGTAGCGTAATTGCACGGTACTTAAATTCTTTCCTAACTTTTTTGCAAAAGTGCTTAGGGCTATAAATAAGTAATGAGTCAGCAGATAAAGTGACTTACTTGACAGGGAAGTAAGTTAATTGCCGTTGAGCAACATTGAGAATGAGAACATGGCAACATTATTAAAACAGTACGAAATAATAAAATACGTGCTAGTAAAAAAGCGTTCGTCATTATTAGCTTGTTATTGGCATTGTTTTCTAAATTTTGATTCACAATTTTACCAAATCGTTTAACTATAAGTAAATAAAATATTCTGTTGAAAGCAATTCATTGGTGCGAAATTTCTTCGATTAAACCGAATCGTTTTGGTTAAAATGTTTCTCTGTTGAACGTAAATAATTGATGTGATATTTTTAGTTTTGTGGGATGTTTGGTTCGGAGCGAGGAACCAATGATAATATCTAGATGGGACAGACAGGCAATAACCACAATGTTAGTTCAAGATTCAGCTGCAGGCTGTGGTAGCACTAATTGTGTTTAATTTGTAACTATGTACGTAGTTAAAGCAGAACTACATTGTGGTTCTGTAGATAGGTTGTCTTTGTCCAGAACAACCAGTTCAGGTGGGTAGATACTCGTAAATAAATATACATAACTCTTTTTATTTTTATTTTTATTGAAGTGAAACTTCTTAGGCGACTTCCAACAAGGTTGCGTTAAACGTTAAACGTTCCTATTTTCATTTCCACATTACGAAGTTTCACTTCTTCCGCGCGGAGGGACTCCGCCCACTATTTTTTTTGATATTTTTATTGACTACCACACGAAACACAAAATCAATAACTTTACAATAAGGTAGATAGTAGTTCTCTCTTTTATCATAAATTTCATATCATGTTTGCTTCGGGCTGATTTATCACGTGTTAGCTTGTCCGTCAGATACATTTGATGAAATGTAATGTAAACATCATTTCAATTTAAAATGAATTCTTCGAAATATTTTATGGCTACCCAGCAATTGAGAAATCATAATCTTATTTATTAAACGTTCAGGTAGCTTGGTAACATGCTAATTTATTTGAATCCGAATGGTGTTCTAAATTTAAAGTTAACGCATTAATTTTTAAGTGTTATACAGGGGCTACTATGGTTATCCAGTTAATTTTATATCTACTGATCTCCACAGGCACGCCTGTATCGTCGAGATCTGATATACTATGGGTACTAAAAAGAGTGAGAGATAAATTGAAAGTAAAGGGACTGGTTCAGCTCACAGTGGCTCACAGTGGCTCCAAAAGTCTGCGGTCAGTTTAATTATATACGGTATGTGACATCGTATAATGATGAATATGTCTTGCGTAGAAAACATTGCTCTCTTATATTATTAATTTTTCGCGAGTTATTTTGGGTTTTATTAGTAATTTTGGTAATATTTTTCAAATGAAAATAGAACTCAGGTGTGAATAATTAGCATAAAAGTTTAGTGTTTCTTTGTGATTCGAGCAAAATTATTCTGTTTATATTTTTTTACAAAATATCAGCTATTTTGAATAAAATCTTCTTTGTTAACGGCATGTGTCATAATATTATTAATTTTGCCAGAGACAAGTGTTTATATTGTTTATAGTATGATGTCACAAAGTCATATCAATAAAACAATAAACACATAAAAACTTCTAATAAAACTGGAAGTAACTCTTGAAAAATTAATCCTTGAATTAAATAACAAGTGTCGTTTGTTATTTAATTCAAGGATTAATTTTTCAAGAGTTACTTCCAGTTTTATTAGAAGTTTTTATGTGTTTATTGTTTTAGACAAGACTCTGTGACGTTACCTACTTTTATAATACTTATTATTTAACACTGGATAAACTGTCTTTGAAGACAAATAAAGAATAAAATAAATAAACAATGCCGGAAATTTCACACAAAGTATCTGGCCCCAAAGTAAGCAGAGCTTGTGTGTTTTTATTTAAACGAAGAGAACAAGAAATGAAGGATTCTTCATTTGACATTTCACGAAGTACGAGTAATATAGATCTCCTAAATTAATTCGTTTTTCTTGTGTTATTTCGAGTTTTATGACTTCTAAGCATAATTGTAGACAATTATTTTTTAAGTGAATTATGTTTTTTTTATTTTATTACAAAAAATCCAAGACTAATATTTAACTAATCAGTCTTTACTCTAGAACCAAATCGTGAGGTGAGCATAGATTTTTTTTTGATTTTTAAAATATTTGTAAATCTGTCAATCTGTGATTACGTCTTGAATTGAGTTCGAGTACTGGTATACCTACAGCTTCTAAAATAAGATAGATTGACATAGAACAACAAAACGAAATGAGCTAGAACCAGCACTAAATTAAGCGAATGAATGAAAACTCTGTATTATATACACCTTAAAAGTTAATAAAACAATTTATCAATTAAATATACTTCTGATATATTATGTAATGGGAGGATTTATCGCTAAGGAATCTATTTCTGCCAGACAACCTTTGGATGGGGAGGTACTTAACTTTATTCAAGGTCTCTCCGGGTTTTTAACTAGAACTAAACGGTGGTTTCGTGCACTTTCGTATCGTCTCTGTTATAAACATACTTTACGTTACGTTACGATTGTACTTAAGACCTTACCTAACCAAAGCACAGGTTTACTGCTTTAGATGCTAGTTTTTCGAGTAAAAAATAATGGGTTGACATTTCTAGGAAAGTGCTCGTTATTTTAACTGTCGTTTTTATTGCAAGATAATTCAAATTTGAAAAGAGTTCTCTTTGCATGACTATATAAAATGGCTGACTATGTCTACCTATACCTTTAAACGAGCAATTCTTGATTCTTGTTTATGTCCCCTAGCAGTGCCATTTAGTTCAACTAATTATAGACAAAATGCATACTTTAACAGAGCAGAAATCGAATATAACAACCTGACTGACATCCCTGAACTTGACCTTTTCAACAGTAAACCACCCAAAATAAAAAGTCTCTTAGCGTAACGCTGGTTTGGCACGTATTCTTTACTCTTACGATTATTTTGTTACCTATAATTCATAATTACATAGTATAAAACAAAGTCGCTTCCCGCTGTCTGTCTGTCGCGTTGTATGCTTAGATCTTTAAAACTACGTAACGGATTTTGATGCGGGTTTTTTTAATAGATAGAGTGATTCAAGAGGAAGGTTTATAGGTATAATACATGGATAATACAGCAGAGAAACACTGATCATTTTAGAGGTTTCTAATGTGATGTCGTAAATAAACTCATTTTTTTGCGCTTACATTGCTTATGTTGGCTGAACCCTACGAGATAGATCGAAATAATGTACTACAGTATTGTACACCTTAAAAAGGTCTACAAAAAAGTCCGCGATGGTATATGTCTATCTCTTTGATAACGTTGTGTATAAAGACATTCTGTAGTATATTTAGCATTGGCATGCACCCGTGCGAAGCCGGGGCGGGTTGCTAGTTATCTATAATTTTATTTTAATTATATGTAAACAGTAAGCTGAAGTGGCTGTGGGCTGGCCATATCTGCATAAGAACCGATAACCGTTGGTGTAAACGAGTTCTTGAGTGAAGACCGCGGCTCGGCAAACGTAGTGTAGGACGCCCTCCGGCAAGGTGGAGTGACGATCTGCGAAAGGCTGCCGGCAGAAGCTGGATGCGTCGTACTGAAAACAGGGCGCAATGGCGCTCTTTAGGGGAGCTATGTCTAGCAGTGGACTGCTATGAGCTGATGATGATGATGTGATGTAAACGATTTCATATTCTTTTATTTTATTTGTTTAAGTTATATATTTGGTTTTTTCTAATGTGTGCAAGCTTTTTAGACTCGATATGCGAAAACTTATAATTGGTCTATAGTTATATATTTAGTTCATAGCTATAGTATTAGGAGACTGTTTTCCTGTGAAATTAAAATAAAATAAATATATGTATATATATAATCTGAATCTCGGAAACGGCTCCAACGATTTTCGAGAAATTTAGTATGCGGGGGGTTTCAGGGGCGATATATCAATCTACCTAGCTAGATCATTTCATTTTTCATTTTTAGAAAACGTCGTTTTATCCTTGTTTTATAACGATCTAAGCTCTCTCATCCGGGTACTGTTATTTAAGTGAGTACGATATCTAAATCGTGGTGTAGCGTGGTCAAGCTACGTTTTTTGGAATATATTGGATTAATATAGGTATTTACCTACTTAAGAATGATATTCTACAAATATTATAAACTAGCTGTTTGCGACTTCATCCGAGCGTTTTAGAGAGAAAAATATATCGGATTAAAACATTTTGCTAGACTTTGATTCTAATGACACAATTGTTGATGCGCGCACAATGGTATCTGTCATAACCTAACAAACCGAACCTCGTCAAAGGTTGTATCAAAATGAACACAGATTCTTTGGTTGTCATTTCATGAAGTAACATAGCTCTGCTAATTTAATATTTTTTTCTCGTTTTATTGCATGTTCTATTCTGTAATCTTAGCGGAATTTTAATGAATAAATTGTGACTACAGGACGGGTATAGAAAATTGAATTGTTGTGAATTGTGTATTATGGTGCAAAGTGATTTGAAGGACGAGGAATCCCAAGAAAATTTTAGACGGTCATTTCGCGTGACGTCTAGAATTGACAATTGACCATCGACTAAGACTTTACCAAACTAGTTGACTATACTCAAAAATAAACATTTGACACTGGCAAAATTGACATTATTATGTCACATGCCATTAACAAAGAAGAAGAAGAATTGGACTCACCACATTAAATCTTAAATTATGTTTTATTTTTCATTTTTTGAAGTGAAAACTTCTTTTAGCGCGGTACGCATATTTTTAGATGAGGTAAAACCTCTGGATTCGCGACACCGTTACCGTCTGGGGCGAGACGCAGCCGGCTGCCACGCTCGTCCCATTTGATTATAAACCTTAAATCACATGTTTACAGTGTACTTTTGTTTGTGAGTTAAGTGATTTATTACTAAACTCTAACGCGCCTAAATAAGTTTTCACTTCTGTTGGCACTCCCGTAGTGTAACCCGATTTTTTTAAAATATTTATTTTGCTATTCGAGGCGGAGACAAATCTAACAAATCAAAATCATAAAAATCGGTCCAGCCGTTCTCGGGTTATAAAAGGTGTACCTAACTAACACGTCTTAGTTTTATTTAGATAGATGTGAAAGTTACATCAATCTAAATAAAATTTACTAAAAACTAACATACACATAATGTGTATGTTTATTTGCTACTGAATAACTCAATAACGGCTGTACCAGTTTCGATGAAATTTGGTATAGATAGGTATGTACCTGGATTATCATAAAGGTATTTATTTTCTATTTACAGAAATTAATTACAGAAATGATTAGTATAATATAATATAAAATACATGTGAAACAGTTGAGCTATCTAAAGACCGTTTGAAGCGATCTATAGGTAGTTCAACTGATCCAGATTAGGATCCAGGCTTTGCCACGTTGAATGCCAATGCTAATACACTGGGCCAGATAGGAGCCAGCTCTTGGGTGACAAGATGTTTCCACCAAACGGACGCCGTGAAATAATTTTGACAAAGCGATGAGCTCCTGTTCCCCCCTGTTCATAATAGGTTAATTATATGACCATACCACGTGTGCAAAGTAGCGGGCAACAGCTAATTAGCTAAATTCTGTACATTATAATTACGTTTTAAAAACTAAAAAGAAAAGGCTTCTTTTAATAAATATTTAAACCCATTAATATTCGAGTCCATTAAAAATTTCATCCCCTATTTTTTCAGCCTTGGGGATAAGTTCGTAAACACCACTGGAGAATCACAAAAAAGCAAATTAATTACTTGGATGACATATATTTCCAGCTATTTTGATTTAAAAACGAAACTACTGAACTGATTTTGATGAAATTTCAAAGGGACCAATCGAAAAGAAACTTTTACATAAAAAATGTTTTTTGTAAATCGGTTTATAAATGACAGAGTTATGACGTACAAACAAAAATGTAACCGATTGCTAGTCGTTTTTTTTAAAGTCCCTTAAAAATGTAACAAACTCTTCAGATCGATTAAAGCTCGAACCTAATGAAGTTATTTTTATGAATCTGCCGAATGAATTGAAAGCGGACGGAAATTCAATGATGTTGACTGATGTTATTGCACAAACAAACATTGATTATTTAACGTGATAAGCCTTGCTTATTGGTTAATCCAACCCAGTTGACACTCTTCAATTGATTGTTAGCGCCAATGCGAACCACTATAGTATCTATTTATTGATACTTATGGGATTATATACATTCGTTTTATCTCTTTTTCTTTGACGACCTCTGTGGCGCAGTAGGCGAAAACCCGCCTGAGACGCAAAAGGTTGCGGGTTAGATTCCCGCCGCGGGACAAATATGTTTGTATTATCTGCAAGTATTAATCTCGGGTCTGGGTGTTCTCAGTTCATCAGTTCATGTATATTTATTCTCAAAAACTGGAGTCACTTACATGAGAACTAATCTAAATTAAAATAATAAACAGTATAGGCAAAAGTCACATCGTCCGAGGAAGTAGATTTAGATTAACAGTAGGTAATTATTAAGGTAATTAGTAGGCAACCGAACCGACTCCGCATGTACTGACTCGTCTTTCCTGCGGGTCTTGTCGGCAAGGTCGAGAGGTTAGTGTGGGTACCTGGGAGGCCTCCGCTATCAAACAAAACAGAGGCAAATAGCAAACAAGCAGAGTGCCATCAGTTTAAAGGAAACTACACCCACCTCTGCTTGCTGGAGTGGATCCATGAACGAATGTTTTCAATTACAAATAACTGCTCTGTAACTTGACTGACGCCACCTAAATCACCTTCGACAGATGAACTAAGGCCTATTATGATGATGAGGTAATTATTATAAAAAGGTATGATACATTTAGATACATATTAAGTAGATAAGGTAGTATGTTTCTATGTATAATAACTATGTCTTTATAAAAAAAAAAGAAATACGTAGTATATCTGTCATGTGGTGGGTACCACAAGCTCTGCTTACTTTGGGGCCAGATGATGCTGTGTGAAATATCCTGTATTATTATTAATTATAATCATAAGTTTGATTGTAATTGAAACCAGTTTGGACTAGATGGATTACTATTATGTTCGTTCGATTTCTGTCTTAGGGCCAGATGATGTTTGTGAAATGTCCGGCATTTTTAGGGTTCCGTACCTCAAAGGAAAAAACGGAACCCTTATAGGATCACTTTGTTGTCCGTCCGTCCGTCCTACTGTCTGTCAAGACACCTTTTCTCAGGAACGCGTGGAGGTATCAAGCTGAAATTTATATCAAATACTCAAGTGTCTACTCTACTGTCCCTTAAAGCTGTGAAAAAATAAAACTTCTAATCCAACGCAATCAAAAGATACAGCCGTTTATGTCACAAATTTTTGACACTCGCAAGGGAATCAAAACTTACAGGGTACTTCCCGTGAACTCAGAATCTTGAAATTTGGTACGAAGCAACGTCTTATAGCTCAGATAAAGAAAAAATTGCGAAAACTGTAAATTTTGTTACATCATCCAACTATGACTCGATTGTCGTGATGGGTGAAATTTTACTTATATACCTATAGGTATGTACGGAACCCTCGGAGCGCTAGTCCGACTCGCACTTGGCCGGTTTTTTATTTATCTTATAAACACACACAAGATAATGGTGATGTTTAAATATGTTGGCATCTCTATTCTTTGACATTACAAAGACAAGGATTGAGCATACTCAAGCGCCAATTTAGCTATGTATGTATAGGATAAAGGGTATTAATATAACTATAACTACTAGCTGTTACCCGCGACTTCGTACGCGCTTCGTATGCTTAGAACCTTTATTTGTATTTTTGTAAGGTATGCATTCTGTGCATCTAAAGAACATCTCATTAGTTTAATCCCCTATTTGACCCCCTTCGGGATGATTTTGTAAAAACGTTTAAAGCCTAAATATAAATTTTCAGATCCCTAACATAAGGAAATATGAGTTGCCCAAACAAACTTTTATCCCCTATCTTAAAGGTTGTTTTTTAAGGCAAAAATTAGCCTATGTTCTTCCCCCGAATGCAATATATCTTCTTTCAAAATTTCATCTAGATCCATTCAGCCGTTTAGCCGTGAATGCGTAATAAACAGACAGACAGACAGAGACACTTTCGGATTAATAGATACGTAGGTACTATCTGATTACTATTGTTCCTTAATCGTTATCTGTGATTGTGAGATAAAAATCTACAAATAGTGTTAAAGCGAATGTTTGCGTGGATCACTGCTAGGATGCTGTGTGGATGTTTCTTCTTTTTCTTTCGTTAA
Organism: Lampropteryx suffumata; assembly: GCA_948098915.1. Lineage (NCBI taxonomy): Eukaryota > Metazoa > Arthropoda > Insecta > Lepidoptera > Geometridae > Lampropteryx > Lampropteryx suffumata. The sequence goes on from OX402546.1 coordinate 5,642,340, forward strand.
TGGCATGTGTCCTATGATGACAATTTTGCCAATGTCAAGTGTTTAGATTGTTTATAGTAAAACGTCACAAAGTCGTATATTGTCGTACGTCGTTTGTTTGTTATAAAAAATGTCTTTATAAATTAATTATACAGATTATATTTGCTCACATCAGAAAGAAATACAAAACTTTCATTCCAATTATTCACACTTATTTTAGATTAGAGACTCTTTATTAGCTTTATTTGAATAATATACCCAAAATTACAAATAAAACCCGAAATAACTCGGGAAAAATAAATAACATAAAAGCACAATGTTTACTCCGCAAACGGCCAAAAATAACCTTATGGATGTTGATTTTTATGGAGGGACGTTTATGTCAGAACAAACCCCAACGCTCTTCTTTAAGCAAACACTTCCTCTCTAATTTAGCCTCCTTTGTAGAGTACAAAGGAGGTTAAATAAGTAAAATTTATAAAAATAAAGGTCACGTGCGAAAGTTGCGACTTACAGGGTATTGTATAAAAATAGTAGATTGTTGCACTGAGCGCAAAGTGAGTTTTTAATGCTCGAGTGTTATGTTGCTGAATTAACACGAGTGCATTAGTTACTCTCTTTAGCAAGGTGCGTAATTTACTTTTGTTTCAACTACCAATCTAGGTACCTACTGTGATAAAATATACCTACTCAAACTAAAAATATGAAGAATCAAAGTTTTACAATGGTATAAAATGCGCGCCATTTGTTTTTTTTTCACCAAGGCGATTTTATTCAGCCGATTTTTATCAGCCAGTCTCCTTTTGATCTAATGCAAACATTTTATATTAAACTTAATGGGAGATATTAAACCTCTGTGGTAAATTTATATCTAAATAAAAAGTAAAAAACAGTGCAATAACGAAAAACAGTGCAATAATGAGATTTCATATAACATTACTGCACTGTTTTGGTTCTAAGCAAAAAATACGTCCTTTGTGATCGGTTTTGTAGTGATTTATGATAACATTACTACGTAGTTGAAATAAAAAAAACGTTTATTAATTAAAAACAAGAAATACGTCCTTTGTGATCGGTTTTGTAGTGATTTATGATAACATTACTACGTAGTTGAAATAAAAAAAACGTTTATTAATTAAAAACAAGTAGTACATCATAATGTGTTAGGATCTCTTCTGTTAAGTTAACCTGTGTTAGAAGAGCCCCCTCTTTTCCGTGGACTTGAATTTAACAAAACAAAATTCACAATTGCAATAAAATTTGAACTAGGTAGGTACATAATAGGAATAACCATTTTAATGACTTACGAGTACGCATGTTACCTACAATTAGTTAGGATATTGCATGTATATACGTACCTACCTACTATTTCTTCATCATGGTTCTCTTACCAACGGGTACAATTACTAGTAAAATTCAGGACTAAGTACCGTCATGAAATATGAAATACACCGAACATTACTTTATCGAATAGATAAGTCAGATTGACTGACAAAGGTAAATTTTTAGTTGCAAAAAAATCTCATACATCGTTATATTTTGCGGTCATGTAAGTTTGTAATAGCAAAAAAACGAGCGAGCCTCACATGATGTGTAACATCTGACATCTCATCTTGATAATAAGCAACCGCGCGCGCTCATTGGCCAAATCAAAAAGCGCGCGCTTTGCCGGCTTCCTGTTACACTGAAGTGTGTAACAGGAAGCCGGCGTTTCACGAAAACACTCCCACATATTACAGATGTTACCCATCAAAAATATTTTTGATGTCCAAAACTACAAACTGACTACGTTCAGTGTTTTTCTTTACTTGTGCTGTGAAACCTTGCTTTTTTCCAAATAGCAAGATATTATCCATAGTGTTTTATTAACTGGCAAGTGTCAAAATGTGCGATATCATTAGACGTATTTTTTAATTGCGTTTACTTAACAGCATTATTTTAGAGCTCTAAGAGACCGTATTCGATATTAATATAACACGATACCTCCACGCGATCTCGAGGAAAAGTGTCTTGACATACAAACAGACATACAGACGGGCAACGTCGTGATTTAGGCATAGGTAGGTATGCTTAAAACGAACCTGAACTAGATACCTAATGGAGTATTTCAGGCGATACAGGTTAATAACGATTTAATCACAACAAAACAAGTTAAATGTTGGTAAGCAGAATAGTATAAAAAGTAGTTTAAAAACGTAAATTGTTAACATTATACATTTAGATATTTGCTTTACTTACGTATTATTTTGTCGATGGAGGCACCGACACTGTTTCGATTCATCTAGAGAATCTTCATCAGTCATAAAGATTTTCTAGATGAATCGAAACTGTGTTGGTGCCTCCATCTACAAAATAATACGTGAGTAAATCCCGTGTTTATCAAAATGTATGTAACAACTCACGAAAGTTTTGAAAGCATTTGAAAGTGAATCAGTTAACACTGTATAAAATTAAAACAATATAAATATTTAAACACAGAACAAATGGTAGGCAAAACTATGGGTCCACGGAATGCAAACTGTGTTCATCCTGTTCAAATATTTGACGTAATTCCATGAAAGCTTATTAAAGTGCATTTTTTATTTTTGAATGTGAATTCATCTTTCATACAACGGGAGCTCAGTAAGTAATTTATTTGCAAAAATATTTTCAATTCATTGTTTATCAGCTCACAATGAGCGTACTGTTTACGGAGGTTTTATAGAATACCTCGCCCTCCGCGCCCTCTGCTCCCCGCGCCCTCTCGGACGAAACGGAACTTGCATTACCTTTCACTTTTTAAGGCATATCGCCATATTTTTATAGCTGTCTTTTGTTTAAGTAACTCTTCATGTAGCACCATAAGGTTCAAGATTGTGAAGCAATTGATTTTTATTGAAGGCGTGTTTCATGTCAATTGGTGACGAGATGGCCCATAGCCTCGGAAAATGACCATCGGTATTTATGAAATAGAAAGCTGAATACTTTTATTGCGATAGTGGTTATTTTAACACATCATGTAACGAACGAAGTGCAATGCACCTGACGAGTATGAATAAAACTCCAACCTCATAAAATACATTAAAATTCCAAGTAGAGTTGTCTATTTGAGAAGCATTCAAAACATATTTTATTGAAAAGAGTTGTTTTAGCAGAAAAGTGGCAGTAATTTTTCACAGAAAACTGTGCTCTCTTTCCACATTCTTACCTTGCCTTGGAGTCAAGTTTATATTGAAAAATATTGAGCACTATATTTCAGAAGTGCAACTTTTCAAATGGAAAAAGTTTCAAGTATTGCATTGCAGCCAGTCTGCCACTATACAGTATCTTTACACTAAAACAGTGCATTTGTAGTGCCTTTAATCTTGATCTAGTAGAAACATGGATAAGCAAACATATAGAGCATATAGAGCATTAGCTGGTGCCCGCATAACTTCGTCTGCGCAGGATTAATACTTCGAGTAGCTTGTAGCTTTATATACGTGTAATTCTAACGGTTTTGAAGCGCACGCCAGAATAGCTCGCAGATGGCTGATTTTTTTCCTACTTGACACTTATCGTTATATTTACGACAATTCACACAATATCTTTATAAATTACTAGCTGGTGCCCGCGACTTCGTCTGCGCAGGATTAGTACTTCGTGTAATACTAACGGTTTTTGCAGCGCACGCCAGAATAGCTCGCAGGTGGCCGATTATTTTCCTACATACTTGACACTTATCGTTATATTTTGGACCATTCTCACAATATCTTTATAAATTGTAGCCTATGTGTTATTCTGATGTATAAGTTATATTATTGTAAAGTTTCATTAATATACATTCAATAGTTTTTGCGTGAAAGAGTAACAAACATACATACAAACTTTCGCATTTATAATATTATGAATCATGAAGAAGATAGATAGATAGATAGAAAACTCCTTATTGACTACCACACGGATTATTACAATAACAATAACTAAACTTATTTAAGGCAATACAATGGGCGGCCTTATCGCTAATAGCGAGCTCTACCAGGCAACCGTTGGATGGACTGAAGAAGTGACGATTAGTGGGTTTGAACATGGTTTGAATAGATACACTCGTCACTCGACTTCAATGTAAACGTAACCAGTACTTACTAACTCTACCAGCGGGGGCTGTCTCTCATACCAATGATAACATCTATTTAACGACCATAACGTTCGTTTCGTAATATCTTGCACAATTTTCACATGTACATAATTTGATGGCAATCAAAATAATTATCTAACTGATGTCTGCCGTGGTTTTGCAATTTAAACCCTAGATACTAGGAAGTTTGCTTGTTGCAATAGGTGTCTATTTAACACACACACTGACAGAAATAATAGTCAGTATAATATTCTGTTTTTATAAAACTATGAACAAATAAATCTTCTCGAACTGGCACCAAATTCACCTAGTTCAAAGTCATTGTACTACACTATTGTTTTTTTTTCTTCTTTAATCTATAGTGTCTCACTGCTGGGCTGCTACTGGTCTCCCCCTTTACCTTCCACTCTTTGCGCTCCAAGGCCACAGTTTGCCAATTTGGCTCGAATGCATCTAGATCGTCTCGCCATCTTTTCCTGTGTCAGCCGCGTCGTCTCCGACTATCGGGCACCCACTGAGTGACGAGCTTTGCCCAACGTTCTGAATGCATTCGAGTCACATGACCTGAATAGTCCCATTTCAAACATGCAGTCCTCGTACCTACATCCGCTATGCCCTTTTTCGATCGGATTTTGGTATTTCGAACCCTATCGGTTCTTTTAATTCCCAAAACACTGCGCTTCATAGCTCTCTGGCAAATCTTGAGGTCTGATTTTTGTGACTCTGTCAATGACCATGTCTGAGCACCGTATGTCAGTATGGGCAAGATACAAGTCACGATGAATTTTCGTTTTAGTGATATTGATTTTATTTTAATAAAATCGGTTTGAATTGACCTAAATTAAACAGATTTTTTATTCAATATTGTTACTCTACCTTAAAGTTCAAAGGTCCTTGAGTAATACGTACGCCAATTTGTTGCTTTGAGCTTTCGGCGTAGTAAAGAGATCGGAATGCCATGAGAGGTTTTTGACGAGGGTAAGCACGAAAGGGTAGTTCTATGTTTACCCGGCACTATTCAATATCCTATCAAAACGCTTGGCAAATGGACTTTGATCTTCGCTAGTTTTTTCTGTTATTTTTTTTGTGAAGCGCCATCAATGTTTTTATTTCACACGGATTGAATATAAGAGCATTGGCCTACGGAGACTGGAAAAGGCAGGGTTTTACAAAATATGGTTTTCATTTCTTGTGTTGCTTCTTTTTTGGACCATTATTTATAAATCGGTGCGGAATACAGTGACGGGCTAAATTATTATGCAAGCTTCGACTAGAAGCCAGCACCTATGGATCGCTTATCTATCATAAATAGAACCGACACCGCATGTACTGATCCGTCTTTCCGTTACGTTAAGGCTTACCTAAGTGCACGAAAGGAGCCTCTCTAATCCCTTTCACCACACTGGTTAGATTTAACTAGTGACACGATGAGAAAATGATGAAGAATCGATAATAGGGGATACTATATACAAATATTGGGAGATAATACACACAACACCATCTATCTCCATACTAAACATAGCTTGTATTATGGGAACCAGATTTCTGATAGAATACCTACTTATATATATATTTAAATGCATTCTTATAATACCGGGTGAGACGCTTTAGGTTTCGTGTTCGATTCCCGCAGCGACACAAATGCTTATAAGATCTGCTTATACCTATGTATATATTTGTAAGCACTTCCAGAACACTTCCACAAACACTTCCAGATCTTATGTTACGTATGTTATCTACTTACATAGGTAATTAGATGGTAATATAATAAGTCATGTACACATAACACAAGCTTTGCTTACTTTCTGACTAGATGAAGCTGTGTGAAACGTCCGGCATTATTTATAATTTATAATACTATATTAGAAATGGTGTTTGAAAGCCCCATTAATTTGATGAATGTACCCAAGCTGGCTCGATGACTTAATGAATATAATGAGAACAGCTACTCAAAAATAAATAGATAAATATATAATGCCGTCCGGCATTATATTTCACCTGGCCCCAAAGTAAGCAGAGCTTGTGTTATGGGTACCTACCACATGACTAATATACTACTTGTCCGTCCGTGTCCGTCGGACAGGTCCGTGCGTCAACCACGGTCTGTGTTGAAAACCAGCGTTGCAGTTTACTGCAGCATCAAGCTGAACACAGAACCTTTTTGACTTGCTGTACACAGTCAGTGCTATTTATGTATGCAAACCTTGTTTATTGTATGTGTATTGTATATTTTAATCTGTGTATAGTTTGTCGAAATAAAGTTTTTACCTACTTTACTTACTTGTTTACCTATTTTTTAAATACATACTATTATACATAGAAACACCTAGATCCGAGACAAATACTTGCAGATCATACAAACATTTGTTTGGGAATCAAACTAGCAACGTTCTGCGTCTCAGCCGGACCTTGGCCCACTGCGCCACAGAGGTTGCCTAAAATATGATTCTGCTTTTTCCTCATAATTATTTCATTCATGAAATTGGTTATTGGAATGACCAAACGGCCAGGGTATTCGGTAAGGTAATGTACAGAATAATATAAAATACATGTGAAACAGTTGAGCTATCTAAGAACCGTTTAAATAGATCTATAGATAGCTAAACTGATCCAGATCACTGCCAGAGGGCAGTTTAGGTAAGGAAAGGTAGTTTCAAAACTTAAATGATGAAAAACCATAATGTTGGATAACTTTATGCAAACCATTTGCCTACCTAGTTATGTAACTAGGCGTAGATCTGAGCTGATGCTGAAATGATAAGACGGAACCAGCGAAGACAAACGCGGCTGGCGACAAGCCAACGCTGGTGTAATATTGTCAAGGTAACATCTATTATAAGAAGCACTCTCTAAGGACAGGTTCGCACAAATAAGTTTTGTACCTGTTTAGAATTCGCTGATGTAATTTCATCCAAAATACATGGAGCAAAATATTAAGAGAAGGTTATGCGCGCAGCTTTGCTCACAGGCTTTACAATAACACTAAGAGTGTTCCGTGAAATGAAAGAGTTCCATGAATTATATGTTTTCCGGTAAAATTTGTATTAATCAGTACATGCATTACAATACAATAATAATTGCAAAAGTTTGTATATATGTACCTATGTGTTTGCTTATTTTTTTATTGCTCAATAACGCCTGAACGCCTTAACTCATTCACTGCCACCACGATTTTCTTGAAGTTTATCGAGATGCCGCCGTATAAAACCGCGGACACGCTAGGCGTGCTCGTGGCATTGCTTGAATAAAATGATTTTAGTAAGTAAATTTATTATAACGTAGTTAAAGGTTCTCAAACTTTTTTTACTAAAATTCCCATGCATAAATGAATAAAGTTTTATTGTGAACTGTAACATTGGCATTGTTAACAGTGCAAGTACATTTGTTTTAATAATATATTGAGTGACAATCATAAACATATTTTCAGTCTTATATGAGTGAATTCATCTAAATTATTAAACCGATAAAAAGCTTTGAACTGCAGAAAGTTTGTTTACGTTATTTATCTCGTATTATCATAATGTTGGTTGATTGGCTTTACCTAATTACATAAGTATGAATTAAATTCAAAATATTCAAATGAAATAAATTGATTTCTTATCTTATCTTCAGGAAAAGTTAAATTTGTACCGGAAACGGAAGATATTAATAATGACAAAATTTTTAGCGAGACAAACGAACAGCAATTGATTTTTATATAATAGAGATAATTTTACTGTACGTGTGTATGTCACTGTGTGTGTATGTATAATTATATAAAGATATACATAGGATGTGTACGTTTTTTTTTCATTGATGGCGTATGGAGTTGTATAAGCGACTTCATATAAGTAGTATATCAGTCATGTGGTACCCATAACACAAGCTCTGCTTACTTTGGGGCCAGATGGTGCTGTGTGAAATGTCCGGCATTATTTATTTATTTATTATTTATTCATACATGACACAGTACTGTATCCGGTAAAAACAACGGTCCGATAAATTATGACATTCCGTTTTGTCATCAAATACTGGTTAAAAATCTCATATCGTAAGCTCATAACTCTGAAATTAGTAAAGCGTTTAATAGAATAAAAAAGTTTGGGAACCTAAGGGTAGCTTCAGTAAGTGAACACACCTAGCGTGTTCTCGGCACTACAAAATACCTATTTTTCGTAAAAAAAACTAACTAGTTTTTTTAGGGAACCGCTTCAATATGCCAAAGCCTATCCTTTAAAAATGATGCACTAAAAATTTGAACAGAAAATCTGGCCTAGTTTTGGAAATATAACCGAAACATTCAAAACACGCCTGGCGTGTTCTTGGCGTAGAGACTTAGATTAGCCTGAACACGCGAGGCGTGTCAGTGGCAGTGAAAGTGTTAACGGATAGATGAGATTTGCTAGAGATATATTATAGCCTGATATATATATATATATATATATATATATATATATATATATATATATATATATAATATATATATTAATTATAACAGACTATTTTTTAACCTGGAATAAGTCTATAGGGAATGCAGAATTGACCAAAAAAACATTTATAATAAGTATTTCAATGACACAAAATAAATCTGATATAATACCATTTTGACTGATATCTTGTCACTCGAAACGAATTAACATTTTTGTACGAAAGTGAAGATTCTTTGTTAGTCATTTCATGAAGTAGCCTAGCACTTCTAAATTAATATTTTTTACTCGTTTTATTGCATGGTTTAGTCAGTAATCTTAGCAGAATTTTAATGAATAAATTGTGACTACATAGGACAAGTATGGACATTTGATTTATAAATGTATTATGGTGCAATATGATTTGAACGACGCGTAATCCCGAGAAAGTTCTAAACGGCCATTCCGCGGTGAAGTTTAGAATTGACAATTGACCATCGACTAAGACTTTATTAACATACAAATTGACTATAAATAATAAAAACACTTGACACTGGCAAAATTAACATTATTATGTCGCATGCCATTAACAAAAAAGAAGAAGTACGAAGGTTAAATAGTGATGAATATTTGATTCTCGTTTGACATTACATAGTAACAAATGTAGCTAGTACTCTCAAACGGTGAAAGAAAAAACCTGTGTAACAAAATGTTCGAAAACATAATAATAATAATAATATTAATAATAATGCCGGACATTACACACAGCATCATCTGGCCCCAAAGTAAACAGAGCTTGTGTTATGGGTACCACATGACTGATACTACTTATATACTGTTTATTTTTTGGTAAATACATAGTTATTATACATAGAAATATCCAGACCCGAGACAAATACTTGCAGATCATACAAACATTTGTCCCGCGGCGGAATTCGAACCCGCGACCTTATGCGTCTCAGCCGGGCCTTGGCCCACTGCGTCACAGAGGTCGTCAATACATGTGCCAAGTGCAAAAAAGGAGAAAGAAAGGCGGAAGAAAGGCGCACTTTAATCCTTTCATCACACTGGTTCCTAATAACTAGTGCCATGATAAGAAGATATAAATCAGATAAATCATTCAAGTGAATATTTTTTCCCGTGCTATTGCATGTTTTATTGAGTAATCTTAGCGGAATTATCTTCTATATATACAAAGCGCGATGTATGTATGTATGTTCCATATAGACTCCGAAACGGCTGGACCCATTTCGATGAAATTTTTTGGAAATTTTCTGATTTGCCTAGCGATCTGTGAAGTTTGGTAGCGATTGGATCAATAGAACTTTTTTTTTGCATTAATAAAATTTGGTATGGATATAGATTGTATCTTAAAAACGGGCATAGGCCACTTTTTATGTATGTATGTACTACGTGTGTGAAGCTGCGGGCAGAAACTAGTAAACAATAAATTGTGACTTCATAATACAAGTATGAACAATTGAATTAAATTGAAGTGTATTATGTTGATTTTTACGACGAGAATTCACGAGAAAGTTCTAGACTGCCATTCCGCGGTGACGTTTGGAATAGATAAATGACGATCGACTAAGACTATAAACAAACAATCACTCGACAATGGCAAAATAGTTACATTGCCTGAACCAATTAACCGATCCATATTTATAGCCAACTAAGCACTTAAAATGTTTGTTTCCAACTAATGCTTACGCATGGTCGCCGGCCCAGACGGCTGATGTAGCAAAACCTACCACACGTAAGATAAACCACAGATTGTCATTCTGTCTTTAACCACTTCATGTATCGTTTCGTTAATATTAAATAATCTTAATTCAATTATTTTATATTTTTTAAAAACATTTCCTCGCTTTCCCCGAACAACTCTGGCGCAGCCGGTAGGATTTTCCACGATTTTCCCAGATTTTCTTCGCTCGTGAAAACCCCGAAATCGGTGTCGCAAAAATTGAAATCCGTATGAAAACCGACTATACGCGGACGTGGAGATAAACGAACCAAATAAATTACGACTCTCGAACGGTAAAAGCGTGTGAAAGAAGTGAAGTGTCAAAGTGCGGTTTCAGGAGGACATGTATCGAGCAGCTTGTGAGTAAACCTTTTCACTTCCTGTATTGTATATTCCTGTCTTTTCCATTTTCCTTTCTCGAACTTAAATTGTCGAGCTTATTAGTTGCGTTTATCTGATTTTGTTTGCATCAAAATTGGCAAATTGATTTGCACTTAAATAGGCAGATCTGTTAATCGTAATTAATTCGTATTAGTCATAAGTAATATTAAGTGGCACTTAAATAGGCAAACTAGTTTACACTTATATTGGTAAATCAGTATAGTAATAGTAAAATTAATATTCTAAAAATGGAAATTAAGGCTATTCCTAAGGAAACCTTATCGCTTATCCCTAAATATGACGGGGACGAAAATTTATTGAATTTATTTGTAAACAAATGCGAGTATGTGATAAGTGGAAGCGCAATTAGTGGAAACGCAGCGCAAAGTTTATATCTATTTCATGCTATTTCTAGCAGACTTACTGGTAGAGCCGCGACTCTACTAAGTGACCATCCGAATATCTGCACATACGCCGCATTAAAAGATTTACTTACCCAACATTTTGGTGACCCTCGATCGGAAGAATGTATAGCAATCGAGCTAGAATCTCTAAAGCTAAAGCAAAACGAAACGTACATCCAGTTTTGTCATAGAATTCAGAACGTCCTTAGTTCATTATTTGCTAAAATGAATAGACTTACCGATGAAGGAATTAAAGCAGCGAAAATGATAGTTTATAATAACACTGTGTTAAACGTGTTTTTGTATAACTTACCAGAGGATATGATTCGAATCGTACGCCTTAAAAGTTGCTCTACCTTGGAACACGCCTTAAGCATAGTAATCGAGGAGGTTAATTTCAAGTTCCAATACGATGCTAAAAATAAATTATTAAAACAAACTCATAGTTCATCAAACTATCAAAATACACAGATTACACAGAAACCTTTACCTGTCGCTCAAGGTTTTATACCAGCGCTCAACTCTGTGCCAAATAATTTTAAATTCGGTATTCCACAAAATCCGAATGGATTCCGTCCAAACTTTATACAACAATTGAGGTACGCGCCGCCCACGCAAAGTTTTAGATACGGGACACAGCCCCAGCGTACTTTCGGCCAGCCTATTACGCAACGCGCCCCATTCCAACACGGCGGTTATAAGTTTGGTATTCCACAACACCAAGGTTATAAATTTGGTATCCCGCAACAGCAAGGTAATAAGTTCGGTATTCAGAACCAACCTTTCAACCAAAATAAATTTGGTGTACCGAAACAGTAGGTACAGGAACCTAGGTTACAAGAGCCTGACGTTACAATGCGCACAGCGCCGATAAGACAAAATATGGTAGCGGATGATTTATATTTAATAAATGATCTTCCACTTTGCGAAGACTATAACCCCGACTATACAAATGTGTATGACTATGATTTTAATGTAAACGAGAATCTAGAGTACCCTTCTGATGAGTGCTATTACATGGTCAATCACGATGAAACAAATTCCGTACAGCCGGAAAATATCAATCCGGAAAACATCAGTTCGGAAACAAAAAGTCAGATTTTTCAGGAGATAGCCTCGAAGGATGCGGTGAGGTAATTAGTTTAAATTATTGCGATGGTATTTTAAAACTACCTCACGTCGTTATACCAGAAATAAGATCAAAGTTTCTCATTGATACTGGTAGTAGTAGATCTTTTATAAGCCCCGTTAAAGCCAACGAATTTTTTAGCGAATTCAAATACTACGAGCCGTTTACAGTAATCAGCACACATGCCCAGAGCATGCACAATGAAGTAATACACATACCATTGTTAAAAACCTTTAGGAGCGCACTGGCTCATAAATTTTACGTTTATGATGTTGACGGAAGCTATGACGGTTTAATAGGATCTGATCTTTTATCGAAGTTAGGAGCAAATATCGATATGCGTAACCAAGTGTTACTAACTCACAACGCGAGCATACCGATTATTTACAATCCACCGTATGAAATCTATGTAGCACCACGATCTGAAACTAGAGTTAGGATTCCCACGAACTTACAACACGGAGATGCGATTTTAGATTATTTACAATTTCAAAAGGGCGTTCGTATGCCTACCGCTCCTGTCAAGTGTGAGAACTATTTTGCAGAAACAGTTATTCAAAATACATCCGATGTGAAAGCTGTTATCACGTTCAAGGAACCTTTCGATGTTACGATATTTGAAAATGAGGAATGTAAGGTAAATTTTGTGAAAGACGAATGTATGATTGATGAAGTATTGAAAGAAAATTTGAGAAAATTGCGTTTAGAACACATGAATAAAGAGGAGCGTGAAAGTATTTTCAAGATGTGTCATGAATATCGTGAAATATTTTATAGCGATAAAATACCATTGTCCTTCACGAACCAAGTGAAACATAATATTAGAACGACCAACGAAGACCCGATCTATATACGGCCTTATCGACATCCGCCTGTTATTAATCAAGAAATTCAAAATCAAGTAGATAAACTTTTAGCAGACAACGTAATTGCAGATTCTCACTCACCTTGGAGTGCACCAGTTCACCTGGTACCAAAAAAAATAGACGCATCTGCTGAAAAGAAATTTAGAATGGTGATCGATTATCGACGCCTAAATGAAATCGCAGTCGACGATAAGTACTCGTTGCCTAATATTACTGATCTGTTTGATAAAATAGGCAGATCTCAGTATTTTAGCACAATAGATCTTGCTAGCGGTTATCACCAAATTGAGGTAAATGAGGCAGATAGATCTAAAACTGCCTTTACGACACAATCAGGCCATTATGAGTTTAAACGGATGCCGTTTGGCTTAAAGACGGCCCCTGCAACGTTTCAAAGGGCCATGGATAATATGCTACGAGGTCTTCAGGGTATCCATTGCTTAGTTTATCTTGACGACATCAAAGTATTTTCATCTAGCTTAGAGGAACACGTTGAGAAACTACGTAAAATATTTAATCGACTCAGAGAAACTAATTTAAAAGTAACACTAGACAAATGCGAATTTTTAAGAAAGAAAGTCCTTTATCTTGGTCATAACATCACCAAAAATGGCCTTATGCCTAATAACGACAAGATTAAAGCAGTTCAGAACTTTCCATTACCGAAAACGACGACTGAAATAAAGAGTTTTCTTGGTTTAGTAGGTTATTACCGGAAATTTATTAAGGATTTTGCTAAACTTACACAACCATTAACTTCATGTCTAAAAAAGATAAATAAAATTGATAGCACTAAACAAGAATACATAAACGCATTTGAAAAATGCAAAAAGCTTTTGACCAATGCACCGCTCTTACAGTTTCCCGATTTTACCAAACCATTCGTCCTTACAACGGACGCATCTAACTTTGCGATCGGAGCTGTCTTATCACAGGGACCTATAGGTAGTGATAAGCCAATAGCATACGCAAGTCGTACTTTAAACGACGCAGAAACGCGGTACAGTACGATAGAAAAAGAGTTTCTAGCCATAGTATGGGCTACAAAACATTTCCTACCGTATTTGTACGGCAGGAAGTTTTTTATTGACTTTTAATTGACGATTAACCTCATACAGTCTTATCTATCCAATAGAGTCCAGAAAGTAGACGTGGGTGGTGAGAGGTCTTTGGGATCAATTATTGATATAGGGGTACCTCAGGGATCGATACTAGGCCCTTTTTTATTCCTAGTATACGTTAATGATTTACCTTTTTTTGTAAAAAATATTTGTGATATAGTTTTATTTGCAGACGATACGTCTTTAATTTTTAAAGTTGATAGAGGTAAAACCAGTATATGCGATAACGTAAATGAATCCTTATCGTTAGTTCTTAACTGGTTCACTGTAAATAATCTTTTGCTTAATTCCAAAAAAACTAAATGTATCAAATTCACTTTGCCTAATGTTATTCATAGCCCGTCCAACATTGAAATAAATGGAGAGGCAATGAATCTTGTAAATTCCACGATCTTCCTATGTCTTAATATTGATGCAAAACTACAGTGGGGACCACAAATTGAAACGCTTGCTGGTAGGCTTAGTTCCGCTGCATATGCAGTTCGTGCGATACGGTGGCTTACTGATAAAGCTACAGCTAGACTAGTTTATTTCAGTTACTTCCATAGTGTTATGTCATACGGCATCATTCTCTGGGGGAAAGCAGCTGATATTGGTAAAATATTTGTAATTCAAAAAAGGGCAATACGTGGCATTTATAAAATGAAACCACGAGAATCTTTGAGAGAAATATTCAAAGAAATTAATATTCTCACAATAGCTTCACAATATATATATGAAAATTTGTTATATACACATAAAAATAGAGATGGGATTCAGCAAAATAGTGACCTTCATAAAATCAACACTAGGAATAAACATAAATTATACATCCCTAGGTTTCGACTAGAAAAAGTTAATAAGTCATTTATGGGGAACACGGTGCGCTTCTATAATAAGCTTCCTGAAAATGCTACTAAACTACCTATTAAGAAATTTAAAGCATACATTAAAGGTAGTCTTTTGAAGAAAGCTTATTATAATATAGATGACTATATTATTGATAAGAATGCATGGCCTCATGTCGCTCTGCCGTCAGACAGTTAACTGACACACTTGAAATGTATAAACTCTCTTGTATTTGTATTTCGTAGTTAAGGTAGTTATAAGATGGATCATATAAAAAAGCGCTAGGACCAAGACGAGTTTCTTGCCAATTCTTCTCGAGCTTGGGTTAGGATGAATTGGCACCTAAATTCACCTAGTATGTAAGACGTTTCAAAGTGATCCTTGTGATTGTATTGAATAAATCATCTTTTGACTTGACTTGACTTGACTAATTTATACGGACCATAGACCACTAACTTGGATAAAATCTATAACTGAACCTAACAGTAAACTAACACGATGGAAATTACGTTTGTCTGAATTCGATTACGATATTAAACATAAAGCAGGAAAGCAAAATTGCAACGCTGACGCCTTGTCACGGGTTAGAATTAACGCATTAGGAGATAACGACGATATTTCAATGAAGGTTAATTTGGATAAGAAAGAACAAAAATTAGAACGTCATATTATAGATTTAACTGAGGAAATTACACGATTGAGTTAAGAACTTAACAGCACCTCTCGCGCCTCTTCGCCACGTGAGCGAACGCCACCTACGGTAGTAATCCCATCCGATTCAGAGAAAAGTAATACATCAATAGCTGGTAACGGTAGACGATCGCACTGCTCAATTCCATCATTGGGTAGTACCACTGCATCTGCATCTGAAGGAAGAAACGACAGCATAGGCACGGTCCATTCAGCTCGTGATCTGGATGGTATGCTTATTCTTCAAGAAGCCGTAGATAGTAAGCCAAACCAGATCCTCGTTCATAGCTGGAACAGAGACGAGTTATCGGTTAAAGATTTATCTAGGAACAAACAAAAGGTATTAGAGATCCACTTACCTTTAAATAACCCAGACCTTATTAAAAAGTTCCTGAAAGGATACATTAGGCCTAAAATAAAGTATTTCTTTTATTTCGAAGACCCTTTGCATCGCAAACAGTTTTCAGAGGCCTCCATATTTCTATTTCAGAAAGGAACTGTGAAATTTTACGAGTGTACCAAGAGAGTAATTTATGTAGATAGTGAAGCTGAGCAGCGAGACATTATACTTGAATACCATGTAGGAAAAAATTGTCACAGGGGAATTAAAGAAACGCTAGTACATTTAAGACGTACATTTTATTGGAATAATATGGACCAGACGGTGGCCAGCATCTTAAATGCGTGCGAACTCTGTAAAAAAATGAAGTATGATCGTAAACCATTAAAACCTGAATTACAACTATCACAGACTCAAATTAAACCATTCCAAGAGTTATTCATGGACACTTTCTCAATTGATGGAAAACATTATCTCACAATAATTGACGCCTTCAGCAAGCTAGGTCAAGCATTTGAGATCAGCACTAAGTCTACCCCTGAAGCTGTTCGGGCTCTGATAAAATACTTCTCCTTGTATGGAACTCCTAGTAGAATCAGATCAGACCCTGGTACTGAATTCAACAACACTCTCATGAAATAAATGTTATCATTTTATAAGATCGAACTTCATATTGGTACTCCTCATAATCCCAACTCTATGGGAATAGTTGAAAGATTCCACTCTACTATTATAGAGATATATCGAATCGCCAAATATGAACAAAAGATAACTGACGCTGCATCAGTCATGAGTTATGCAGTAATGTCATATAACCATACGATCCACTCTACCACAGGTACATAGGTCATTTGAAGTAGTTTTCGGCCATACTGAATCTAATAGCGCGTTTTATGTAGATTTTAATAAACAGTTTACTCAACAATTGGTAAAAGAACACGTCAGAAGAACTAAGCATTTATATGAGTATTTAACAGATAGAATAATCTATAAAAAGAAAGCCGTTATAGAGAAACGTGGTGGACAAAAAGATTTCGACATAGATATAGGCGATACAGTATTCATTAAAGGAGTCAATACTAGACGCAGCAAAGATAAACCGCGATTTCAGAAAGCTCAGGTTACCGGAGCTATAGAAAGGAATGTTGTACCAGTTATAACACATAACCGGAATACTAAAGTTCCCATTAAAGACATAAAGCGCCCTCCACAGGTTAATTCTTCTGGTGGTCCAAGTGATCCGAAGCCAGGCCCTTCATCTGCAGCCGATTGACAAGAACCCGGGACTGCTACCTGTAAAGGAAGGTCAAGCTGTCGTTAGCCATGATACATGGACTGTTATTAAGATTTTAGATATAAGGTTTCTTCACCAAGAACTAGAGTTAAATATAGGTAGCTATGTAAGACTTAAAGGACAAGTACAAAGCTGTTTCGAGACCAAAGCTTTTGATATAGACTTTATCGAAGTACAGTCACAAACAGATTACATTATGAATATAACTATAGATAAGTATAAACAATTGATCCATCGGTAAGAGCTAAGCGTGGTTTTATAAACCCTATCGGTTCATTGATCAAGACGATCACAGGTAATCTTGACAATGACGACGCTGTGATGTACGAAAAGTTAATTCAAGAAGTAAAGACAAAACAAGACGCAATAAACAAAAAAAATACAATCGTTACTGAAATTGAAAATAACGCCGCTCTCCCAACCTTGCCGCGAAGTTGATGAATCCCGCTTCTTATGTTTCGAGAACGACGCATTACCGCTAATCGAAGATGATTGTATTACCGAGCTTATGAAATTTTCTACAAATATCTCGAGTTGTCATCCGGTTCATGTTACAATCAATGATGTAAAAGCAGAACTCATACAGCCAAATCGCTGGATCATCTACGTGAAAACCGAATCATTACTTACCAGATACTGCGAAGACGAGATTACACAAGAACCCATAAGTGGAACTCATCTGTTAACTTTAGATGATGATTGTCAAATCAAAATAAAGGAAATAAAGCTTAAAAGACACCAACGCCGAGGAAAGAATATAGCATATACAAAACTTCCAGTTGTCAACTTGCAAAAAATATTGGTCAGCCCATCTGACATGCAGAAGAAACCTGTCGATCTCAACGGTATCGACCTTACTGATGTCCAGTTCCTGAATTACTTATTAAAGAACAGTGAAAGTGAAATTATCAGTGATAATGAAAATCACGATAGTGCTTTAGATTATAAGAGTGTTAGCATAGGAAATTTTGTGTTTTGCGTTTTATTAGTTATATGTCTTTTATTGTTTGCATTTAAAAATAGGATTAGAAACATTTGTATTAGGGAAAAGACTCGAGATAATCCTCATCCTTCGGATAATCTCGAACTTACGGAGGGAGGAGTTACATTGCCTGAACCAATTAACCGATCCATATTTATAGCCAACTAAGCACTTAAAATGTTTGTTTCCAACTAATGCTTACGCATGGTCGCCGGCCCAGACGGCTGATGTAGCAAAACCTACCACACGTAAGATAAACCACAGATTGTCATTCTGTCTTTGACCACTTCATGTATCGTTTCGTTAATATTAAATAATCTTAATTCAATTATATTATATTTTTTAAAAACATTTCCTCGCTTTCCCCGAACAAGTCTAAATTGACAACAAGATAAATGCCATTATAAGAAGTGTCATGTTTAATTTAAGTGTATTGAGTAAATATATAGTATTTATGTTTATATACCTACATATAAAATAATAATGTGTCTTACAAAGTGTATTATTTTATTCATTTTAACACAAACAAAAACACACACACACACACACACATCCACATATTTACACACACATTCACATAATTATATAACTACATACAAGTAGGTATCACACCCTGATTACTGTTAGTTTTTTTGTTAGTTATAATGTAAATCCGTTATTGGCTGTCGGTTGTAAACTTAAGTTTTGTGTATATTATTTAAAAGCTGTGGATTTTGTACATCGAATAAATAAATAAAAGAAAAGAAGAATATTTTTTATGCTTATTTTATTTATTTTTCTCGAGTAATTTCCGGTATTATTAATAGTTTTGGTGTTTTTATTTAGAAAGCTATAGTTATTGACTCTAGTGGGAATAATTGGAATAAAAGCTTTGTGTTTCTTGTAATACGAGCAAAAATAATCCGTATAATTATTTTATATGAGAGGCACCATTTTATATAAAATAGCAAACGAACGACAAGATAGGACTTTATGACATAATAAAAACAATATAACACTTGACACTGGCAAAATCGACATTTTTATGACACATGCCATTTACGAAAAAAAGGTGAATAAAAGTACGATAAATATTGAGGTCAATCCACTCTTATATGATATTGCTTACTCTTTGCACACAACACCAGCCCCAAGCTGATTCACACACCATGCACTCCTTAAGTGAAAATAATCATAGAACACAACTATTCTACTAACTACTGATACACAACATTACTGAGTTTATTAAAATCCTCATTTGTATGCATGAGAGCAGACAGATAAGTACCTAAACTAGATCAGCCTATCTCATACGAGTTTCTCGTAAACTTCGGCTACCTGGAGCCCCCGAAAGGAAGTTACCTGATAGATAAAAGGCGAGAGGGCACCGAAACAACTAGAGCAATTCTCGTCTAGACGAACATCAGCGATGCATGACCTTTACTAGCCGGCACTAGGGTTCAAAATAGAAATAACTTGGATCGTCTATTAACCTAGTTCAGGTCCCAAGGCTGTATGGTTGAATTGCGTGCTAAAGTCCAGTGTTCCGGACCATACTCGCATGTTGGTGAGTATGCTATGTCAGCTTTGATTTATGCCAACCATCTATATTAAGACATTTATATTTTGTAGTCATACAAATTTGATGTTAAGCTTTGCATATTAATAATAGCTATGACTGAATGTGATAATCGCACGAGAGCTAGGTAACTCAGTAAAGCTATATCTATAGATATAGTTACCTAGCTCTCTAATATTATAAATGCGGAAGTGTCTCTGTCTGTTTGTTACGGTTTTCACGGCTAAACGGCTGAACGGATCTTGATAAAATTTGAAAAGAAGATGTATTGCATACGGGGGAAGATCATAGGCTACTCTTTGTCTCAAAAAAATTGTTTTACAAAAATAAAAATAAAGGTACTAAGGTAGCGTATTTCATTATTTATATCAAGGACTTGCCTAAGGCAACCATTCAACATGACACTTATGACACTATTTGCAGATGATAGCACCGTTACGATATCATGCAATAATACTGAGACTTACGAAAAAGACATAAACTCAACTTTAACATCTATTATATCACGGCTGGACAACAATAACTTAAAAATTAATATATCTAAAACCAAACTTATACATTTTAGACAACGCGATACTGCTGCACATATTAACCTTGACATTCAATATAATCAAAATAAAATCGATGAAATTGACTCGACAGAATTTTTAGGACTTCACATTGACAAAATACTTAATTGGAAGCCACACATTGAACATCTAGGTATGTAAAAAATATAGTAGTTTAGTCTACATGTTATACAAGCTGTCTCAACGTAGTTAGCACAGAGACGCTTCTTGTAACGGGTTGATTGCCTTATATATACGTTACGCAATAATATTTTGGGGTAATTCGACTAACGCTGACGCAATATTCGCAATATTAAGTATCAAAAACGCTGTATACGATATATGTTTCGTCTCAAAGTAACAGATTCATGTAAACCCTACTTTGCAGAACATAACATCTTAACTCTACCTTCGCTGTATATTTACGAAACTGCTATGTTTGTAACAAATAACCCTAGTTTGTATTGTCAGTTGTCCGATGTCGTCCCTCGAAATCGACGAGATCAAAGCAAGGTCTGCAGGCCGAACTTAAAGACTGATTTGATGCACAAAAGTATTTTTAGCATGGCGCCTTCAATTTATAACAGACTACCCAAAACGCTAAGAGAACTACCACGTTCACAGTTTCATAAAAAGTTTTTTACAGTAAGTGACTTTATGGCAGACAACAAAATTGTCTTTGATTTAAGCACGTACGCAGCAAATTGATAACCTGTATTTTTGACATTTTAATTATGATTTTTTTGCCATTACAATTTTTAATTTTAAGTCTCACTATCATTTTTCAATTTTAATATATGTTTCCTTAATTTAACATAGTGTATAAATATTGCGCGCCGTACCGGTACAAATACATTGTTTCACATTTAACATACAACAACTATGTACCATACATACATGTATTTGATGCAGTAAAATATTACTTTACTTTACTTTACATACGCGTACGAAGTCGCGGATAACAGCTAGTTATATATAATAATATGGCACTGACTATTGCTATTGCTATTGCGTCGGTCGTCTTGTCCTTGTTGATGAATGACGAAGGTCATCGCTCATTTGACATTTTACCCTTGGGTTTTGTGTGTAGCTGTATATTAAAATTATCTGCATTACCATTAAAATCTTGTACTCGATTTACTTAAATCGACTGCACTGCAACCACATTTCTGCTTAATACCATATGATTACAACTTTGTAAAAAAATAAACGACATCAGCTATACTAATATTATAAATGCGAAAGAAACTCTGTCTGTTTGTTACGTTTTCACTCCTAAACCGCTGTACCGATTTTGATGAATTTTGGCATAGAAATATAAGGGACTTTGGGGAAGGACATAGGCTACTTTTTATGTAGGTACCACGCGTGCGAAGTTGCGGGCAGCCGCTAGTTTATAATAAACGCCTCTCAAATTAAACACTGACTTAACACTGCTTTAGATTCACCCTGTCACTATTTGTCAATATCCTACAAAAAGGGATAGCACTATTTCAAACAGTGATTAATGTATGTCTAAATTTGAGACACGGTTATGAGTAATGCCGAAAGTGCTAACATTGCAACAGCCATGCCACGAGCAATTGAAAAAACTCTATTTCGGCTGTTCTGTTTTGAGAAACTGTATTTGATGAGTTTTTAACTATAAAACATTGCTCGTCCAGCAGGGAGATAGGCAGATATCGCACACATTGCCGGCCGATCCAGGATAAGGCACAAGACTGGAAAGAATTAGATATACTTAAAGAAGCCCTAACCCTGAAGCCTGTGTGAAATGATGATGATGAATCGTAAAACTATTTAGGTAACAAGTACGTTTCAAAATCACGTTCTTATGTCATTTTATAACGTTAAACACTTTTCCAAAAGTTCTACATTTGTTTAGACTCGTCAAACAATAAACAGAATAGAATTTTCCGTTCAATATCATGTTCAAATGCGGATTACCTGAAGCGCTCTTCAATATTTGCGCTGGCTAAAAATACATTCCTATAGATAAAATATCAGACTGACAGAGCCTGTACCTTTGGGGCCTGGCTCGACATCAGAAACAAATGTTTATATTGCATAACACTTCGGTAGCAATATGACGTTTTTTTATCCGAGTACAGTTTTCACGAGTTGCACACAATTAATATCTAGAGGCATCGAATTTGTTATCTTATTATCTTGACAAATGAGTAGGTAGGTTAATCGGTATTTTGTGTATTTCAGATATCGTCTGGTGCGAAGAGGTACACCACCGTAAAAAACAGGCTAATACCTTGTCAGGACAACTGGTGCATTTGTGTTTATAATTATTTATGATGCCTTCGTGAAGAATTGCAGAAGGAAGGTGATTTCAGCGCAGAGCAGATAATCCAACGTGCCTAAGTACCAAGATCCAACTTATCGCTCTCGACGGCACTGAATAATTTACCAAAAGACCGCACTTTTACGGAACCGGGATTTGCAGGCGTCAACATCACTAATGCATGTGGGATACGGTACAGTTAGCGCCACATTTCAATGTGTCTCAGATCTAGTATCGAAACCCTCATCCCCCCAGACTACAAATCCAGCTAAACTTAAGCTACAACCTCACATTATTGATAATATTGACACCTCAAAATAATATTCCTTGGGCTTAGAGGTAGGTCTGAAGGTTTTAATGCCATGGCAATAGCCTTGATCTGTACTGCTAGTCGACGAATATTAGGCTTGGGGACATAACTCAGGAGTCAGCTTGGATATTTTGTTCAATATTTAACGTTTTGACGAAGCGAGTAGACACGTGAGAGGTTTCACGGGAGCCATTACAGTGCGAGTCAAAACTGAGTAGTTGGGGAAAGCCATGTTGAGAAAACTTTTTGACGTTGAGGGATATAATTTGAGGCTCTTATACTTGGCATGGTTATTATAAAAGCTTTACGTCATAAGTCATGTGCGATAGTCACGCCTGTAAAGGTACTTAATACCTACTATTTTCTCCATCATGGACAAACAAAGCATGGAAAGACAAACACACCAACATAGGTTTGTGGTTAAAAGAAAATTCATATAGGTTAGATCGATAATATGAATTTGCAGTTGTAGAATTGACAGTGACAGTTATCTACATACTAGCTGCTATCCGCGGCTTCACAAGCATGGTACCTACATTACTTGCATAAAAGAAACGTATTAAATACAATCTATCTGTTTACTAAATTTCAGCAAGATCCATTCAGCCGTTTAGTAGTGAAAAGGTAACATAGAGAGCCGTGAAAAGGCACTTTCGAATATATTTGTCAGGAGTATGTGTAGTATGGATTAACTTTTTCATTCAAATTTAATCTTGACTTGAGTATCTTTAAAAACACATTGAATATGCATCTATGGTAGGGAACAGACACACGCACAAGAACCAATCTTCCACTAAACCTTAAGCTGTGGATTTCTATTCCTCTACAATTACTCCAACAACAACTAGAACCAAAGCATTACATCTTCAGACTCAACATCTGATGGTTTTAACGAAATTGAAAACAAACTGCGCAGTGTCTAAGTAGAAAACTCCTTTTAAAAGTTTAAGAGCAATCGTGCGGTCGCGCTGATTACGTTTTTATGTGCACTCGGGTGGAGGCATAAACATCGTAGCATATTATGCATGAGGGATGAAAGAACCACGTCAGAAAATTATATTCTATGAGGAATTAATATTACATTGCATACCTACCGGTTTGGTGTATGAAGGTTAGTTTAATTTAAACTAAGTTCAAGATAAATGGGAAACACGGTTGAGGAATTTTATATTTTTAAAGGCTCTTTGTACATACATCATCATCATTTGACGACCTTTGTAGCGCAGTGGGCTAAGGTCCAGCTGAGACGCAGAAGGTTGCAGGTTCGATTCCCGCCGCGAGACAAATGTTTGTATTATCTGCAAGTATTTGTCTCGGGTCTGAGTGTTTCTATGTATAATATGTATGTATTTACAAAAAAGTATATAAGTAGTATATCAGTCATGTGGTACCCATAACACAAGCCCTGCTTAGTTTGGGGCCAGATGATGGTGTGTGAAATGTCCGGAATTATTTATTTATTTATTTAGGTATCATCATTATCGCAAGTAATTCCTATACCCAAAACCTCGAAAACGTCTTTCCTTGAGGAATACCGACCTATCTTTCTTTCCTACGTCCATCACCTGCAAAAAATATATTCACTGACGAATATACTAATAATAAATAAATAAATAATCCTGGACATTTCACACAGCATCATCTGGCCCCAAAGTAAGCAGAGCTTGTGTTATGGGTACCATGTGACGGATATTCTACTTATATACCAACTTTTTTTTGTAAATACATACATATTATACATAGAAACACCCAGACCCGAGATAAATACTTGTAGATCATACAAACATTTGTCCCGCGGCGGGAATCGAACCCGCACCTTCTGCGTCTCAGCCGGACCTTAGCCCACGTCCCAGAGGTTGTCAATATATTCGCAAGTGGAAATATATCTTACTAATGCGCAGCATGGTTTCAGGTTAGAAGATCAAAGTCAAGTCAAGTCATATCCAAAGATACTTTATTAAATAAAATCACAAGGATGACTTTGAAAAGTCTTACATAAAATGTGAATTTAAGTGCCAATTCCTCCTAACCCAAGCTCGAGAAGAACCTGCCAGAAACACGACCTGATCCTAGCTTTTTTTTTAAATGATCCATCTTATAACTACCTTAACTACGAAAAACTAATACAAGAGAGTTTATACATTTCAAATGTGTCGGTTAACTGTTTGAGGGTAGAGCGATTTGAGGCCATGCATTCTTATCAATAATATAGTCATTTATATTATAATAAGCTTTCTTTAAAAGACTACCCTTTATGTATGCTTTAAATTACTTAATAGGTAGTTTAGTTGCATTTTCAGGAAGCTTATAATAGAAGCGCACCGTGTGGAGATATTTAGTGGAGATATAAAGGAGATATATACTTTTTCTAGTCGATCAGTAAACACCGACCTATTGACTCTCGTAGAGTACATTTTCGCACAGCTTAAAGCATTTAAGTTGATGTCTTGTACCTTGATTTTCAAAAGACCTTCGATAAAGTAAACAATGATGTACTTCTTGGCAAGCTCAGCAACATTGGATTCGCGTCTGATTTTCTAAGACCTTTTCCAGACTTCTGAGGGATCGTCAACAAATATGTGGCTGGGAATTTAAGAATTATCCACATTCCACACACGATCTGGGGGGTGAGTCAGGGCTCAATTCTTGGACTATTGTTTTTTTTATTAATAGTTAACTACTTACCGGCTGTTCTTAGGCATGCAGAGTGTCTCTACGCAGATGACCTAAAACTGTACACGAAAATATTATGCGAGGCGGACTGTCTGTCTGACTGGCTCTACATTGGACGTTGTTGGAGCGGTGCATGAATGGAGTGTTGTTAACAAAATGTGTTCAAAACAACCTCTCCAAATATGAAGTCCTTACTTTTGGTAATTCATATTAATAACACTGTCATAACTAGAACTGTGGCGAATAAAGACTTAGGAGTCACATTCGATCAAAAACTTACCTTTCATGGTCACATGGTTATGGAGGCTAAGGAATCAGGATTTCTAAAGCAAGCACGAAATATGGCTACTTTTTAGTGCTCTTGTGCGCAGTAATCTTGAAGCTAACGCTTGCGTTTGGAATCCCCATAAGACCACTTATAAACTATTAAATTGAAAAAGTACAAAAGCTTTCCTTAAGGTCCTTGTTTATGCGCAAATATGGTTATTACCCGTTCATGTACCCCACCAAGTTTCTCCAAGGCTGTCTTGTTATAAACTCCCTGGAGACTAGACGAGCTAATGATCAAATTGTTACTATTTGTAAGATTTTGCGAAGCATGATGACACCCCGAGCTGGATCGCTTTCATACTCCAGATCATAGGTTCATAGGATCAGTTCAGTTCATAGGATCATAGGTATCATCATTGCTGGGTTCGGAGACATACATTATTCGCGGCTGCCTCTTGTCGCACCTCAAGTGCGCTGCCTCGCCCATACCGCGCACGTTCTTGGCGCTTAACGATCTCTTGACAACCAACTGTGCCTTAGTTGTTTGCGGAGAGATGGAGGATCCTGAAAATCAGTAATTATTATATTATTATATTTAAGTTCTGGATTATATGTTTAACATTTTATGAATCAAATTAGTAATTAATAATTACGTGTTTGTATTTTTATTGTAATCTTGACCAATGTAATGTTTGACTTTGTTCCTTTTTTTGTATAGTTTTAACTAATGTAAATAGTTTATGTATCGTTCTAGTTCTATAAATAAATAAATAAATCATCATCATCATCTATAGCTTGACTTCACCCTCAGCTGGCTTTAGATAGATAGTGTAGATACTTGGCCATAGACTGGCCTGTCAACCTAAATAGTAGTAGCTCTGCCTTCTGCACTGTAAGTTGACGGTTTAATTCCCTCCCAGGACAAACATTCGTGTGCTTAACATAAGTGTTTGCTCTGTGTCTGAGTATTAAATGTATGTAATATATATTTAATAATTACGGTTTTAAAACTAAAAAGAAAATCGACTTCATTTATATAAAAATACGAAAATTCGTTTACTTGGATGACATATTTTTTCAACTGATTACTGAACCAATTTTGATGAAATTTATATGGGACAAATCGGAAAGTACGAATTAAATTCACATTAAATATTTTTTCACATTAAATATTTCTCTTCACATTAAATATTCTCTTCACATTAAATATTTTTTCAAATCGGTTCTTAAATGACGGAGTTATGAGGTAACTAATTTAATAAATAAAAATAAAAACCAACCGACCTGTGAACCTTCTCCTTTTTGGGTCCGTTAAAAATATATAAGTATTCCATCAGTCACCTGGTCACCATAATACAAGCTATGCTTAGTTTGGGGCTAGAGGCATTGTGTGCATTGTCCACCAATATTAATTTATGTTTAACTAGCTGACCCGGCCACGCGTTGCTGTAGCTCAGTAGTTCTAATACGTTGACCCCATATACGCTAACCTCTAAAATTATCAGTGTTTCTCTACTATATTAAGTATGTATTATACATATAAACCTCCCTCTTAAATCACTCTATGAATTAAAAAAACCGCATTAATATCCGTTGCGTACTTTTGAAGATCTAAGCATACATAGGGATAGACAGACAGCGGGAAGCGACTTTGTTTTATTTTTTGTAGTGATATCTTTATCGTTAGTCGAACGCGCTAAAAACCCTTCCAAATATTTTGAATACGTTTCTCGTTATTTCACACTGATATCGTTATTTCAAGCCTTCATAATCACAGTACCCATCTAACACAATTATGTGTGATTCTATTCATGAATAAACCTATGCAAATAACTCTCAACCACACAATAATTACGTTTAGCCTGACGTCCATTGATATACCAAACCGATGACGATACTGTATATATTATTGTATTCTGTACAATTCTGCAAATAAACGGTTTATATATCAAAATAACATACTCGCTAATATCGATCATTATAATAATAATCATAATGCCAGACATTTCACACAGCATCTGGCTCCAAAGTAAGCAGAGCTTGTGTTATGGGTACCACATGACTGATATACTACTTTTTTTTTGTAATTATTGTAAATACATATATATTATTAATAGAAACACCCAGACCCGAGACAAATACTTGCAGATCATACAAACATTTATCCCGCGGCGGAAATCGAACCCGCAACCTTCTGCGCCTCAGCCGGATCTTGGCACACTGCGCCACAGAGGTCGTCCATCATTAAAAATTGATTCAGAAGTATTGTGTCAATATGGGAAATTGAATGTTGTTGAATTATGGGATTCTGGGATTTCTTTTCATGTATGGTGATACCAGCATATTTTCTAAAGATAACGTAAGGAAGTAATTTCGTAATGATCTATCCTAAAGCAGAATGCTTGTATCTGAAATTTTATAGAATAAATAATAACGTTTGAAAAACTAAAAATAAAAACGACTTCATTGAATGAAATTTGAGCCCATAAAAACCTCCTCCTTTTTTTGCAGTCGGTTAAAAGTTTTGATTTTAGCATTTTAGTAGATACTTTGTCATTTGAAATGGTAATGAGAAAAATATAATTTAGGAGGACTTCTTAAAATCATCCAATCATCCAAAAGAAATGTATTAGAGCTGTATGTGGCGTTAAAACATTAGAATCGTGCACACCGCTTTTTAAAAAACGAAAAATACTAACGTTGACAGGCCTTTACATACATCAAGCTGTATGTTTGGTTAGAGAAAATGAAAGGTTCTTTGACAAATATATAGCTAAAGTGAAGTCTAAATTCAAATACCACAGAATTTATTTATGGGACTAATCGGAAAGTATCCTTCCACATGAAAATATTTTTTTTAATCGGCTCTAAAATGACGGAGTTATGAGGTAACAAACATAAAAAACAACCGGTTTGAGATCCTGCTTCTTTTTTTGAAGTCGGTTAAAATACATAGATTTAGTAATAAACAACCTGATTATGAATTTATAGGATATTATGTAAATTATAAAAAATCTAATTACTCCCATGCAATTTAGCCTGCGTTTCGCGAGACGATGCTTACAATAATAAAGCTTCATTTGTCAGAACTATGATAGACATATCAGATTAGTATCCTGTCTCAACATTGTAGTCAAAATATTCTTCAAACTTAAGTAGAAAAATGAATAAATACTCGTAGACAGTTTCTCAAAACAGGTTATCGATATGCGCGACCGCTCGCGAACACTACCTATCCTTGAAAATTACTTTTAGAATGTTTCAATCTATAACAATCGTTTTTTTTATAAACCATATTTTTATTATTGTCACGCATTACTCATACCTACTTTTGATGCAAATATTTATTTTGAGAACCTAGTGTCTAGATAACATAGGTTTTAATACTACTAGTGAAAATCTGTATTTTGTAATGGTAATATAATCAAAGCTTTTTTTCAAACTTCGCGATCAGTTTTCGTAATGTTTTAGAAGTTTTATGTATTTATTGCCTATTAACTCATTCATTCCCTCATTCATTAACTCATTCCCTTCTAAAACAATATAAACAAAACTTGAACTATAGGAATAATAGATGACTAATCTGTTTATTTATTATGGGAAATTTACACACAGTATTTTTACTGCCGGTTTTCTGAAAATTTATCAGTTATCTGGTTATTATAATGCAAGCTAAGCTTAGTTTGGGTTTAGATGATTTTGTTTTAATTGTCCACCAAAATAAATAAATAATGCCGGACTAGAAAACTACTCAGACCCGAAACAAATACATGCAGAACATACAAACATTTGTCCCGTTAACAAGCGAACCCGCAACTGCCTTTAACTCAATGGTTATTTAAAAGCCTTCACTAATAGCAACAAATTAGTTAGCTCGTTATCGAAAAAACTAAACTTAACTAAAACAATCTTATAACAATAGGTCATTCACATTCACAAAAAAAAACAACTTAAATTAGGAAAACGATGTGCTTACGTTATTTAAAACGTCAAAATCTTAACTAATTTTCTGTTTGGAATACTTTTTCTACCATTAAAATAAAAACATACACTTAATAACATTCAGACACTGAACAATTATCTACGTGAATTGGTATTGTAAATCGATCTAGAAGACTGAACTTCGTTTTTTTCATTCTATGGTGTAATAAGGAAGGTATGGGCCACAGCCCCCGGTCATGTTTCCTTTGTCCTCATTTTTCCTCGTCGTCTCGTTAGTTTTTATGCTCGGCGGCACTTTGTGATACAATTACATTAATTGGATCAGAAGGGGGATGTTTTCAATGGACACGACCGTGGACTTGACTGAAAATAACGTTAGACTGCCTTGTTTTTGTTATTATGACGACCTCTGTGGCGCAGTGGGCTATGGTCCGATAGAGACGTAAATAGTTGCGGGTTCTTTTCTCGCCGCGGGACAAATGTTTGTATGATCTGCAAGTATTTGTCTCGGGTCTGGGTGTTTTTATGTATATTTGACAGCTTAGGCAAAAATGCTTCCGTATGTCTGTCCAAACGCCGTCCGATCGGCGTCCGACCGGCGTCTGTCCGGATGTTCTTCTCTACAGGTCGCATTTCTCCACCAATTCTCGTAAAATTTTGTGAGCAGGTTCTATAATAAAATTATATATATATTTTTTGTCGATTCAGTTTTTGGAAATCAAGATGGCGGAGAAATGAGGATTGAAAAAGTAAAAAGAGTTATATATCAATTATTTCGAAAAAAAATCGCGAGGTCTACAGCTCACAGGGCCACTAGTTTATTTTTGGTTATACTATCATGAGTTGCTACTGAATGTTTTGCCCGTGTGGAACTTACGTAAATAAAAAACATAAATGTAGTTCCATCTGCATCTATATGTGTGCTAAGTTTCATCCAATTCGGCCAGGCATTTCAGAGTGTAGAATTAACAGTCAAAGTCAATTCATGTTTTATTCAATAAAATCACAAGGACCACTTTGAATCGTCTTCTTACATGCTAGTAAATCTAGGTGCCGGTTCCTCCTAACCCCGGTACAAGAAGAATCTGGCATGAAAATCGTCTGACCTAAGCACTTTTTGTATGATCCTTGCTAATTTTATTACAGATGCCGAGTCGAGTTATTTGATAATTAAGAGACAGTTTCTGTTCTATTACGTTTTAAAATTTGCCAATCCACAAATCTAACACGTTATTTGGGACCTTGTTATAGAAGCGTACACTTTGCCCTATAAAAGAATTATTAACTTTAGCGAGGCTAACTGTGGGAGCAGCGAGTTTATCTTTATTTCTAGTATTAATACTATGATTATCGCTATATTTTTTAAACAAATGAACATTTTTGTGAACATACATTAGATTTTCGTATATAAACACTGACAAGGCACTATCACGATTAAACTATCACAAACACGCACAAACGTTCGCATTTATAATGACAATCACTATGATGTCAGATCGTAAGTCACAGAAAAGAGAGAAAAACTGATTAAAATATTTCAACGTTTAACCGAAATAAATGATTTCCTAAACCATCAAAGAGTTCAGTTCACTTCCTCGATTCGCTGTTCTCAAATTTACTTCAGCATTTATTTTTAACTCGAACGTATCTCAGCTTTTTCGCTCACAAAGTCGTGATTTAATCAACAATATCTTTGTATTTATGTCAGTATCGTTGTACACAAAGGCCTACGCCGTAGCGGGTCTACGAGGGCCGTGATTGGCTGATAGTGAAGTTTTCTGAATAAAGGCGTGATATATTTATTTATTATTTTTATATTATAAAATAGTATTAATCAAAATATTAGTGTAAGTCGAAGGCTCTGTTTTTTTTAATGTACGGATTTTTTACACCGATTGCTTTTCCAGGGGTCCGATTCTAATAAATAAAATTAATACATCATGCTGGACATTTCAAACATTATCATCTAGCCCTTAAGTAAGCAGAGCTTGTGTTATGGAAATTGTGAAATTGTGTTTAAGCGTTTTCAATCCGGAAATGTTGATGTCAAAGATGCACGTCGCTCTGGTCGCCCTATTACGGATAAAACGGATGCCATTTTTGAAAAAGTAGAGCAAGATCGGCATATCAGTAGTTACGACGTAGCTGAAGAACTGGGAATCGACCACAAAACAGTTTTGGCGCATTTGAAAAAAACTGGGTACACAAAAAAGCTCGATATTTGGGTACCTCACGAGCTCACTGAAAGAAACCTAATGAACCGTGTACTCATTTGTTATTCTTTATTACGACGTAATGAAACCGAACCATTTTTGAAGAAGCTGATAACTGGTGATGAAAAGTGGATCACGTACGACAAGAACGTGCGAAAAAGGTCGTGGTCAAAGGCCGGTCATTCTTCACAGACTGTGGCGAAACCCGGGTTAACTCGCAACAAGGTGATGCTGTGTGTGTGGCGGGATTGAAAAGGCATTATTCATTATGAGCTGTTACCACCAGGCAGGACCATCGATTCTGAACTCTACTGCCAACAACTGATGAGATTAAAGCAAGAAGTTGAGAGAGTTGGCCAGAATTAATCAACATAAGGGGCACACCCCTTATGTTGATTAATTCTGGCCAATTTTTCATCATGATAACGCTAGACCTCACACATCTTTAGCCACTCAGCAAAAATTAAGAGAGTTTGGCTGGGAGGTGTTAATGCATCCGCCGTATAGTCCTGACCTTGCACTTTCAGATTTCCACCTGTTTCGGTCTCTTCAGAATTCTTTAGGCAGTGTCAGGTTAACATCACGAGAGGACTGCCAAAACCACTTGTCGCGGTATTTTGATCGAAGTACCAAAATTTCTATAGCAATGGGATCATGTCCTTACCTACAAGATGGCAAAAAGTTATCGAACAAAATGGTACCTACATACTTTAGTTAAATGTAAATAAACTATAAAAAAAATGTATTGAATTTTCTTAAAAAATGCGAAGAAACTTTTTCCCCAACCTATTAAGTTTAATGATGGTAGGGTAAGTAGGGTGAGTACTTTTTCCATAAAACATAAAAAATCAGTAAACCATACATTTACCCCCAATATCTCGATACAAATATTTGTTAAATTCGTTGAAAATTTAGATACATTTCCGAGCAAACCACCTTGTATTCACAAAATTTTGAATTGAAAGCCTTTTAATTTCCCCGGCGGCGGCGTTTTGGCGAAATAAATTGTTTCGCAATAAAAGAGAAATTGAACTGCTGTGGTTCTTGTAAGTGTAATCCTGGGGCTTCACCATTGAGCAATGCTGTTCTCGACATAACAGTAATGGATTATTTTTAACAGTAGTGAATTTACTTGTATTGTTTGTAGTAGTACTAGAGATACAAAGGTGTGTCATTTGTACTACTAGTTGTACTTCTTAGTAGTACTACTGACACGGAGGCGACTTCTTATCGTGTCACTAATTATTTCGAACCAGAGTGGTAAAAGCATTAATGTGTTCCTCAAAGGCACCTTTCGTTCAGTTCGGACATGTTTCTAAACTGATTAGGTTCTGCGACATGCAGATTCTGTTTCATCAGGATGTTTGCACATCAATTTTTTGATTAGAAAAATCTGTTGGTCACGACAGGATTCTAACCCAGAATTACTTAGTAATAATTTATTAGTAATAAAGTTGGTAGTGTCGTTAATTTTAAACGACACTACTGGTAGTGCGGCTGGTAGTGTCCTTGCCAAATAATGAGGAATTTAGGATCAGAGGAGCGACTACCACAAGACCAAAACTGCTCTCATTTGCGACTAGGGTTCTATGTTATAATCACATATTAGCTAATGTATTGGTTAAATCTATTGACTTTAGATCTATAATTTTTTTTAATTAAAGATCTAGGAGCCCTAAACTTGTTTTACAGCCAGCTAATAGATATTAAGATTTTAATATTTAATGAAACCATGAATACCGCTGCATTTATTCGTACATTACTAGATAATTGATTCAGGCGTGACTTTGCGGAAATCCATTATAAAACATTAAACAGATGGACAAATATTTAGTACAATTCCGCTACTAAACAAACGCTTTCTTAATATATTGAGGAGGTAGTAAAAGTGCTAAGTTAAATATAAAAAGCTGTTACCATTGTGTTCGGGATAAAACAAAGTGGCAACTGTCATCATCGGCTTTTACGATCACATTCCCTTCCTATACGGAGAGTAGCTAAACGGAAATTTCCAGCACCAAGGCAAGCGATAAAATCGTAATCCAACCCCTAATTTAAAGTTGAACCATCATATTCATGTAACGACCGTAGTCTCGTAGTTTGGAAGGTTTCTTGAACAATAGGTTTAAAGTGTCACAAAGGGCGCGAATACTAAACGAATGGAGGCTTCACGGCTTCGGCGCTGGGCGGGCGGGGAGCGGGGCGGGCGTCGGACGACCAGCGGGTTGCCAGGTTATTGAGCTCCTTAGTTTTCGGGAAAGGTTTTGGGTTATTAGTAATTAGTTGGTTTATTAGCTTAAATTAAAACTTAAAGTATGAAATTCAAGTATAGCAGCAAGATAATATGTATTAAGCGTGCAGTTGCAAGCTATATATTATTTTCTAATTCTTTTCTAAATATGACTGGTCTCTTTGCTCTATGGATAATAGCTCTGCCTTCTGCGCTGTAGGTTGTGAATTTGATACCCAGGACAAATGAACATAGATGTTTGATCTACATATGTCTGCGCGTTATGTATGTAAGTATGTATTTATAAATATATACGTATTCTATCAGACATCTTGTTCCCATAGTCCAACATAAATGTCATTAGCTTGGGGTTGGATGGTGTTGTAGAGATTGTCTAAAAATATGTATACATTATTTTATAATTTATATTCGTTTGTTTTATGTCAAAACAACTTGGAGACATTATAGTTAGTAATTTCAAGTTATTGACGTATTGCTCTAGATTTTAGACGATTTTTGTTATAACACATGCGGGTTCTGCGTAAGTTTTTAAATGTACCGATATTTAGGTTTCAAAACGTCTCACCTTCCGGATTAGGTATTATTCTGGAAATTCAAATTCAAAATAATCACAAGGATCGCTTTGAATCGTCTTACCAAAAATTAAATTTCATTAAATTTAACTTTTATTTGCATGTTTGTAATCTAGTTATGTAGTATAATAATGTGGGTTTGTCTTAAATGTATACATAAATACTTACCTTCCCATACAATACCAACATTTTGAAATACATTGATTATCAGGCACATCACTAATGTACTGCGACACATAAGTGCGGGTACCCGCAATTATTCGCAATTTTTTCGCTACGATTGGCTTTATCTAATAAATATAATGCTATATTTTGTACGTGCCTTCGTGTGCTTGTTATTGTACTAATATTGTCAACGATGTTCCAATCAATGTTTGAGTAATTGCATTATTATTTGTAGTTTATAGTTTAAGTGTTACATTAAGGAAGTATTAGCGGCTGTAACACAGGTGCAACCTAGCACGGCTGCTAAATGATATTTCTATTTGACACTGTTTCTTGCTCATAATTATTTATGTTTATATATTATATATACAGTTATCATATTGTAATATGATAACTGTACTGAATAAATACTGAATACTGAAATTAAGGTCTGAGTCATTCTAACCCAAGTCCGAAAATATTATGACAAGAAATTCGTCTTGGGTTCTCTTTTATGACATAAAATCATAGATATGTTTATAATTGGAATTATTATGTAACTTAACATATTCTTCCTAAAAACAAAAATTCCGAAAAAGCTAAATCAAAATCCCGGGTCTGGCAACCCTAGGAAGGCGGGCAGATTCGAGCGCGCGAGACCGGCGTGCGAACGCCGCGCTAGCCTTCGCCGGAACCTCCTTACTTTTGCAAACTAACTGTACACCGGGCTAAATGCTGTGTGAAACCTACCCGGGCGTGCTTCACTAACTGTGTGTGCCGCGAACTGAACCCGCCACCCGCGCCTGTTGCGTCCATCTCACCACGAAAACACCTAAAAACAAAGACCGCGCCTTTTTGGATCCTAGTCGATATAAACTTGTAAGTACCTTAACCTTCCTTTTGTTATCGTAACGGGATCAACATCTTTATAAGTCGTCGCTTTTCCGAGGATTTTAGATTTATAAAAGCATGGGTAACTACTGTTAATTTTAATAAAGGTTTTTATATCTTTATTTTAAAGGATTCTTGAATAAGTGAACCAATGTAGCCAACAACTTCCATGGTACTTTGACTGGAATTACGCAATGACGATTTCGTGTGGCTAAAGGTGAAATATTATACACTTATAGTAATGAAACTTTCGTTACTCACGCACGCGGAAATAATTAATTGATGAATATTTATCTTTATGGAAATAGGGCCACTTTTAGTATTAGCATTAGTTACTTTGTCGTATACGCGTTCGAGGTTTTGGGATTTACGTAGGTATGTGTAGGTAGGTATTTAATAAGTAATTATTGAATGTAAGTACACCACGCTTTGGTTCGAAAAAACTAGTGACGATAAGAAGAAGAAGTTCATGAATACTTAGTATTTAGACAAAGAGTGAGTACTATCTTACCTCTTATAGTACTCTTCACAGCTAAAGAAGGCTAAACAGGTTTTCATATTAAATGCTCGCTTAGGTATAGAAGATGGCTTACTTATACAAATACAAAATACAACTACGGGTCCTACGAGTAATGTTATTCATGAACATACTACAGCAAACTTATTTGGGGTCTGTTACCAACAAACCTGAACCTCACTTTATCAATATCAACTAAGTAATTCCCCTCATGTCGGCCGCTGGATGTTTGAAACATGGTTTCCTTCCGCACCGGACAACGCGGTGACACACGAGCTTCCTGTTACTCGCTTTGTACATTTGCCACTTGAGAGAGCATTCTTTAGAGGTACTTACCACTTTTGAACGTAGGACCGGGATAACGTACCACGCAATTTGTAGGACGATATGACTGTGAAATTATATAAATCTTAACTAAGTAAAAAAATAATAATCAGCTGGTTAGTAATCATTTATGATGACCTCGTTATCGATACATGTTGGAAGGAGAGGACTCTTTGATCAAACCATAGATTTTGCAGGACAAAAATTTTTCGAATAATTTAGTAAATTATCTTGAGATTTAACAAAAAAAATCAGTTAGTAATAAATATTTGATAATCATAAAATCGACATATTTTATCCTTGCTTCCTCTGTTAGCTACCACAATAGAGAGTTTCGTATAGGAAATTGTTGGGCGTCTCATCAAAATGAAGCTACTCACGGAAAATTAGCTTGATAGTAATCAAAGGCAAAAATGGTACATGGATCCTGGACAAGTAAGTATGCAGTACAATAATGTGTCGGTATATTTGGAACGGGAAGAAATAGCTATATACGCACGATCTTTATTTTCATCATCGATAGACCTTCGCTTGAGCACGATTTCGCCTGGTGGTAAGCCACGATGCGGCACGAAGGTCTAGAAGACACCTATTTACTCTTGACTTGAAGAGGCCCAGATTGTAGTTTTCAGGAAAGACAGATGACGGCAAAGTATTCCAATCCTTGGCTGTACGCATTATAAATGTGGAAGCAAAGCGCTTTGTACGTACGAGTGGTAGACTGATCTTTCTTTATCGCGACGTATTTGACTGATATACATCTTATAGTGTGAGAATTCAATCATTCTTTTGTGAATTTCTGCATTGTTTCTAAATTGTCTGTTAAACAAAACGGGAATTGAATCGTTTCCTTCTCGTTATAACTTCCGCCCCACGTATAGAAATAAAGTTGTCGGGAACAAAGGAATGGGATAATTTATTCCCCGGGGGCGCCTGAACTCGCTCTGGATGGACCGAAAGGACATTCT
Organism: Lampropteryx suffumata; assembly: GCA_948098915.1. NCBI lineage: Eukaryota > Metazoa > Arthropoda > Insecta > Lepidoptera > Geometridae > Lampropteryx > Lampropteryx suffumata. The sequence continues at coordinate 5,680,053 of OX402546.1, forward strand.
TAGTCCGAGATCCGAGAATTGCTAGACTAGGTGTCATTACTTATAGTGCTGGACTTATTGCTAGAAGACCTTTCTTTGTGGCGTAGTGGGCTTGCCTGAAAGGCTGAAGGTTGCGGGTTCGATTTCCGCAGCAAGACAATTTTTTGTATGATCTGCAATAATCCGATATCTGACTCGAAACAAATATCAGTATAATAAAAATATTATAATAATAATGATGCCGGACATTTCGCACAGCATCATCTGGCCCCAAAGTAAGCAGAGCTTGTGTTATGGGTACCACATGACTGATATACTACTTACATACTTTTTTTTTGTAAATAAATACATAATTATACATAGAAACACCCAGACCCGAAACAAATACTTGCAGATCATACAAATATATAATGTATGTATATAAAAATAAAAGTTTAAAGTAGTATTCTTTGGGGTCATATGATGCCATGTGAAATGTTCATAATTAATTTATTAATTACAAAAACAAATTGACAGTTTAGTTCAAGTTCAGAAGTTATGAACTTGATATTATTTGCTCGGAAATCACAATATTATCCTTGTCTACATGCTTAAAGAAACAGGATAACCAAATAGGTACTTACCTAGCCAAACTGTCTTGAAATAAATAAATAATAAATAGATCCGGACATTCAACACAGCATCATCTGCATTTAACATCTGCATTCATCTGGCCCCAAAGTACGCTGAGCTTGTGTGACGTGTACCACATGACTGATATACTACTTGTATTGAAGTGAAAACTTCTTTAGCATCGTTGTGATTTGAAAGTCGGTGAAACAAAAAAGAGACAGACATATAAATTCATAAGATTTAACGTGGGAGAAAATGAGATAGGAAGCATTATACAGTGTTTCTTATATTTGTGGTTCTAAAATTTACGAAGGTTTTACTTCTACCACGTGTGAATTGCACATATGTTTTTTTTGAGTAAATACCCGTGACTTGCAGATCATACAAACATCAGTCACATATTGAAACATAATGAAACAACGGTTATCTTTTTGAAGCTTGCTTTATTCATATTGCTTTAGTTGTTAAAGGGTATATCTCTATCGCGTATTATCTCCTTTGAATTTTTACCTGACGTTTCGGTTACGTTGATATAATTGTGATCGCAGGCTGAATAGAAGCTTAGGGACCAAATCATGCTGTTAGTGTGGTGTGTCATAATGTGTACGCGGAAATTTTATAATCTGAAGATAAAGTACCAAGTTTCGTAAAACTGCCTTAACTACTCGGCGACAAATCCCTAGGCTACGGTTATTGCAACATTTCTAAAACGTCGGAGACAAATTGAATCACCATTAATACTAAAACAATATTAATTTTGATCGCCATAATTTAAAAATACTATGAGGTGATCATCACAGACCGTGAACATTATACAAATGAAACTGCCGGTTTTAAATTCCAGGATGAAAGCACTGATGACCTATTCAACTCTCCTATTCGCCAATTACGCCATTTCGTATTCAAACGGTTTGCTTCAAATAAGCATTGATTTACTTGAATATTCTATGTGTAAACAGGAACAGTATACTGTTGACAATGATAGCAAACATCTTTGATGGCATATATACGCATTCTCTTTCAAAAGTTTCAGGCGTTTACGCTGAAATATCTACCAGTCAGCTAAGTTCGGAAAATAAATGGACGAAGCACCGGCACTGTGTTGTTTTTCACGAATGAATATTATTAATTGTCTCGGGTCTGGGTGTTTATAAGTATTAGATATATTTACAAAAAATATATACCTATACACAAGCTCAGTTTACTTGAAGGCCAGATGAGTCTGAAATGTCCGGGATTATTGATTTATTATATAACGAAAGTTTATGTGAATTTTTGTTTGAGGCTTAATGATGTTGCAGCGGATTTATATGAACTTGGTATGGATGTTGTTTATGACCCTTTTGTAAGCATCACGCGTACGAAGCCGCGGGCAGAAGAGTATTTTAATATGGCAAGATGTTAGAATCTGAGGGCCTATTCTTGAAATCGATAAACAATATATCGGGACAATAATCGTGTAAAACCCTACTCTTAGCTACATCGTTTTGACTCGTTTTAAGCGATGGAACGACTGACATTGATTGTCACTATTTTTGACAATCAATGCCGTAATCCTTCACAACAGACGATTTAATAGTTTCAATTTGCTAACAAAATAACTGTCAATTCGTCTGAATTCGACGCATTTATCAACTTTATTGTTTCGATATATCGAAATCGGCTCGCAGAGTAAACGCCCGACTACTCTTCGACGTTCCGACTGTTACGTCTGTCAAAAGGTACGAAAGGATTGCATCTCACCAATTACGTTATTTGGTATTCAAAGCGGATTGCTTCAATTGATAACTGGGGGAATATAGCCAGATGTGTTGTACGGATTTCAAATTGATTTTATGAGCAAATCACGTACTTTTCGAAGACCAGACTTTTATTTTTAATTAGTGTTGTGTATTTTTGCAGTTCGATACTGATTTTTGGGTTCATAATCGTAAGACAGTTGCAGTCAGAAGTTTTCGTATAATTTTAGATATTATTGACATCATATGAGTCCATTGCAAGCCCAACGTGATACCAAAGATATCGCTATGTAGTAACAGATTTTGTTCTCTGAATGAAATATGAACTATATCTAAAAATAACTATAAACATGACTTGTTAAGCATTTAATCATCTTATTTTTCTTGATAGTTTTGTGACAAAACGAAACTGGAAGTAATTATCATACAATATGCAATTTTTGGCGATTATTTAAATGAAGTAATCCGTGTAAACTTTCTTTTATTGTCCCTCCCGGACCCGTCTGCCATAAAAACGTCTACTGCAATGGGGTGAACAAAAAACGAGAATTTACATAATACCACGGTCTCAATCTAGGCTCGGAGAATGAAAAATTGTGTAATCATAAAACATGAAGTGCCCTCCCCTAACTACGTGATTCTTTTCCTTTCACTGATCCGGCTGGACTTATTAAAATTTACGTTTTCCTTTCCAGTTTTATCAGAGCTTTTTATGATATTCTAAAACTGTAGCAGAATAAAGATTTTTTTGCTATAATCATAAAATGCCAGACATAGCACAAAGACGAAAACTTTCTGCATACGTAATCGGCAGAGACGTCATGCATAAGGTTTTATAGAAGCTCTACCATGAAAGCGCAAATATAATTTTAAAAGTTTCAGCCACTATGGTTTTGTAATCAGTTACTAATAAACACTTATTTTCTGTTTTCGTAATATTTTATAACCAGTTTTTATAATGAGAACCTCTTATTAATGTATGGTCTCCTGACACTCTGGACAAATCCAGTTGATTAGGTTATGTTAGAGTATAAAAAACAACGCGCAAGGCGAGCGAGCAAAGCGAAATGGCAGAAAAAAACCTTTATTTATCGCTTTATTAAATTAAAATTAACAAAGGGTTTTATAACGCTACTCACTTAGCTAACGAACTTAACCTTTTCCTGTTTCGAGGTAAATGACAAAGGCTTTGTCATCCTCCCTCTGTGAACTCGTGACTCTTTCGGCAGCTTGTAAAACTACTTTTATGTAAAACTACGTAATGTTTTCACTGTCGGAACTTTCTGCTCGTATTTTGTTACAAATAAAAGCCAACGTACGTAGTACTTAATATTTGTAATAAGATAGAATCATCTTAACTCCAATAAACTCCAAATTACTTATTTAGGTAGGTATCTAGTTGTCCAAGAACTTGAGCTTCCTCAAGACAATCAGATATTTTGTTAAGTGAAGGCATTATTAAACATGTTTGAACCATACATTTATTTGTGACTTATCTTATCACCTTCTATTGCTATTTCGTCGATCTTGTTTTAGTTCTAAATATTACTTCGATACTTTGTATTATAAAACGTCTTAGTTCTACATACTAAGTTTGTTACTCGTTTGGAGAATTTACGAGCACGACTGTACCTACATACACGGTTATATTTTTTATGGCAAGATTTATAGAATATTGATGCATGAACCATGCAGACGTGTCTTAGCTGTGGATGAGGAAAATTTTATAGATTTCAAGTTGTGTTTCATTCAGTTGTCAAATTGACTCATCTAGAACACTCCACACTCTATATGGCACACGCCATAGGTCTAATAAAGCCAGTTTGCGTGAGAAACACACGGCCACCCACCCGCGAAATAGGTAATTCCCTCGACTATTAAACTGAAGAAATGGGATTCCGGGTGTTTCACGTTCGAACGTAAACCCTCTGCTAAATAAACTTTTTATGCGCTTTGTTGCATAAGCAGAGATTATTTCGATGGTTGATTGGATCACGTACGTGATATGACTGTATCCTGATATCAATAATGCCTGTAGAGCTATTACGTAAAATTTGCAGTAGTTACAGCAATAGCAACGTGACAACAATATCTGCGAAATCAGCTTGTAGTCATTAAAAATCACTTAATGTGGCCAGCCGCTGCATATCATTCGTCTGTCGCCCTCCCACAAGTGAAAATAATAAATAAATAAATAATTTGGGACATTTCACACAGCATCATCTGGCCCCAAAGTAAGCAGAGCTTCTGTTATGGGTATCACATGACTGATATACTACTTATATACTTTTTTTTGTAAATACATACATATTATACATAGAAACACCCAGACCCGAGACAAATACTTGCAGATCATACAAACATTTGTCCCGCGGCGGGAATCGAACCCGCAACCTTCTGCGTCTCAGCTGGACCTTACCCTACAGCAACATATATACTAATACCAGAGATATTAGCGTACACAACGTGTGTATGACAGCAATGATCGTGCAATTCACACCTATTGTGAATGGACGGAGACGGCCGGACATGGTCATCAGATTTTTAGATCTTTGGATTAAAACTTCACCTCACCGTTTTCAGTCCAGCTGCTTTGGAAATGTAACTAAAGATACTACACTATAACAGGGTTCATTGCAAGAGTACAAGGATGCAGTCTCACTGAAGCGGAACAGAGAAAGGTGGTGTAAAATCGATAGAGTAGAGGCTTATACCTAGTCGTAGGTGTAGGATGATATATTTACAAAGTCCTAAGCTTGGCTAAATGTTATCCAACGCGGCAAAGTAGCACGCATTTCGGAATGATAGTGTTATAATCCTTTGCAGGGTAACACGTTTCAGGCGGTTTACGGTCAAATATCCGGCTGAAGGGTTCACTCGCTAACAAAAAGCGTTTACACAAACGACAAAGTTAGGATAAATAAGTAAGTACACAACTACAAAATGTTACCCTCAATCTTACTTAGGTATTTACCGTTCGATCAACGTAGGTAAATAAGTATGCAAAGAGAAAAACTCCTGAGATTCGATTTACAGTCAGCCTGTACTTTAATAAATAATTACTCCTAGGGGGATTATTTACTACCCCTAAGGTTGTAATTATTTTTTAAAATTATTTCTGAAATTTCTGAAAAATTTATGATATCTTTTATGGGCTCGAATTTTATCAATGAAGTAGATTTTCGTTTTAGTTTTTAAAGAGTAATTATTTATTACTGATTTATTATTATTACTTACATAAACATATTTGCATGAGTGCGATATACTGCAATACATAAAGCTGCAATGCACGGAGCTGTTCAAAGCCTACGCAGAGAAAACTTTTTCAAAGCTCACAGTAAATTCAATACTCAAATAGCTACAAAACCTCAAAACAATCACAAAAGCCGTTGATAGCAACTCAGCCTCCAACGTTCGAAGTTAAACAGTCCACAAATGGAACTGAGACACGAACTAATGAGAAATAAATATTGTTTTAATATCGTTGGAATGTATTTTATTATGCAAAGCGCGCTTGACGCCTCCTTCTTTATCACGAGTCGGAATAGTTTATACGGGCTAGTTTTCATTAAACTATGAAAGCTGCTGCTTTTCGTAACGTTTTTCTGTTTAAATACATAGTACATTCTGTTAAGTTTATGTTAAATACATAGCTTTGCTCGGTATAAAACACGGATAAAACGACGTTTTCTAAAAATGAAACCTAGCTAGATAGATTTATCGCCCCCGAAACCCCCTGCATACTAAATTTCATGAAAATCGTTCGAGCCGTTTATACTCGTAACATAGATAGTTTACAAAAATATTCTCGGCGTCTGGTAAAAACATCGCCTGACCCAAGAACTGGCTCCTTTCTCACCTAGCGTATAAGCATTGCCATTCAATGTGGTAATTCCGCCAGTGTCTTGGAAACACTGCAGTCTAACAGTGATCTGGATCAGTTAAGGTATGTATAGATCGTTTTAAACGATCTTAACTGTTTCACATGTAAACAGTTGAGTTGTAAATTCAACTGAGTTGTAAACTCAACTGTTTCTTCTAATATTATTCTGTACGTTTCTGTAATTATAAGTTAACTGTTAAGTAGATAGTTTAGCAAGCGTTGTCTCACCGTAGTATCGCTCGACAACTTAACCTGAGCCAGTCCTGTCTCTTGTACACCTTGAGACCGGACAGTCTCAAGGTGTACAAGAGACTCAGGGAGACTGGTATCTTAGTCTGGAGACCAGGATCTGGAGGACGGCGATGCACTACGTCAAGAGATGATCGGTTTATTGTCACCACTTCAAACAAAGATTCAAAGAAGTGAACCCCAAAAAGGCCAGCCACGGGATTCAAATTATCTCCAGCCCACCGACAAGCCCGGTTTCAGTTTGCTCGCGATCACTTAGATTAGGATATGGAGCAATGGAGTCGAGTCCTGTTCTCGGAAGACACCTACATGGTAGCGACCGTCAACTTATAGCCTATAGGAGACCGGAAGAGCGATTCGCACAATGCTATTTTGCGAAAACAGTGGCATACGGAGGTGGGTCTTGTATGATGTGGGCGGGGATTTCTATTGAAGCAAAAACGGAGCAAATTTTCATACCTGGTGACGGTCGGGGAGGTGGTCTAACCGCAGAAAGATACGTCAAAGATATTCTTCTAGGCCATGTGCTCCCATACCCCGGGCTTATTGGCGAAGATTTCCTGCTAATGCACGATAATGCCCGCTGCCACACCGCTGCAGTGACTATACAGTACCTGGATGATGTCGGCATTCCCACACTAGACTGGCCAGCCCTCAGTCCTGACTTGAACTAAATCGAGCATATGTGGGATGAGCTAAAACGGCGGGTACGAGAAAGATATTTAGCTCCGGTGCCGATAGAAGACCTGAAAACTGCTTTAGTAAAAGAGTGGCAGGAAATCCCACAGTATTCCATCAGGAAACTCATTAGGTCAATGAAAAACCGATTACAAGCGGTCATTAGGGCCAGGGGAGGGTAACACAAAATATTGAGAGGGTTTAACACAAACATTGAAAATGAATATTTAATTTTTCATATTACTGCCATTAGACGTCCACAACTATGACCTATTGCAATAATTCCCTAAATTTAGGTAAGAAATTTATTTGATTTTAAATGTTCTTTTTATCACTTGAAAGCTAACAAATTTACCTTTTAAATTATACACTACAATTTCATAGTTCACTGCATAGAAATTGTAAAAATTAGTCTTGAACAACTGGCCATTAAGTGATTCCAGTTTAAAGCTTGCAAGTGTAGTACTAACTGCGAACTTCTTTCTAATATATAGCAGTAGAATTTTACCAGCAAAACAAAACTATGCGTATGTATGAGAGAACCTACAAAATAGAAAATAAAAATACCTCTTGGGCGTCCCTTGAGAGATTATACTTCAGGTGGTTAGCGAAATTGTTTTTGCTTTAGGTACTTACTCGGGAACTCCCTATCCGCAACCATTTATCTAGCTAGACTTATATTCCTGAAATGACTACCAACGAAATGGAAATAATATCAAACCTCTTTAACTTACAAGCTTTTTTAACATTGAGGTTGAATGCTTCTTTTCATTATGTATATGGCCAGTTATAAAATTTCTTGAATGTACTTTGTTCGAATTTCAAAAACGATAGAGCATCCCAAGTATCTAATATTATGTTAGGTCTACCAGCTGCAACCAGCCACCTGCTCAACTACTTTCCCCACCTGCCATTTTATTTTAAGCCCAGCTTAGAATAAGCTCCGCTTCAAGCTTTTCTGAAAATATTTGTTGGGTCTCTTTTGTAACTTTCTTATTATTTAAGGGAGCTGTCGTAAGTGGAAGAACGTGTACTTACCTAGCTCCAGTTTTTTTACATACTTAGGTGTTTAGAATAGAATAGATTAGAATAGACATTTATTTGGTTCACACACAAAGAAAAGAAAGTACTGGCAGTAAAAAATTAATAAAACTAAATAGTATAAGTACCTATAGGCACCCACCTAGGCAGATGGGTATCCAAACACTTTACACTTTTGTTTCGAGTTAGGGAGTTATTGTTTTTTTTGGACTTACTACTTGCCGAATATTAATACTTACACTAGTTTTAATATATTGTGTAGACTTATTGGAGCATTAAATTAAAACCCTTAGTGGTTTTATGTGCTATATTTACAAATTTTTACAGTAAACTTTTTTATAAATAAATAAGTAAAACAAAATGTGGAGTGAGTATACATAAACTTATGATGAAAAGGCATTTGTTTTGGCATGTGACGGAATTAATTTTTGTTCCAAATAATCATAGATATTGATATTTTTTAAGTTTTTATACCATGGTCTGATCAAGTGGCTGTCGGCTGTTAACTAATCAAAAACTGACCTCGGTTTGATACGTATGTCTCTTTGTACTAAATCATTGATTTTTAATAGAGGGTTGATATTAATCTATTTTATGATATTCATTATTTTACCAGATTCACTTATAACTGAGTTATTTTTAAATAGATGGTTATAGATGACGAAATTAATACTACTGACTGTATGATTTTTTATTTCGCTGTGTATTTTAAATGTCTTGTATGAATAAGGTGCGTTCGTCCGGCAAGCCCTATAACCGACTTCTAAATGTCACTGTCAGAGAAATTTGATATGTCTAGACGTCAAGTAAACACTGTTAAGGAATGTTTGAGAACTCGGCTGAATACTTCAAACAAGGTGCTTTGAAATCAAGATAAACATCAGAAACTATTCATAGGAGAACGCTTCACTGTGTAATTATGACACTAGCAGAATCGCGGAACAGCTCCCAAAATAAAATACGTATGAGTATTATGACGATTATGCATGCAAAATGTCCTAATAATGGAGGTTCCAAGTTAGGGAACTTGGCGTGTTTAAAAATATGAAAAGGTAGCCGTGTTTTCATAATGGTACAAAATATAACTTAGGTATGCGTATAAGTAAAGCAGTATACTTATTATGAACTTTCAAAAGATAACATAATTCTTAACTCTTGAAAACTCTGGTCACCAACAAGGGAATATGAAATGAAAGTTACATTTATAACATGGTAGAAACTCGCAAGACAGCATGTCACAACCAGATAAAAACTTTGTAGAACAGCCAGCCAATCTGGCAGAGATACATCCACCTTAAGTATTAGGTTATAAGAGTTATATTTGACTGGTAGATTCACCGTCTCGGAAGCTTCTCGCTTGAAAACTCTGACGTGTTTATTATTTAGTTGGATTTGCAATTCATGAGTCAGGGAACGTAACAAGTTTGGAGCTCTCTTATAGATCTTGATTGCGTCACGCTATTTCCATGGACATTTTTACGTTTATTTTATCCAGTCTTGGTCACCTTGATTGAGCTCAACAACACCTATTTCGACGCAACAGGGAGCAGGTTAAGGCTCTGAAAAGGACTTAGTAGCCTCTGGTGAAGGAATCAGAATCCAGACTATGTGCTTGGCCAGACTGCAAACGCGGGCGCGGGGCGGGCGCGACGCGGCAAACTCAAACATATGAACTTCATTTGAGTGTCCGTAGTGGACACGCGGGTGCGGGGCGGACGCGGGAAGCGGCGCGGGCTACTTGGCGCGGGAAGCGCGCGGGCAACTCACGCCATACCTCGTTCATACAAGTGGTCGCAGTGAGAGCGTGGCGCGTCAAGCGGCAAACTTCGTCTTCACAAATCAATGTAGAAGTATTAATATTCAAGCACGTCATATTGAAACAACGTCAATACATTTTAAACGCAACCTAAATTTATTAAAGCAGTGCACAACTGTGGGTTCAATAAGCGGGTCGGAATCGTCTTAACTTAAACTTTACTTGTTAAACCTAGCAGTTTACGTGATTTACTTTAAATATACTTTAACAGCGTTTGTGACCCGGTTTTATTTAAGCACTCAACTACTAATAACTTCAACGTTTAATCATGTGCAGTCTAGCTGACTGTACAATCTAGATGGAACGAAGTCCCTTAATTTTTTTTATATAAAACTAACTGACCCGGCAAACTTTGTACCGCCTCAGAATCAATAAATAAAAAACAAGCATTTTTTTCATATTTACTCACCTTTTAAACCTTCCCTGGACTACGACAAACATTTCAACACCAAAATCAGCTAAGTCAGTCCAGCCGTTCTCGAGTTTTAGCGAGACTAACGATATATAGATGATGACCTTTCATTATAACATAATATGAATACACAAACATAGTCATATATATATATATATATATATGGGAAATATGTACATATATGTGGGAGACTAGTTATCGGTCTCCTTCATTCTCCCTTTCTCTTAATGTAGATGAATTAATAAGTGCTATTCAAGCACGACCTGCACTATGTATGTCGAAACAACGTCAATACAAAAACATTAAAATTAATTTAAGATTGTGGAATGTAATAAAATCAAAAAACTTTGGAGGTTGCTCTCGCAATTTTTCATTTTATTTAAAAATTGCCATTTAATGTAAGAATTTTCTAGTAAAAAAAATACAGTTGAATAAAGAACCTCCTCCTTAATAAGAAAATAAGTATTTTTCATCCATATTATTTTTTGACAATCACTGCACACGACAACACGCGGAACGAAGCCACGCTCCACTGCGACCAGGCACAAACGCGCGCGTTGCTGCACCCGCGCCGCTGCCCGCCCCGCGCTGCCAGTCTGGCCAAGCCCTATAACAAAATAAAATATGTGGTTTTTTTAGATAGATAGATAGATTAACACTTTATTGTACACAAAAAGAACACAGAAGAAATAATAGAAATAAAATTGTACAATAGCTAGCTAGATCGAATTATCGCCCCCGAAATCCCCTGCTTACTAAATTTCATGAAAATCGTTGGAGCCGTTTCCGAGATTTAGAATATATGAATACAATATGAATAGAATATATGAACAGTATATGAATTTACAAGAATTGGTCGTTGAAAAGTATTAGATAATAATAATCTATTTACTTTCATTCGTTCTTGGCGGTATGGTGATTGTGTGTGTGTGTTGGGTATGTGTGTTGGTAACTATGAAAACATTGTAGGTACATAATGAAATCAGGTTTTGGGTCACATTTTGATCGAGAGAAGCATTTTAGTATAGAGCGCTTTCGTACTTTGAAGAGTACCTATAGACTATTCTGCCCTAAACTATGAGGAAGGTTTACGATTGGCCTATAAATTCTTCTCAACTATTACCTAAATGTCCAAATTATATTTGCCTCAGTGCTTTTCGTATAGAATAATAATAATAACGCATGTGGCGTCTCCAGATTGTCTGTATAGTCTTGTCTTCTACAGATGTAATCCCAAAACAACTATTGCAATCCTTTGATCGGTTAAATCTCCCAAAACATACATATGCTCTTCTCCAGAAGGCTGTTGAATATTGAACACCTGCAGAATAGTTAGGAAATTACTGCGGACTGACCTGCAGGATGAAGGAATTTCAACCTTAATTAGGTAGGCACTAATGTGCACTTGGCTTGCATCTCGGTTAAACCGTAAAACGGAGTACAAAAAGTATAACATAAAAATAATAAAAAAACTTTATTGAGAACACTTAAAAACAAAACTTAAGAAACTTGAACCTAAGTACATAATTGAATAGTGTCCTACAATCGTCGGTCTTATCATGGTTACGATTTCTACCAGACAATCGTGTAATGTGTAAAAAAAACTATGCCATCGACAGCGAAGCCGAACGGTTAAGAACTGTGTCTCGGGGTAGTTTCTATTCCTATCGCCCAGCCTGACTATCTCATGGCAAGCTTTGGGTTTATGGATTTGGATGCTGTTTATTGGGGATAAAATCTCTTGGCGGACGTGCCATTATAAGTATATATATTATGTAGATGTACCAGTAAAATGGTGTAAGTCTTCGTATTTGACTATGTATGTATGTGTATGTACAGAGATTGTTACATAAGATAAGACCGCCCATTGCAGTACTGACTAGCAAAACATTGTTTTTCTACTAGTCCAATGTATTTATGGTGTGTATGAAGTATTTTCTATCTTTTCTATCAATCTATGTATTAATTGGATGAGTAAATGTAAATTAAAATATTTAAAAATAATTAAGTTCAATAAACTAACTACCCCGTATAATAATGTAAATTAACCTAATTCTTATAAAACTAACTGGATAATATATGCAAAAAATATAATAAATAATTCTGCCGGCCCCGGTCATCACCAGATGGATGCGTGCCCAGAACACTGGCAGCAGTGCCTCGTGGCATTGCTACTTCGCTTGCCGAAATAGAAGCCAGCATTCCGGTCACAAAAACATTCTTGACTAGACCAGATTGAACAAAGTTTGACCGCTACAAAATACTCGTAGGTCGGGTAACAAAAATAAAAGGCTTTACGCAAAACATCACATTCAAAAGGTTTTATTATCTCCAACAATGAAAGGGCGCTATACGAATAGGGTTTTCATAGCTTCCGCAATAAAATGACGATATACATACTAGCAGAATAACCGAATGGCAATAGCAGAAGAAATAAAACTGCCATCTGCTTTCAGACACATCTATGTGTGATCTTTATGTTGCTTTTGTGATCACTTTTCGCATTCGACATTCGCATTCGACATTCGCTCTTCGCTTTCGACATCTTTTGTATAAAGCATATGCCGTGTTAGAATATTGTCTTATAAGACTACTATACTATACTATCCGGCGCAGTGGGGGAAGGACCGTCTGAGACGCAGAAAATTTGATTCCCGCCGCGGGACAAACGTTTGTATGATCTGTAAGTATTTGTAGCAAGTCTGGGTGTTTTTCTATGAATATTATGTATCTATGTACATAAAGTAATGTATCAGTCATGTGGTATCCATAATACAAGCTCTGCTTACTTTGAGGCTAGATGTTGTGTGAAATGTCCGGCATTATTTATTATTATTATTTTTAACGTATAATCCATCGATATTATACTAATAATATACTAAAGACATGAGTAGACATTAACAGACATTTATGCATACATGTTTTGCGTCTCGGTATAATATGTATGTATTTACAAAAAAAAGTGTATAAGTAGTATATCAGTCATGATATATACACAATTAATATATATACAATTACTTATTATTCTACTTATAACACAAGCTCTGCTTACTTTGCTGCCAGATGATGCTGTGTGAAATGTCCCCATTATTATTATTATTATGTTATGTTCCTTGGCCTTTAAAATACAAGTTACAAACTTAGTTGAGATGCACATGGAACGTAGTTTTATTTTCTTCTAAAACTGTAAAAATGTCAGTTCTATATCTCTTTATGTATGTACCTAAAACGAAGTAAAAAGGCTGTATTGTTTTCATTTAATTATTATCATTTAGTAACCTAAGTTTACTTTATTAACGTTATTATTATTATTATTCTGCCGTGACTATAGCAGTCACTGTGAGAATATATAAATAGCTGAGAGATTAAAAATAAATTATATTCGAAATAAATAATACAACAACGTAAGTTGTAATAAAGATATACATAAAACAAATAAATGACTTACATATAATAAATGAATTCTGACATGTAAACGGGGCATCAGAACCAAACAACCCGGATTTTTACTGATCAATTAAAATACATATATTTAATTCGTTTTAGGGTTCCGTACCTCGAAAGGAAAAAACGGAACCCTTATAGGATCACTTTGTTGTCCGTCCGTCTGTTTATTTAAAGTAAATTTAGGTTTAAAAAGCCGAAAGATACTTCAGTTATATGATAACTTCTATTTGATTAGGTACTTAGTAAAAATTTCGGAGCAGTAGATCTAATTTTTAAGTTTCCGAAGCCCATTAAGAAACCCTTAGTATTCTTCATGTCCGTCTATCTGTCTGTCTGTCTGTTCACTTCTAATCATAACTCGAACTCGAGTTATAATAAGTCTTAGTCCAAGACATCCAGAGCTGAATGGTTTCCGCTATTGGGCCGCTGGTGGGGCCTTCTTGCGTGACGGGTGGAGGCTGCTAATCTGGTTGGATTAGAAGCCTCCACCCGTCACGCAAAAAGGTCTTCCAGGAAGAGCAGAAGCTCACTGACGCTCCGGCGCAGGCCTCTAGGTGTCTTTGATGTATCAAGATATTGAGCTCAGACTATTATAGTAATAAAATTTCACAGTAGTAAGTATTTTATTACCGCATCTTATGATAGGTCCTCGAGATGTATCAAGGTTTTCGATTCAGATTTCGATTCGTTTTATTAATAGTAATATGATTTCGTCAACTTTTATAGACTCTAGTGTTACCCCTTTACTAAACCACTATTAGGGGGGACCTGAAAGTTTTCAAAATTGTAGTTTAGTAAGGCTTAACTAGATTAAGAGCAACAGTCTGATTTGTAAATAAAATCTATGCTAGTACCATACTAAATTCATTGATTTGCTAACTACATAGAGCAAGTGAAATTACTGGGCAAAAAGATTAAAGAACTTAAGTCTAGGGCCGGCAACAACAGTGTGATACCTCCTGGTATTGTGTGCGGCATAGATTACGATAACCACATACCATATGGAGGGTCGTATGCTTGTTGTAGATAATAACAATAATATTAATGTAATAATAATAATGCCACACAACATCATCTGACCCCAAAGTAAGCATACATGTAAATACAACATATTATACATAGATGGTGTTAAATTGGTTTGGAACCTGACCACTAGCCATTCTTGACTTTACTGACATCGGAAGCCTTCATTGTACGAAACGCTTTTGACCAATTTATTTATCACAAATCCACTAGAAAGAGTGGCAACGAACAGAAATACGATGGATATGCCAAGCAAAGGTCACAAATAAAAATAAACTAATATCTCGATAGCGTAGGAGGTTCTGTTATAGACCTCTTTTGTAGTTAAATGGAATAGTGTTATTCTTGGCAAGCTAGCCTACTCTCGAGAAAGATTTACATTATAATAACCAGTATTTCAGGGCTTTTAGTATGCAGATAATTACAGCATTGTTTAGTATTATTGTGCACGAAATTTCATAATTGTGGGGTGTAATATACTATGGCACCACTCTTCAATAGTCTCATAAAATAGGTCGGGTTATATTGGATTAAGGGATTTAAATACATTTCTTAAACTATTTGTTGGTTATTGTTGAAAATTTGAGCACAGAGGCTCGACACTCTAGTTATAGGCCAAATTCCATCTTTGTCACTTGTCTAGTGCTCGGGTAAACTGACCTTAAAGTTTTAGCCATAGTCAGCAGAAACATGAATATCTCGAAAGTACTTGTATGCACAAAATTGTTTTATTGTGCGCAATCGTACACAATTATAAGCCTTCCAATCTACTTATTAGTTTTAAGCTACGTCCATTATTTTGAAAAACGTTTCTCTATCAAAACCTGTGTTTTGTCCATAACTTTTTTTCCTGCTGACGCACAATTATGAAATTTCGTGCACAATTATCTAAATAGGGTTTTCAACCCTGAAAATCATCAACAATTTGCTATCGTAATTTGACGACCTCTGTGACGCAGTGGGAAAAGGCCCGGCTGAGACGCAAAAGGATGCGGGTTCGATATCCGCTACGCGATCAGAAACAATGCATTCGTGTTTCTCGATCTGTCATTTCACGGCCGCTACACGACGAGCGTCGCATCTTGTAAAACTGCAGTTTCCTTGATCCCTATAATCAAGGAGAATCCGAGCTCGAGCTAGTTAAGGCAAACGGATTAGGAAAATTGCTTTAATAAGGGACAAAAGAAGTTTCTTCTTGTAATACTTTCAGTGGTTTCTCCAATTAGATGGAATTGCTAGGATTGTAAGCTAGGGCCGAGCTACATTATTTAGGGTCGTTCAGCATCGCACTTTACCTAATTCTCGAAATCTTTTCAACCTGAAAGCTTTCTTTTTTTATTTCTGGTTAAAAAGAAAAGGACTAGAAAGTTTTATAGTAAAATGGAAACTAAGGCGACTAAATAGTTTATAATTCATAATTTATTAATAACAGGTTTTATTTATTTGCTAAGTCCGCTACCATTTGGTAAAAGGCAGTATTTTCTAACCAACTGATACATTTATAAAAAGGCCACTTTACACAATAGTAATCCAATATATACGTCACTGTGGTATATTAATTAATTAAATTTATGTCATATTATTAATTCAGATATATTGTAAAAACATTTAACTTGTAACCAGGACTTAAGTTCCATAATAAATTTATTTTATAAAATCAGTAGTTATAGACTTTCCCGCATATTACATATCTACTATTCACATATATACATATGTATACCTACACGTCCTTGGAACTTAAGGCAATACAACTCTAGTGCGAACCGTACCTAAACTCGAGCGGCAACGAGCGGACCGCGGATCAAACTCACCCTGATGAAGATTCTCTAGATGAATCGAAACAGTGTCGGTGCCTCCATCGACAAAATAATACGCGAGTAAAGCCCGTGTTTATCAAAAGGTACATAATACAAGTCTAGGTTTATTGTGCTTCTATGATATACCTCACTAACCTTTCAGTTGATTGTGCTTTCTTACAAACAAAACAGACTCCAGGATATACAGGTAGTGTGAGAAGATTAAAATGTTTAAAGAAGGATTAACATCTTTTTCGCTGTAAATCTTTATTAATTTTAACATTTAATCTATAAAAGAGAACTTTTTTATTGCACCCTTGTATAGAAATAGGCATCTCATATTATGAAGGTACTTTACAGAATGACCCGAAAACATTACTTACTCTATATTATGTTATCGTTAGTAGGATCGAAATAACGTGTGCTCAGCGGGATCCTTCTCTACCAATTTGACACAAAGCTCAAGCTTACCATGACAAAGACAAAGTGGTCTTGACGATGGTTTATTTATTTGGAACAACGAAAATTGTCAAGTACATTTGAGTGGCGTAGACGCCCTTTAACTTGTGGTTTTCCTCCTCGAATTCCTTTTTAATGATTCAATATAAATGTACATAAAATATTATATTTTAAAGACATATACATAGCCATAGTCATAAACATAGACGCTCATTTATTTGTTACATTTTTCTTTTTGTACTGTTTGTGTACTTGAGCACACAAACAGTACAAAAAGAAAAATGTATTACAAAATATCAGACATTTTTATTACAAATTGACATACATAATAACCATCAAGTATGGTTGTTTTAACATTTACCATATTGACATTTAAACAAATACTTACTTATTTATCTTCTGTATGACATGTTTGTATATCATCATATTTTATTGAAGTATTTCGTAACTTATACCTGATTTGGAATTCAATTTTTCTCAATCACATTCTGCAACACCCTCACAGGGTACAATGTAACTATACTTACAGCAATTTATGTTCGACCAAAGCTGAACGTATATTGAAGCATAAATAAATGAAATAAAATTAGAATAAATAAAAGTCTAGAGAGTATGACATGTAGATGTGCGCCACAGTAACAAAAGGTCGACTCAGCATAATATGTCTCGTCACTTGGAGATATCTAGGCGCTGGTATTCTATCAAAACCTTTAGCCGAAAGACCCTGTGAGATATTTTTGTGGAGTGTTGTGTAGATCTTATAATAATGAGTAAGAATAGTAGTACAATAATATAGTATCTTTGAGAGATTAACAAAATAAATACAGAATAAAATAAAAATGGTACTTACAGCAATACACTCAGCTATGTAATTATTTACTAATTCATATATATATATTGCTAATAATCTATCGGGTTGGTAATTTTCGCTGAACTATATACATGTACATAACACTTCGAGTAAGGATTTCTACGTGAAACTGATCCTAGATGAGTGCTGCTTGGAGACTGATGATGGAGTCGACAGCAATAGTCTTTAGATTATTGGGGTTAGTCCCCCTGCTGACTTACAGAAGAGCTGGCAATAGAGAAAGAAAACTTGAAAGAAACCCGGCTCGGTGCCAGCCGTTATGCACCTGCAACCGAACCGACACCGATTCGTCTTTCCTGCGGGTCTTGTTGGCAAGGTCGAGAGGTTAGTGTAGGTACCTGGGAAGACCTGGGCTATCAAACAGAATCCCAGGCAGAGTGACGTCAGTGAAGAAGAAACTTCACCCACCTCAGCTTGCTGGATTGGATCCATGAACGAATGTTTTCAATTACAATTAACTGCTCTGTAACTTTACTGACGCCACCTAAATCATCTTCAACAGATGAATGAAGGCCAATGATGATGATTGCTAATAAAATATTAAGTATAGAATTTATACAATTTAGATAATTGTTTTTGTATAATATGTCAAAAATATATTCAAAGGCATTGTTATCAAATTTATTAAACTACCTCTAAACCAGTTGTGAGGTCGGTATTTTTAACACTGGAACAATTGAATAATATCACTCTCGGAAAAACACAAAAAAGATTGCTTCTTTTTCAAATTGCGTTATAAACCAAACGAGGCACGAGACCAACAAAACGGACGTACTAAATGCACTCATTTAGTAAACGCACTTAATTTAAGGGCGTTTTCAACTATAACGCAACTACTTTTTTTAAATGCGTGAGTCGATTTGTTTATCTACAAGTATATCCGACTCTTAACAAATGAATCAGTTAAGTCTCTTAAGCTGGATATTCTACAGTTGCAATTGTAAAGTACTTCAGCGTAATTTTTGACAGTTTTGACAAATTCTACGAGTTAACATTACTTCAAAGGAAACACTATCAATCGGTTTCAAATTATGGAATAGGGGGCGATGTCTGAAAACGTTAGCTAACGTGGCACCGCACCGGTAGTAATTTCCTGTATCTACTCTACACTCTACCATCGCAGGAGATGGGGTAAATTGAACGTCGTTGCTGTGGGATGACGGCACTCGCCTCGCTGCGCTGTCTAATCTGAAACCTTATTATAACTCAACTCGATGCTCCTATTCCCACGTCTGATATTTTATCGACCAATATGATATAACATCAGATGTAGATGTGTTCCCGGATGTAAAATATAGTTTACGCTCAGAATCTCAACATATTATAAATTCCGCCGTGTCTGTCTATCTGAACGCGATAAAAACCGAAACGTTTTCATACGATTGCGCAGTGGCTCATGAGGAAGGTTTAGGTTTTGTGTAAATTGGCTAAAACATGACGATGATTGTCTGTCAGTAATAAATAAAATACATGTGAAACAGTAAAGCTATCTAAGGACTGTTTAAAATGATTTAAATATAGCTCAACTTATCAGGATTCCAGAGGGCAGGATCCCTAAGACGAAGTTAATGAAAGTTCTAATGTGGCTGAAATCTATATAATAAAAATCTATTGCTGTTCGTTAGTCTCGCTAAAACTCGAGAACGGCTGGACTGATTTAGCTGTTTTGATGTTGAAATGTTTATTGTAGTCAAGAGAAGGTTTAAACGGTGAGAAAATTTGTGGCATTGCAACGCATGACGAGTACAGCTAGTGTTAAATAAAAATTTGGTAATATTTTACCTACAGTACAGTATCTGAGTGCCCGTCGCGTTGATGGTTTGGAGTTGAGTTGAGTCGGTAACTGGCTACACTCAGGGGTCACGAAATATAAGTGTGAATGAAATTTTGCTGAGTGGTGTCTTTTTTTCAGTTTTTTGCTGTCATAGTATTTAATCATTATAAATAATAAGTAACCAAGTTTATCTTTTTGTGTATAATATTTTTATAATATCTTTTTGTGAATAATATTTAAATGTATGTGCCTTTCTACCCCATGAATCTGCGTAGTATAATATAATGCAATGGGGATGTCAAAGTTTCTACAAAGGCGGAAGGTCGTAATACAATTCCTAATTATTATTAGCAGACTTGAATTGACTTTTATATAAAAAAAGTATTACATGCCTTGTGTGTTAAAACACAGTGAATATTTCTGTTATGAAATATCAGAAATATCACCAGTAACGCGGGTGTGCTTGTTGTCGTTTGTCATAGATGTCATCGCGGTTATGGCGCGTGATTTGATATTTTTATTTTAATGGCGTTCATTTTCATTGTGCCACCAAGTTGCCCGCTTCACCCTTGAACTTTTAGCAGGCGCACCCAACACGGGCCACCTCTTTCTGGGACTTTAAAAATAATTTACTTTTGGAAATGGATTGATTCTTCTTCTTCTTCTCTTTGTCATTTTTTTTCTTTATGAAGGTTCTTTGCATTTTTGCTGATGTGATTGAGCTACGTACGATTCGTCGTAGAAAGCTTCATAGAAAGCACGACACAGAACAACTATAAAAATAAAAATATTAGTGGAAAATGCCTACAACACTATCTATCCCGAACAAACTAAGCATAGCATGGTGACCAGACGACTAATAGAACACTTATATTCTACTTTTAAATACTTACTTATGATACTTTATAACAACCAGACCGTTTGTTTTCCTAGGCACTACCGCTTGGCACTACTAGTAGAGTAAAGGGAAATTTTACTTTCCCGTGACACTACAGGTAAAAGTACATTTCCAGTGACACTACACTGTTGCCAGTAGTTTCACGGGAAATATTATTTCCCGTGGCACGAGTGAACCTTTTGTGGGTAGTAACACAGTTATGTATCTAGACAGACGAACTATATTCTTCTGGTGCTTCAGCGACCACTGCCGCGGCACGCTCGCTTCGCTCGCTCGCCTTGCACGTTGTTTTCTATACTCTAACATAACCTAACCAACTGGTTCCGATCTGATTCAACTTTTTCTCCTGGCTCTACTCTGTCCAGTCGCAAATTTTTCCAGCTTGGAATCTGTCGAAATGCTCCTGACAGACCTAAACTAGTATTAGTAGTGCCATTGGTAATGAGGTAATCCACGGGAGATTTTATAATATGCGATTAATTAGCCAATAAGAATAGTAGTGCCACGGGAAATTAAAATTTCCCTTCACTCTACTAGTAGTGCCAAGCGGTAGTGCCTAGGAAAACAAGCCAACCAGACTCAGAACAAACACCTATTTATATCACACAAATGTTGTTCCTGGTAGGGAATTGAACCCTCAACCTACAGCGCAGAAGACAGAGCTACTACTAACTGAGCTGACAGGCCAGTCAGTCAAGTTAGTGAAGAAATTTTGTCCCGTAAACTACTATCGTTATATTTCAAGTAACCAGACGTTTATCAAGCGAAATATACGCATTTATAACCCCGTTCAGCCACTGAAATTGTAGGTACATAGGTATAAAAGTTCTTTACAATTTGCGTTAGTTCACGAAACCACTTGAGCGGCAGATTTTAATCGTTAAGCAAATTGTTGTTCGCAGAGGCACTTTGCAACTAGCTACAAAACGATGTATCATTGCAAAATGTTTTAAAAATACCTATATAAAACTTCTAAAACCCTTTTCCCAGTAAGCGCTTGCCAGTGGATCTCTTTTTATATTTCTTCTACGCTCAAGGACTGTAAATTGAAAGTTTTTGATTGTTTCAGAGACAATGACCGTTAGAGAGGTCATTTAAAAAAAAGAGCGCAATAAAAATCACTTATTATTATTGACCAAAGAGAAAATATGGATATAATGGGTTTATCTGTTTTTATAAATTATTATTATTTTTAATTAATTGCTTATAAATAAATAAACAAAAAAAATTAAAATCGGGTTGCACTCCGGGAGTGCTGACAGAAGTGAAAACTTATTTTGGCGCGTTAGAGTTTAGTAATAAATCACTTCAAAATCAGTAATTATGGCGACTGCCAATCAAATACTGAACGAACACAGATGATGCAATATTTTTTGTTCAGAATGTAGATAATATATCAAAGAACCTAACTCAGTAAATTTCTCCATACAAAAGTAGACTGTAAACATGTGATTTAAGGTTTATAATTAAATGGGGCGAGCGCGGCAGCCGGCTGCGTCTCGCCCCAGACGGTAACGGTGGCGCGAATCCAGAGGTTTTACCTCATCTAAAAATATGCGTACCGCGCTAAAAGGAGTTTTCGCTTCAATAATGTCGAACATTTCATACAGCATCACCTGGCCTCAAAGTAAGCAGAGCTTGTGTTTGCTTGCGCTTGTTTTTTTGTTAATACATACATATTATTACATAGAAACACCCAGACCCAAAACAAATACTTGCAGATTATACAAACATTTGTCCCGTGGCGGGTATTGAACCCGCAATCTTCTGCGTCTCAGCTGGGCCTTAATTCACTGCACCATAGAAGTCGTCAGCTTCTTGAAACCTTTAACAAAATTGAGCTCTGCGAGGTTAGTAGGTACCGCAGTAGCAGCATGATCTGAGCGCTTTCATGCTTTGGAAGGCACGATAAGATATCGATCCTAGCTTTTCAAAATTTGACGTATGACGGCCATGACGTAAGTCTTTGGGTAATCTTTTTACTCCGTCACCAGTATTGGCCAATAACTCATACGTAATACAATTGAAAACCCTTTTCTGATATATATCATATATATATCATATACTAGCTGTTGCTCGAGACTTCGTCCACATTTTTTAAAGGAAATTGTAGCTAAATCCTTCCCCAGGATGCAATTTATCTACTTGCCAAATTGATAAGTTTATACTTAAAATGCAAAATAAATCACCTGACCCATTAAAAAGTTTCCATACAAACATTCACACCTCATTTTACTTCTTTATGAGGGTTATTTTGAAAAATCCTGAAACACGTGTCCATTTATTTTGCATTGTAAGTATCTAAACTAAGTTTCTAAGAAATAACACCACCCGTTAAAAAGTTTCTATACAAACTTTGACACCCCATTTTATCCCTTTGTTAGGGTTATTTTGAAAAATCCTGAAACACGTGTTCATTTATTTTGCATTTTGTTTATTCATTTATAGATTCTAGCAAATCGCACCACGCGTTAAAAGTTTCATACATTCGTTTTCATCCCTTTTCACCCTCTTCGGGGTTGAATTAAAAAAAAAAGCCTTTGTGGGTGGTTTTGCTATAAAGGAAAATCTTAATTTCTAAATTTCTAAATTTAAGCTTCAGCGGTTTCGGCTCGGCGATGATGAATCAGTCAGTCAGGTTAAGCTTTTTTATAGGTATAAATATCAGTCATGTGGTACTCTTACCACAAGCTCTACTTATTTTGGACCAGTAGGGCGATTATGGAACTCTAATTACAATCAATGTCTATCAGAAATCTATGATAGACATAAACCGATAGACATTGATTTTAATTAGAGTTCCATAATCGCCCTACAGATCATGTTGAGTGAAAATGTCCCGCATTATTTATTATTTATTTAACTTATATTCGAGCTTGTTGATTTGAGCTTGTGCTGAAATATTCGAGCCAGAGATTCCTGACATGAAAACGCGGTTTGGTGGTCCAATTGTTGTCACTCGAGAGCTAATTAGTAATTTTACTATGATTAACATTTCGACTTTTCGTGAAGCCTAGCCGCAAACAAATATCGAGCTCACTGTACATTTATTTAACTTTACTGTAGATATACGGACCTCGATTCGCTGGGCTAACTAATTTATTTCAAAATACAAATGATCTTTTTTTGTTACCACCAATATCTGAAAATGAGTAACATTTTTAAAGGGAACTTCTTAAATTAAGTAAGTTGCCGTGTAATTGTAGTGATTTAGCTAATTTTAGACGATATGCAATGAAGGGTCGACTAAAATGCGGAAAATCCTAGTAAAACTATTACTTTGGGATTCATTTGTAATGCGGTTGAAACAAAATAAGATATTTAGTATTTAACAAAATTTTAATAAGTCCAGCGGAACAAAAGATTCGGTGTATTGATATCAAACCAGTTAATTTCCCAAGAGAATGTAAGTTTTACATTCATACCTAGTTAGAATTTCAATCCGAGTAAAATGCAACGAAGGCCAGGAATTGAATTACATAAAACTTATTTTATACGAAAGAGGTGTCAACTTTGACAAAGTAAAGAGGTTAATACCAAGCGATGAAAACTTTTTTAAAGAAGTTTTATTATGTGTCTTTCAGAAGTTTCAGACGGGATTGTAGTTATTTGCGAAAAGTTTCATCGACACTTTCAACCGATATAGAGAGATACAAAAGCTCATTGTGATGACATTGTGCTGGGATAATCGAGGGAGAAAGCCATTGTAATTATTCGTACGTCAATGTCGTCCGGGAAACTAAGCACTGGCCTCTAATTAGCCACGCGTTTGATGTGACAGCACTAACCTGTAAGCCATAGACATACCAAAGGTTGTTTAGTCTCTGTTTGTACTTTTAGTATGGTACTTACACTAGTTAACGTAATACGGTAGCGTTGAACTGTATAATGTCAGACAGGTATTACCCATGTGTGGGTCAGCGTTGAAATTGTTATCGCTAAAGCTAATTTTCGGCAGGTCGGGAAACCAACCTTTAATAAATTAAGGTACAATTGCGTACAAATCATCTATCAATTTAATAATAAGCTGAAATATTTATGTTACTAGGTAAAGTTAATACCTACCTTCCAAACAAAATATAACTGTAATTAATTTACGTAAAATCAATTATCTTGTAATTTCGCGCTTTGGTAAAATGATACTAACGCAGAAGGTTGCGGGTTCGATTCCCGCCGCTGGACCAATGTTTGATTATGATCGGCAAATATTTGTCTTAGGTGTTGGTCTGGGTGTTTTTATGTATAATATATACTTAATGTTTTATTTTTTTATTTTATAGGTATAAGTAGTATACCAGTCTACCAGTCATGTGGTACCCATAACACAAGCTCTGCTTACTTTAGGGCCAGATGATGCTATGTAAAATGTCCGGCATTATTTATTTATTTATTTATACTATGATCACTTACCATTTTCATATCAATCAGTCAAAAGAAGCTTTTATTAGAATTTGATTGCTCGATAAATATAAAAATCTCCATGACATGGAAGGGCTACATATGTGGGCCATGTTTACCAAAAAACTGACAGTTACTGTTGTACATATACCTACTGGTTTACCTTGGCACTAATTAATGTTTACATTAATATTACAACAAAATGAAATTCCCATATTATTAGAAGTAAGATTTATAAATTACCTAGACGCGTTCAACGGTGGAAAAAAAACGTGTTTTTTGTTATTAAAAATTGTTTGTTGTTAAGTATTTCTTATTTACAGAACTAATTACATATACAATAATACAAAATACATGTGAAACAATCGAGATATTTACGAACCTTTTAAAACGATCTATAGATAGCCCAACTGATCCAGATCACTGCCAGAGAGCAGTGTTCCCAAAACACTGGCCGCATTGCCATTTTTTTATTTAGTTATTTATTTTATTATTCGTGTAAGCTACAGGTTTAAGCGACGTCAACTTTAGAAGATAATGACTATTGTTACGTATTTTAGACCTTATTTTATAACTAAACCCGCCTCGGCTTCGCACGGGTGCAATGCTGATACTAAATATACTACAGAATGTCTTTATATACAACGTTATCTAAGAGAATAACATAGACTAAGAGATAGACATATACCATTGCGGACTTTTGTGTAGACCTTTTTATGGTGTACAATACTGTAGTACATTATTTTGATCTATCTCGTAGGGTTCAGCCAGCGTTTGCAATGTAAGCGCAAAAAAATGTGTTTATTTACGACACCACATTAGAAACCTTTAAAATTATCAGTGTTTCTCTACTATATTATGCATGTATAATACATATATACCTTCCTCTTGAATTACTCTATCTATAAAAAAAACCGCATCAAAATCTGTTGCATAGTTTTAAAGATCTACGCATACATCGGGACAGACAGACAGCGGGAGGCGACTTTGTTTTATACCATGTAATGATTACAGAATTAACATTTATTTAGTAACGTATTTGAAACGAGGAAGTTGTAGGGAAGTTTGAATAATAATTATTCTTTCAATTCAATTTCAATTTCAATTTCAACGAGCAGATAGACACTAAATAACGGCAAAAAAAAAGCTGAATCTTCTCAAGAAAAAGCACGTTCAAGCGCTGTCGGGTCTGGGAACGTATAGACATACTTTGGACAGTGCGTAATAAACTTTTAAACATACAGAAGTGACGGACAAAATAAATTGATATCTTGTTCTTTTATTTCATTGAATTTCCTAGGACTCTCCGCTGTTTCAATCAACACCAATTTTCATGGCGACAAAAATGAACTAAAACACGCCAGTCATACGTCAATTTTATAAATTTAAGGAATGTCTCAAAATAATACCTTTATGGCTTTGGTGCAACCAAAATATGATTGTTTGTATTAAACGATAGAATCAGGGCCATTATAGTCCATATTTGGTCACAAAATATCACAAAGTCACAAAATGTTAATTTTTTGCTTAGAAACATCATAATAATAACAATAATAATGCCAGACATTATTTACAGCATCATCTAGCCCAAAAATAAGCATAGATTATGTTATAAGTACCACATGAGTGATATACTACTTATATAATTAATTACATAAAAATGGTAGTAGCCAAATAAATGAATGTATAAATCGGCACAATATTAAAAAGAATATAGCCGAATAGCCAATTGATGCAGTTCATACTCGTATTTATATAAGTTAAGTACGTACAATTAATTTCAATCTGTTTCTATTTGAAATTGTAAAAAAAGTTAAAAAAACACTATTGAATTCAAGCCATTGATATCTGAAAGGCAAGGGTGCTAAAACTCTATAGCTTGAGCATGTACCTACTCAACGGAAACTGATTCTTACAGAAAATGTTTACAGATCACACTTCGTGCCGCAGTATTTTCCAGCAAAGTATTCTCAGTTGAATCGTTCGGTAGTTGTTCGCCGCAAACTTCTACCGTTGTTGTCTGTTCGTGAGATACAGTTATGCGATATTCGCCGACACTCCGAACTTATTCAATACAACTTTGTTGTTTTATCGGCAGCGTGTAATTTTGTTGTGTTTTGTTTAATTTAAAAAGTAAACAGCTATTCAGGGTTCCAAAGTTCACAGAACCCTTATAGTTTCACTATGTCTGTCTGTTTGTCAGAGATCTTACTCGCGCTATAAGTTCATTGTGATTTAATTTTGCACATACTTGTTATGAAATATAATTTAAAATACT
The DNA here is from genome assembly GCA_948098915.1 of Lampropteryx suffumata. Taxonomy (NCBI): domain Eukaryota; kingdom Metazoa; phylum Arthropoda; class Insecta; order Lepidoptera; family Geometridae; genus Lampropteryx; species Lampropteryx suffumata. Next base: position 5,707,406 of record OX402546.1, read on the forward strand.
TAATAAAAAAATTTTTTATTTAATTTTTAAGTTTTAATAATTTTTTATTTAATTAAAATTTTGGCGCGTTAGAGTTTAGTAATAAATCACTTCAAAATCAGTAATTATAGCGACTGCCAATCAAATACTGAACGAACACAGATGATGCAATATTTTTTGTTCAGAATGTAGATAATATATCAAAGAACCTAACTCAGTAAACTTCTCCATACAAAAGTAGACTGTAAACATGTGAATTAAGGTTTATAATCAAATGGGGCGAGCGCGGCAGCCGGCTGCTTCTCGCCCCAGACGGTAACGGTGTCACGAATCCAGAGGTTTTACCTCATCTAAAAATATGCGTACCGCGCTAGCTAGCCGCTTTTTATGTAGATACCACGCGTGCGAAGCCGCGGGCGGCAACTAGTATAAAATACATGTGAAAGTGTTGAGCTATCTAAGGACCGTTTAAAATGATCCATTAATGAATACATACATATAATATAAATAAACCTAAATAATGTTAAGAAATAAGCCATATATAACAACAGGACAAATAGTGTTCCCTGACCATAGCTTTAAAAATAGCATGTGATTTGGCGCGTCTAATAGCACCTGGCAGTGCGTTCCATAATTGAGCAGCCTGTTATAATAATTAGTTTCTTAAACAGTTTTTTTGTATTTGTTTTTGATAAATATTACGCTTTGAAGTTGCCATTTACGGTCAGTATATGATTATTCACATACTCGTACCTATAAAAATCTTTAGAAACCATTTTGGAACGTAAATGTTATTATACAGTAAGTGACTTTATGGCAGACAAAAAAAATGTCTTTGATGAATGATTTAAGCACGTAGGCAGCAAATTGATAAGTTGTATTTTTGACATTAACATTTTTTTTTGCCATTTCAATTTATTATTTTTCAAATTTAAGATATTTTTCTTTACTTTAATATTGTATAAAAATATTGCACGCCGTAACTGTACAAATACATTGTTTCTCATTAACATACGACACCTATGTACCTTACATACCTACATGTATTTAATGTAATAAAATATGACTTTACTTTACTTTACTATACGAGAATAGGCGCAAGGTAGCGACAGTATATTGCAGAATAGCTCGGAGGAAAACAGATGAGATTAATGTACCATTTAGGAGTCAGTAGCTGGTGGTCCAAACGGGAATATGTACACGATCGATAATACCTACACATGGAACTCGATCGTTCAGAAAATCCGTGACGATTGATATAGCATCCTTTTACGTAAGGGTCGGTCCTAATTGTCGGTCATTTGATTTTATAGGTTGGAACGCCGAAGGTTAGTGCTACTATTAAGTAGGTTAATAATTTATAACTAGTGGTATCTTTTATATGGTGAGGTTTTAAGAGTGGCTTGGGGCATAGCATAGTGGCATAGAAAAAAATAACGTGATTGGGTTGAAATGCTTATGTACAGTAAGATGGGAGAGTATGTAAATTATTGGAACGAAGTTCCTTATCGCACGGTACGGACTTGGCGGATGGGATGGGATTTTTTATTAAATGTTTATCTAAATGTAATATTTACCTTTGAAGCTTATTTTTTTCTTGAAACACAGATGGATTTATACTGATAGGTACTATGTACTACATTTTTATCTATTGCCTAGAACAATATTGTAGTTAAACTGTTAAAAATGGCAACAAACTACCGCTAACTTAGAAACAGCACTCCAACATAAAGGTGCCTATACAACATGGCCGACTAAATTAGTTACTGCAACTCCATTACCTCCTAACCAAACCGGAAACTACGATAATTACCGAACTAATAATTAAATGCTCTGTGCACACAGTGTTCTGAGCACTAGTATTGATATTAATATAAGTGATTGTTTTTATCTATAACATCTTTTTTTTTTTTTTTTAATACCGGACATTCCACATAGCATCATCTGGCCCCAAAGTAAGCAGAGCTTGTGTTATGGGTACCACATGACTGATATACTTTTTTTTCTGTAGATACATACATAATATGCATAGAAACACCCAGACCCGAGAAAAATACTTGCAGATCATACAAACATTTGTCCCGCGGCGGGAATCAAACCCGCAACCTTTTGCGCCTCAGCCGGACCTAAGCCCACTGCGCCACAGAGGTCGTCAAGTCGTCGTCTATACTTATAATATAATATAACATACCTATAATATATATAATATAATATTATAAAGAGGAAAGATTTGATTGTTTGTTTGTATGAATTTAATAAGCTCTGAAACTACTGGACCGATTTGAAAAATTATTTTACCGTTGGTTAGCTACACTATCCCCGGGTGACATAGGCTAATTTTTATCCCGGGAAAATTGGTTTGTCCCGGGAAAAATCTTTAACGCGGGCGAAGCTGCGCGCGGACATCTACTAATATCTATTTTAACTTATACTAAGAGAAAGTATTATTATGTGGGACCTACGTATAATGCCTATGTCCAAAATACAATCTATCTCGTAACCAAATAAAAAAAAAACTGTTTAATCAGACAGACAGAGAGACACAGACAATCAAACGGACAGACACTTTTTGATTTGATATTAGCATGGATTTTAGATCACATACCCGTATGCTAAGATTGAGAGACGAAAACATACGCGAAACTCAAGCTTAGCTATGTCAAGCTACACCGAATTTCTGTTTGACAAACAGAAATTCGGTGTTTCTGTTTGGTAAGATCAATCTGTGAATCTTAGCATCATAAATCTTCAAATGATTTTAATAATGACCAACACCCCAAAGCTTTAAGGGATCTCGCGTACAAAGCCTTGGGATTTAAGCCATGGGCAGTGTTCAACATTCGAACACAAACTTTAATTAGTAAGAAATCATTCTAGCTACCAGCTTTTATCCAAAGGTATATAAAATACAATTACAGCCCTTAAAACCACCGAAGGGTGTAATTTGTTGTGATTAACTGACTGCAATTATGTGCTCAAGGCGGTGGTTTCCGAGAGCCGGCTGTGGTGATTACGTCATTAACTGCTTTGTGACGTCACTGTCTCGGGGTATTTGGATAAAAAGCTAGGATTTCAGTGAAAGCCTCGTTTCAGGTTATTTTAATCATCAAATTCTTTGAAATTTTAATAGGTACATGATTAATATCACGATAATTTAAATGCATAACAATAATTTAAGTTTATTTTATAATTATACACGAGCCAATGAGTTGTTTAAATCTGTGTCGATCTCTATTTTTTGACATTAGGATGACAAGGACAGAGCACGCCTCGTTAGTTAATCATGTGATTATAGAGGGTCGTTGTCTATTGAAATAGAATATCTATCAATAGGATACTTTTTTGCTGTTTTTTTATCCACATACCTTTTTGACGTGGTCTGATTAGAGCCAACGTGTAGGGATAAATTGATTGTTCCTGTGATAGTGAAAAGGTAATATGCTAGTCTTATAATCTTACCTATTTATAAAATAAACAGGAAATATAATATTAAGTAAATAATGCAACATATTATGGACGTATATTAAAACGTCGCTGGCGAACTCCTTTTGCCATAGATAGGCTGCTCGGTGGCACGGGTGCGAGCCTGCGGTAGGTGCGACGGCGGAGCAGCTCTAGCGTCCTGAGCACTTGTCTGTGTTTTCGCCAGTAGGACACTGCAATGCTAGGCAGTCCCAGTCCAACTAACACTAAATATGTTATGGCGTAATGGTGGACGTCATGAATAATAAGCTGAGTTACTGACTCCATCTTCAATTGTTCGAGGTCAGTTTTCAAATTGGTATCAATCATCATGAGTTTCTTGCTGAAAGATCAGGTTGTCGGGGCCAATGGTGCTGTTGAGCACGGTGTTCGAGATAGATATCTCTGATGTCATGATTATAGTTCCAGGCAGATGAATCTCACTCAAAAAGCTAAGAAAGCTTTCTGAGGAACAGTGATAATTTTGTTCAATTCGTTGGAGTCAATACTGACTAACGGAATCACCTCGATGATAAGATGGTTCTCTACAATTCTTGTAAAAACTTTCAGTTATTTGTATGTCGTCAGTTGGTAACTTCAGATGTCCATGAACATGACTGATTCGTGTTTGGTTTATTAGCTTTTCAAGTGAAAAAAATGAGCGGCGATTAGGCCATGCGAAATGTCGATTATCGTTGATTAGCGTGTCTTGAATTCGTCTTAGATTTGTCAAGATAACACTCGTCGCCAGAGCTGAATATATCTTGTAGAATCCGTTTTGAATATCCCACTTCTAGGGTTAGATTTTGCATACGTCGGTTAATAAAAGGTCTGTTGATTATTTAATAATTTCATCTAATAATATTATATTCCGCTTCTACAACAAGGGTCTGATTCTTAATTAATGACTGAAGATGTTTTTCATTCGAGTTTATTTTTACGATGTCTATGTATATGTACATTTTTAGTACATTGTTGAGCGACGTCGTCATCCAGTATTCCAAATATCGAGTACGCTATATAGCCGATCCATTAGTCCTTTAATTTTAGTCCTCTTTTCTAATGTTTGTTATTGTTATGATTTTTGAGTAAACTGTTGTAATATGACGCTGTAGTATTGATTACCGCCTTGATTCAGTGAATTTAGGTATATGACTTATTGTCGTATGTCTGATAGTCCTCGCCAGTAGTTTGTCATGTTGTAATAGATGATCATTTCGTCTCTGATGTTTTCTGATACCTTGAAACAAAAATATTACTTATTTTGCAGGGTTGGAATATTAAATGGTGTTGTTTTCTGTACACTCGGCGATAAAAATGTCTTGAGAAAAAGCAAAGATAAGGTTATGAAATAAGACAGACCCTTCTTCCTTCGTCATTTTTCTCGCTTATTTTAGATCGGTGTCAGTTGATTGTTGAACACGTGTAACTTGTCCAGTGGGTGGTTGTGTCATGTCTTCGCTAAGGCAGGGAGCAAACGTGGACACTTTTTTGTCTTGTGTCAGCTACCGATGAATATTTGATTTCTATAGAACCAGTATGAAATCATCCACAGCCTGCGCATAGGTAAAATTGTTTCGAGTCTAGTTACTCTCACTTAACACATACTCGATCGACGATCAAAAAGTGTTCGGTGTTTGTAACTGGAAACTAAAAGTCGTCAGTTGAAGACACAAGCAACATTACCAAATTTCCTTACAATTGTACTGAGCTGCTACAATTGAACTACGGTTACCAGTAACTAGTAGTAGCAACGGGTGACTGTGTCCGGTCACCGCTACAGGACACAGCAACTACGGTTCCTTGTGATAGTGCGCCGTGTCGGAAACAAAAAGTGTCTATGTTTTTGCAGCGCCTAATAGGTAGAGTGATGAGTTTCTTGACAGGACATTTAATAAAGCTGTTTTGGGTTTTTTCGGTGAGATGACTCGAACATATCCGTCCTTGCCAGGGTGCGTTTCCTGAACACGCCCGATTGCTCACTTTCCCGGCAGTTGATTATCTTCTTTGATTATTACGTCATTAACTTCCAAGTTTGTTGATAATGTCTTCCATTTTGACCTTTTAAAGTTGTTGCAAGTATTTCTGAGACCACTTCTTCCAGATATTCTTATTCATGGCTTGAATGAGTTGCTAGCGAATCGCTAGGTTGATAATGTCTGGGTCTGTTTTGGGTCGGGATAACAAGGAATCTCTAATAAAAAAAAACCAGGACTCAGGATGTAATTTTCATGGTCAATGGGCCAAGAGGTTGTGAATTCATGCCTCAATCTGATAATGTAATAAGGTGATAAACTATTCGTTCATGAGTTTCTGTTCACCTAGCAGCGTGCGTTTGTAATAAAACCTCATGCTTTTCACGGCCCCTTGCTACAACCTGCCAGTGCTAGGCCACGCCGAAGCGTTAAAATGCTATGTAATACCTAAGTTACTTATCTAGTCGATTAAACCAATGTTTAAGTTTTCTAATAATGGCTTTATACTCCTTCTTGAGTACTCGATTGGCGCCAACAAAGTTTGTTCCATTGTCGGAGTAAACGTGCAACGGCTTAAAGCGGGTGTGCTTAAATCGGACACCGATTCTAGGTACGGCCTTGGTCACCAAGCACACAAACACATATATCCTTTGGTAGGTTTCACACCTCTCCCTTTGTTGGCCTTAATCTCCACGTGACCCGTGAAATCCACCCCTGTGTTAGTGAAGGGTCGCGACGGTGTCATTCTTGGTGCTGGTAAGTCAGCCATGATCTGCTTGGTCTTATCTTGACTATAACGTCGGCACTTTACACACTGCCTGATGGTTGTCTTCACAAAGCAGATGCCGCTAATGATCCAATAATTGTCGCAAATAAATGATAGCGTAAGTCCGCCATGGAGTGTCGTGATATGTGCCTGATTTGATTAATTAATTCGGTCAATCGACTATGCGACGATGAAATTACAGGATTTTTCGATGCGTGGTATATAGGTGCATTCTGTAACCGTACCCCTAGGTAAATGTCGTTATTGTTAGTGTCTAGTTTTTTCAAACACATAATGTCGTCTTATCATATGTCGTCTCATTCTTATTCTTGAACAACTTTTATAATTAAATTTAGAGCATCCTGTAGCTCTGTAGTTGTCAACGCAAACGATTTCAATTCCGATGCGCTTTGCTTTTTTTCCGATCGGCTGATGAAGCGTTTTATCCAGCCTAGAACTCGATTGACTTATGTAACAGAGCTATTATTCATTAATAATTAGTAATTAATTCCTAAGAGTTGTGATAAAAGTATCTAACGCTCCGAGAAGTTCTAATCTCGACAATGATATTTGTTTGTTCTGTGAAGCTAGCCTTGTCTTAGCAGCGACAAGTCTCGTTGTATAACCGCCTTTATCTTTACATACTGTTATGTACACGGCACACGTATAAGCTTTTTCTTAGGCATCACAAAATCCGTGTACTTATATGAAATGTCTGTCTAACACCCTACCCAAGTGTCTGTCTATGTAAAACTTTTCTATGTTTCTTAGATATTTTTTTAATTTAATCCAATCTACAAATATATGGTTTGGTAGTTCATCGTCCCATTTCATGTAGCACAACCACGTTCGTTGGAATAGTAATTGAGCCTTTATTGTGATACAAACCGAACGGTTCATTGATTTTTGATATGTCTATAATTATAATAATTGAAGTTTAGTGTTGCTAATATTTTTCTTATTATAATTGATTTTGTTTTAAAACGTGAACGTGTCCGACGAGGGATTCCATCTAAGGCCCAAAGTTTATCGAGACTGTGTCCTTGAACTCGAAGGGCGAATTGATTTGGGTTGTCGAAAGGTCTTTGATGAGTTCTAGGTCATTGATAGACCATTTTCTTAAATTCACGCCGCCGGCTTCTTTAAGCACTGCTATCAATTGTTTTTGCAACTCTTCAACATGTTCCTTAGCGTCTCCGCTCATGAGATCTTCCATATAAAAGGACGTCTCTATCGGCGTTATCTTGGGCTATTTGGCGCAATGTTCTGATGGGTAAGAACAGTTTTCGTACCATACGTAACAGAGGTTAAGCGAAACTTATGAATTTAAATTTTTGGTTTGTCCCTCCATATGATCGTTTGCAGATATGAATCTTGGTATCTGATAATGATACTGATAATTTTACTAATAATACTCTGATAATGCTGTTAGCAGCTTTCACTTTCACTAAGCGACTTGTTTCAATTCTCGTATGACGTCGTGGCTAACGAACTTGATGTAAATGTCAGTGGGTTTATTTTTAATTGAACCAGGTCATCGTAGATTATTAAGTTCATCATGCGTCACAAAGTGTAAATCACATTTAAGTCACATTTAAGTGTAAAAGTGGCCACTGTCCGCTGAACTTCGAATTATTGCTGGATTTGCAGCCTGACTTTTGATATGGTCGATAGGTTTCTGTACTGTTAGTTCCTTTTCTTTTTTTATTTATAAGTTCCAGGGCTCCAGAGTTTTCATTCTATAAAGTACATGAGCTCTTCATATTATGCTATATCTCTAGGTGTCAATTTCTATAAATGCGTCGATAAACTAAGCCTTCGATTCAGACTCCTCTTGATGTCAGTGAATGAGTTTTCTAGTTGATAAATTTCTTTATTGTATTTTATTGTTACTTTGTAAAATATTCTCGATGCGTAGCTGTAACTCATCAATCATCCGCCAAAAGTGCTGAAGATGCTTTAATTGATCTACAATCTCCCATTTTTCGTCAGTGCTGGCAATGTTTATACGCTTGCAAACGCGATTGAAAGCTCTAAAGTATGTTCATTGTTGTGACAGTAATTTTTCTACCGGATCGCTCGAATCCATTTATCCAAAAGAAACTACAATTCCTTTATCAATGTCCAAAATGACAAACATACTCTTCTTTTTGCCTCTAGGGATAGTCATAAGACCACCGATTCTCCCGCGGACGTTGACGGAACCGCAACCTTTACTAATGTTGGTCGTATCGAATCGTAGAACTTCCTTATATTTCCAAAAAAAAATTTGATATTGTTACGAGCCGGGTACTGATAAATTATGAAACCGCTTGATTTTACCAAATAATAACTTTAATTTCAAAGTTACCACACACAGAACTTAATCCACTGATTCTATTAGTTAACTTCCAAATAGAACACTGTAAAAGTCACAACACTATAACACAACTGATAACACTTCGAAACTATCGCACTTGTATCACTTGCTTAGCCGAGAATAGACTGACTACATCCGCAAACCACCGCTGTATTTATACGAGCGTCGAATAAGTCGCGTAAAACCGCGATGCTACTGGAACGTTCGAGAACGAACCGGAACGCGCTCAAACGTTCGATTGCAATAGAGAGATATTGCTATCTCGTTCGCTCCTATGCATTCGATACGTGTACTTTGTAGTTTGCATCTACTCGATACCAGATGGCGTAGGTGAATATTTTATGTGTCTGCCTGCCAACAGATGGAGCTATGTATCGGGCGCAACACTATCCCCTCCTAAGACATGCTCGTCCCGAGCATCGTTAGACCCGTAATATTGCGCTAGTCGATCCACATGGACAATCTTAGGCTTGCCTCGTAGCCCCTTTTTAATCCGGTACGTGACATCGTTGATCCTGTTCACAATTCGATATGGCCCGTCCCATTTCGCCTGCAGTTTAGGACACTTTCCTTTACTGCGTACAGGGTTATGTAACTACACCAGTGATCCTTCACTAAAGCCCAACTGGTTTAATTTTCGGTCATATCGAGTCTTCATCTTTTCAGACATTTGTTGGCTGGATTGGCGAACGTGTTCGTGTACATCGTTCAATTTGTTGCGAAGGTCACTCGCGTACTCTGTTGTATTGCGCGGAGACTGGGGAGGAATACCTGTTATAAGGTCTGCTGGCAACCGTATCGGGCGCAACAATATATTGATGATTTTTGTCTGGATGGACTGTCAAAATTTTGTCATTCTGCTAAAAATCATCCCATAAATGATCAAGAGCATTCGCACGTACCTGAATGTACTCAATCGTTTTCCTCTTAGAACTATCCTTGTCAAAGTTAGTCTTAATCCGCTTGCGCTCAGTACTTCGCTTTGGCGTGTCAACATAGTTTCCATAGGCAACAACAAATATGATAACAATGTCGTCAAAAAACATGATAATGTCGTTAAATGTATCCTTGCCTGCGCCTTCTCAATTAAACAGGTAAGACCCGCTTCTGGGAGGCCAGCTTAACCGATGCGCTACCATACTGAAGATGTAAAAAGAAACATTTAGCAATAATGTTAATAACTCTTCTCTGAAATGTACTGTATGTCCGCTGTCACTAGTCCAAAAAAACGCGGTGCGTAAAACCGGGTTCAAATGCGAGACGAGTTTGTTACCTCATAACTCCGACATTTATAGAACGATTTAAAAAAAAATCTTTTTTCATGTGAAAGGATATACTTTCCAATTAGTCCGATAGAATTTTTATCAAAATTGGATCAGTAGTTTAGTTTTTTAAACCAAATTACCTTCAATAAATATGTCGATATTTTTGTTTCCTTTGACTCGTGTTTACGAATGATAAAGTCCTAAAAAACGTAAAATAAAAACGTATTTAACCGATTCTAAAAAAAGGAGGAGGTTCTCTCTTCGGTTGTATTTTTATTGGCTAAAATTTCATTCAATGAAGTCGGTTTTCTTTTTAGTTTTTAAAACGTAATTATTTACTTTATGTATCAATTGTTATAGCAAAGTAATCTAGAAAGCTTTAACTTTCTAGATTACCTCGCTCAACATCCAAACCAGAACCTAAATTATTACTGTAATTTATACAAAAGGCTGCAAATTAACTGTACGTGATGCCATAATCCAATTGAGTTTTTATGAAGGTGTGTAGGATGATTAGTCGTGGCCGTGACCCTCTCCCTAACTTGTTATATTACGGACAAACTGAAGATTATGGGGATCCAAAAAGGTACTGTACTGCAAATTAAAATATTTGGCTAGGACTTCTTTTTAACCGACTTTAAAAAAGGAGGAGGTTCTCAATTCGTAGGAATCATTTTTCCCTTAAAATTCTAAAGATTCCGACGAAATGAGAACCTCCTCCTTTTTTGTAGTCGGTTAAAAAGGTTGTATGGTATTTTAAGTTATTGTATGTTCACCGATTACTCAAAAGACGCCTGAACTGAACCGATTTAGATTTTTTTTTAAAGTGTATAAATTCCTTCCCAGATGGTCCTATTTAAATTTAATCGAAATCGGTCGAGCGGTTTTTAAAATATCAACAAAAATCTAAAAATTGAATACCAACTGTGCCACATCACGACATCAACTGTGCGGAACTGTGAACAATGATGACAAAGCTCGCAGAGAAGCAGTCCTTACTAGTCAACCGATCTTCGCCATTATTGCTTCACGATAACGCAAGACCTCAAACTGAGAAACCGTTTTAACACTACAAGACCTGTAGTTAGAAGCCATCCGTCATCCTCCAGACTCGCCGTACTTGACCCCAACCGATTGCAATTTTTTTGCATTATAAAAGATTTTCTTTCCCAATGATTTCCCAGGAAGCAGTACAGATTGCCTTTGCACAGAGTTCTATTGCAGAAGTTTAAATGATCTTCTTATGCGATAGCAGAAACGTATAGGTAATGAGTGTAGATACATTAATTAAATAAATATTCTAAATCTTAGAAAAACAAATGTTTGAATTTGAATAATTTAATCCCTAATACTAAATAATGAGGTAAAGAGGATCCTTGAAAGAGGTTCTTAATGCGTAATGTCACTTTATTACGACCTCTGTAGCGCAGTGGGCTTAGGTCCAGCTGAGACGCAGAAGGTTGCGGGTTCGATTCCCGCCGCGGGACAAATGTTGGTATGATCTGCAAGTATTTGTCTCGGGTCTGGGTGTTTATATGTATAATATGTATGTGTTTACAAAAAAAAAAGTATATAAGTAGTATATCAGTCATGTGGTACCCATAACACAAGCTCTTCTTACTTTGGGACCAGATGATGTTGTGTGAAATGTCCGGGATTATTTATTTATTATTTATTACCTACATCCTGTCATCATCATAGAGTTTCCTATTAGTGAAATGAAACCTTTTTGTAAGACCTAGGTTCTTTACTTCAGACTGTGCTCCAGTAAATCCCTTCGCTTCAGCATACAAAATATAAACGTTAAAAGCCGTAGGCAGCGTAGTTCTTTATTCTGTAGCTAAGCACGTAGTGTAAAAGGCAGAAAATTGTATGTGCATGTTTTGATAATCGTAAAAGAAAACAAAAAGTTTGTGGGTGATTCACTTAAATTCGTTTTATAACCCTTTATAAGCATATTTCTAAACCATATAATGATAGGTTGAAATAATTTTAAGTTGAACTTTACAAAGGCCAAAAGGTTAATTTCACGTGAACTTTATCACGTGAAATTAACCTTTCGGGAGTAATAAATATCAATTCGAAACCCACAAGGAGTATGCGAGAACAGATTGTGGTTTATTAATTCGTAGCAATCGCTGGTGGCCTTTACCTCTGACATAATGCGGGACACTCTGCGGCCCTTATAATGTGTGCTCTTGTGACCTCAGAAATCTACGACTCTCTCCACAATCATGACACACGGCCGCTGTTAGGTTAAACTAAGTTTTGTTCCATACTCGGACCCAACTCAAATATTTAAACAAATGGAATATGACGCATTCTCTGTGAGAAAGTTTAGAGGCACATTCAAAAATAAATTTAACACCTATTACATAGTAGCATCCATACTCCATACTTATATAAACATAATTTCAAAATTGTTTCTGTAATCTGACTGATTGCATAAAACCTTTTCACAGTTAAACGTAAGAACGGCTGACATTTTTTTGAGCCAATTCAAATGTCGTTATTAAGGTCTTTAAATAGCAGAAACAATGTGTTTTGACCATTTAGTTTTAGTTTATAAGGTTTTTAAGGTTGTCTGGCAAATATCGCTATCTAGCGATAAGACCGCCCATTGTACTACCGTATAGCTAAACATTGTTTCTTATAACAGTCCAATGTATTTGTGGTGTGCATAAAGTATTTTCTATTCTATTCTATTCTATAATTTAGTATGCATGACCATTACGATATTTAATTCAATTATCTATCAGCCAGTATCTTGGGAACGCTGCCCTCTGGCAGTGATCTGGATCAGTTGAGCTATCTATAGATCGTTTTAAACGGTCCTTAGATAGCTCAACTGTTTCACGTGTATTTTATATTATTGTATATTAATTTTCACTCAAAACGGGATATTTACCATGATATATGAGTTTTTCTGCTTCTCGATATTTCGGCACAGTTGCATGCGCCATGATCACGAGATAAACTGAAGTCTTTGCGGGTGGATGTTATTGGCAGACAAAACGGTCTACCCTCTTTCTCAGTCTTTTACTGCGAACATTACCCCTACTACCGGTTTCACTGTCACTAACAACTCGATCACGATTACGACACACAACACTCACGGTATCTGGACGCATAACTGGTACCTCACTTTTACGATTTCCACACATCCTCACCACAGGGTTCCAGGCTCCAGACAATTGAAAACCGTCTTCTCGATTGAAATTCCTGTGTTTGGTAATCTCTATTGCCTCTTGTACCAATCTTGGGATGTAATGTTTTTCAGTTGAGATTACCTGTGGATTGTGTAACTCGATCCAGTGGTTTGAGCCAGATTCTAGTAGATGTGTAGCTATGGCCGACTTTTGTGTGTCCATATTTTTGACCGCCCGGATGTGTTCTGATATGCTCTGCCCCCTTGCCAATGAAGTTGTGGAAAAGGTACGTTGATGATGTTTTCTGTATTGTAAGAGGCAATAAACATGAGATTGAACTCCTTTTGGCATACCTAAATGGCGTACATACCAAGATGCGGTTTACGTATGAAATGGAAAGTGATCGAAGCTTGGCTTTCCTGGACGTGATGGTACAGATTCGTGATGATGGTAATTTAGGCTATTCGGTTTATAGGAAGCCGACCCATACGGATCGATATCTCCATGCTGATTCACACCATCACCCTCGGCAGCTTAACTCGGTTGTAATGTCTCTCACGAACCGTGCTTTCGACCTATGTGATGAGTACTCCATAAAGAGTGAGCTAGCTCATGTTCAGCATGTCCTACGTAAAAATGGATACAAGCTTCGATCTTTTCCAGTTAGACAAAGGCCTAAACCCCACAGATGTATAGTAGAACGAAAACCTGCTTTTCTACCGTACATCAAAGGAGTGACGGACAAAATTGCGAAAGCCCTGCAGAAATTGTCCATAAAAACCATTTTTACTCCTTTAAAGAAGATCTCACACTACCTGCGCTCACCTAAAGATAAGATTCCTCTTCAAACACCAGGAGTGTACAAGATTGACTGCAGCTGTGGGAGCTCTTACATCGGCCAAACAAAACGTACCATAGCTTGTCGAGTGACAGAACACATCCGGGCGGTCAAAAATATGGACACACAAAAGTCGGCCATAGCTACACATCTACTAGAATCTGGCTCAAACCACTGGATCGAGTTACACAATCCACAGGTAATCTCAACTGAAAAACATTACATCCCAAGATTGGTACAAGAGGCAATAGAGATTACCAAACACAGGAATTTCAATCGAGAAGACGGTTTTCAATTGTCTGGAGCCTGGAACCCTGTGGTGAGGATGTGTGAAAATCGTAAAAGTGAGGTACCAGTTATGCGTCCAGATACCGTGAGTGTTGTGTGTCGTAATCGTGATCGAGTTGTTAGTGACAGTGAAACGGGTAGTAGGGGTAATGTTCGCAGTAAAAGACTGAGAAAGAGGGTAGACCGTTTTGTCTGCCAATAACATCCACCCGCAAAGACTTCAGTTTATCTCGTGATCATGGCGCATGCAACTGTGCCGAAATATCGAGAAGCAGAAAAACTCATATATCATGGTAAATATCCCGTTTTGAGTGAAAATTATGTGCAAAACCATGATAGTTTTAAAAGTTTTATTGTATATTATTTTGTACATATCTGTAATTATTTCTGTAAATAAATCATAAGCATTATCTATTAATTATTGTTGTTATAAATGAAATGGCATGCCTCAATAGGGTAGAATACATTGATCTATATTTAATAATAACTTGATGAAATGAAATATTAATTATTTGCTTTAACATATATGATACAATTTGGTCTTAAAGTAGTTTGTCCATTGTATGTCTTACTATATTCCTTAGCATGCAATTTTTTTCTAGTTGAATTTTTTCTACCTAGTTCTTAACCTTTGTTTATTTTAACCGGAGATGTATCATTGTTTATAAATAAAGTAATAATAAATAATGTCATGTCATATTATATTTATGCGACTAGCCTGTAAGCTCAGTTGGTAGTTGCTCTGCCTTCTGCGCTGTAGGTTGAGGGTTCGATTCTCTCCCAGGATAAACATTTGTGTGACGAACTTGGGTGTTTATTCTGTGTCTGGGTGTTATAAATCATCTTAAGTATGTATTTAAAAATATATAAGTATTCTATCAGTCATCTAGTCACCATAATACTAGCTATGCTTAGTTTGGGGCTTGATGGTGTTGTGTGCATTGTATTGTGCCTTTATATTTATATTTATTATAAAATATTTGGTTTTTGGTAAGAAGATACATTGTATCTATGGGAAAGACATAGATATGCTGTTTCTATAATCTTTGACAGTAATCTTTGAACGTGTGTGACTTTGGCAACACGGAAAGTGTTGCCAAAGTTACACACGTTCGAGAATATTTGATCCTGCGTAGGATTATTTTTGGCCGAGTCAACATTATGCTCTTATTTTATTTATTTCGGTTATTTCGGGTTTTTATTTATAATTTTGGTCATTTTATTTAAATAAAGCTAGAGCTATTGACTCGGGTGTGACTAATTGAAATCAAATTTAGTTTTCTTTGTGATTCGAGCAAAAAATTCCGTACAATTATTATACTCTCTTTATAATAATTATCTATATAATAAAATCAATTGCTGTTCGTTAGTCTCGCTAAAACTCGAGAACGGCTGGACTGATTTAGCTGATTTTGGTGTTGAAATGTTTGTCGTAGTCCAGGGAAGGTTTAAACGGTGAGAAAATTTGTGGCAATGCAACGCTTGCCAGGTACAGCTAGTACGGAATATATTTGCTCACACCAATTTTATAAAATAACAAACGACAACATATGGCATTGTGGCGTTTTATTAAAACAATCTAATCATTTCAAATTGTCAAAATTGTCATCATATGACACATGCCATTAAAGAAAAAGAAGAAGAATTGACCCTGCGTAAGATATTATAATGTAAACTTTATACTATGATACCTAAGTATCGCTAACTGAATACCGTATCAAGGCAGATCTCAACAAGGCTTCTGGAACATGCTACCTGTAGATGTAGATAACTTTGAGATGAGATCGACAGCGAAGCACTTTAATCAAAATCTACGCGGATATGGAGTAGGTACTTACTTTATTGGTAAACTTCGTAACCCCACATTTTTTGGAGCACAAATTTTGAGTGGCCCCACTTTTCGAGAAGAATAGGATAGATTCGTGATTATAACACGCAGAGTACTTACCTATTTGATTTTTAAAATAAAAGTCGCGTGCGGATGTTTTGAATTTTAAGTCGAAGCTGTAAAGCTCAATTTCAAAAAGCTTAGAGTAGGGAGTGGCGCTGGCCCAGTTTCGTTTGAAATGTGAATTTATTTTAGAACGAAAAAGTTTAGTGCGAACCGAGACGTTCGTGCGGTAATCTTGCAAGTTTAGAGTTGAGCGCGCTGCTTGCCTCGGGCGGTAATGGGACTGGCTTACGTAGCTACCCATTTGTGTTCTACATTATTGTTCACCCCCGAAATCGGTTCAGATGTTTAGAGGAAAACATTTCTTTATAAAGGATATCGAAAAAAGCTAATCTTCGAAATCCTTGCAATCCTTTTGAGTGCGTAAAGCACTTTTTGGTTACAACCGGTTTATGTTCATTTTTTTTTATTAGAATCCTACATAATATTTAAAAAAATCTATGCTGCAAAAGAAATATATCTATATACATATTAATCGAGAAGATTCAAATGGGTCCAAACACGATACCTCTGCTATATGTTGGTGAGAAGTTCGGTGACCTGCTGATTCCAGATATTACTGCAGCATCAGGTTGAGGTTACCATGTTCTTGCAATATTATTAATATAACAACAAATTTTGAATCAGTTTAGAATTTAGAAAAGAGCTGATGATCTTTAAATAGCTGAACAGATTTTTTTTAATCATTGCTAAGAACACTCGTTCAAGTCCTTTCAAACATAAAAAAACCAAATCAAAATCGGTTCATCCGTTTAAGAGCTACGATGCAACAGACGGGCACACTGATACACAGATACACGCAACAAATTTAAAACACAAACTTTTTCGTCAGAGGTTAAAAAGTATACACATGCGATAAAGTTTGTGCAGTGGAATGTACCTACAATTTCGCGTGTGCGGTTTATAAACGCAGTGCGGTCAAGCCCTTGCCTCGGTCGGTTGGAATGAAGCTTTGAATGAAGCCCTAACATCCAAATTAAGCTGATAAAGGACAACAGAGAGCTTAGTCTGAAAAGAAGATTTCATTCATTCGCACTTTCTCGATTTATCTCGACTAATGACTCAGCCCGGGATGTCTTTTTTCTTTTAAATGGGATTAACTGGCCACGGTTTAAATCACGATTAGCTGACGACGAGGAATTAAAGTAGATTATATTTATTTTCTTTTGAATTTTAATCTATGTTTTTCTTTTTCGTGTCACTCTAACCAGTGTGGTAAAAGGACTTAAGTGCGCCTCAGGGGCTTCTTCGTGTACTTGGCTCATGTCTTCAAGCTTTTTAGGTTTAATATGCCGAGTTTCACACTGTTTTATGTTTGACAGTATAGCGCGCATATTTTTTCGAACAGAAAAGGCCACTGATGCACGACCAGATTTGAAACCACGATCTTTGAAACGGAAGGCATGGCCACTACCACAAGTCCAGTGCTATTCATTGCTAAAGAATTTTATTTTTTACACAAAGTCTTACCAAGATAGTGTACTATAATATTTTTTATTTATTTATAATTCCGGACATTTACACAGCATCACCTGGCCCCAAAGTAAGCAGAGCTTGTGTTATGGGTACCACATGACTGATATACTACTTATATACTTTTTTTTTTGTAAATACATACATATTATACATAGAAACACCCAGATCCGAGACAAATACTTACAGATCATACAAACATTTGTCCCGCGGCGGGAATCGAACCCGCAACCTTTTGCGTCTCAGCCGGACCTAAGCCCACTGCGCCACAGAGGTCGTCCAATATAATAAGGTTATGCGCATTTAAGTCATCGTGTAAAGAAGTGTTGAGAAAAACTGCAGAAAATCATAAATTTACATTTCATTCTCTTAATGAATTGATTTTCAATTCATTAAAAGAATGAAATGTAAATTTTTCTTATTTTATAACTGCAATTTATAAATGTTAATCCAATTTAAACTTTGGCACAAGCAAAATAAGGTCGTTCATATTTTAGCTAGTCGACTGACGAAACTTTAGAACTAGGACCATTGACTCCTCACTCTAAGTATTATCTACTTGTAAATAGTATTCTCAAACTGGTTAAGATGGAACCCCAATAATTACGTTTAAAAACTAAAAAGAAACCGACTTCATTTAATGAAATTTGAGCCTATAATATAAGCCCATTTTTAGTGGCAAGTAAATGTATTTTGTATATATATAATATGGGTAGGCCAAATAAACGCACTGCTCCAATGAGAAAGCGAGGTATCGAAGTACACGAAAATATCATCGATGTATACAATTTTTAGATTTTTGTTGATTTTTCAGCTTGACCGATTTTGATAAAATTTAAATTAGACCACCTGTGAAGTATACCCTTTCAAACAAAAAAGAATTTTTCAAATCGGCTCAGGCGTTTTTGAGTAATCGGTGAGCATACATAAAATTGAGAACCTCCTCCTTTTTGGTAAAGTCGGTTAAAAAGAAAGAATCATCTATCACCATCATCTCATAAACCATTAAATTGAGTAAATTGAAAACGTAAGATAAGAATACCTTATCGCCCAAAAGGGCGAATCATCTATCTTAATGACACTGCTAAAAATCCATAATGTCGTGATAACACATGTGAGTTAATTCGAATGAATACCAATAAGGTTGGGATTCGTTTTGGACGTTTTGCGAAGAATACATTGCGCTCTTACATTATTTGTCTTGAGTTATTTCCGGTTTATTAGTAATTTTGTTTTTGAAGTGATAACTTCTTATGGGAGGGTAAACCACCTCGTTACGTAACGCGCTACAGCACCAGTCTGTCTGGCTTCCCTTTCTCTCACGCATACGGCAGCGGTAGGCAGGCTTCTCCTCTATCACTCTAATCTACAGTGCTAATTAGATTAGTTTAAGTTATCACTTCTGTCGGGCGTTCCAAGATGCATACGTTTTGTTTATTTTTTTAACTAAATACAGCTAGAGTTTTTTTTTTTTTTTTACATTACACACAGCATCATCTGGCCCCAAAGTAAGCAGAGCTTGTGTTATGGGTACCACATGACTTATATACAACTTAAATACTATTTTTTTTGTAAATACATACATATTATACATAGAAACACCCAGACCTGAGACAAATACCTGCAGATCTTACAAACATTTGTCCCGCAGCGGGAATCGAACCCGCAACCTTCTGCGTTTCAGCTGGACCTTAGCCCAGTGCGCCACAGAGGTCGTCAAGAGTTAATAAATATTAAATCAATATTTAACTATTTAAGTCAATATTTAACAATTTAACTATTAAATAGTTAAATATTGACTGGGGTGTGAATAATTGGAATAAAAGTTTTGTGTTTCTTTGTGATTCGAGGAAAAATAATCAATAGCTTATTTTCGCTCGAATCACAAAATGAAAGGTTTTATATGAAAATCACCATCTTTATATATAGAATTCTCTACTGTACGTGTGTATGTCACTGAACTCCTAAACGGCTGGACCGATTTGAATGAATTTTTCTGTATGCGTTTGGGTGGCAACCTGGATGGTTTAGATTCACTAATCGGCCCGGCAGATGGCGCTGCTTTCGGTACAATTAGATATATTTTTTCTTTTTAAAACGCGCGGACGAATTCGTGAACGGGACAACTAGTTTTTTATAAATTAACAAATGACGAACGACAAAATACGACTATGTGACATATAAATATAAATATAAACTCTTGATACTGGCAAAATTATCTTTATTATGACACATGCCATTAACGAAGTAGAAGATGAATACCATTAACATTACACCTAGATCTAACGTGCGGTTACTATAAGTAGGTATAACTAACTTACCGACACGCATCGGTACATCCCCTGACGGCTGTTAGCCATTTAACACGACGTATCTCGGGGTTCATGTGGTTCGATTATTAAACTGTATGGAATAAGCTTATGATGTAGTAAAATGCTTACACATAATTTACTATCCCTCTCGAAGGAAATCAACATGAAATGATTTATGTCGCGAACCGTTCCTGTACTTTGGTGCTAACAGAAACTAAAGTACAAATGGTTTACTTACATTACAACTAAAGCAGGAACATTACGATGATGAATATCATTATTTCCGTTTGTTTTCCTTGGCACTACCGCTTGGCACTACTAGTAGAGTGAAGGGAAATTTTACTTTCCCGTGACACTACTGGTAGTGCTACGGGTAAAGTACATTTCCAGTGACACTACACTGTTGCCAGTAGTTTCACGGGAAATATTATTTCCCGTGGCACGAGTGAACCTTTTGAGGGTAGTAACACAGTTATGTATCTAGAAAGACGAACTATATTCTTCTGGCGCTTCGGCGGCCGCTGCCACGGCACGCTCGCTTTGCTCGCTCGCCTTGCGCGTTGTTTTCTATAATCTAACATAACCTAACCAACTGGTTTCGATCTGATTCAACTTTTTCTCCTGACTACTCTGTCCAGTCGCTAATTTGTCTAGATGGGAATCTGTCGAAATACTCCTGAAAGACCTAAACTAGTATTAGTAGTGCCATTGGTAATGAGGTAATCCACGGGAGATTTTATAATATTCGATTAATCAGTCAATAAGAATAGTAGTAGCACGGCTATTTAAAATTTCCCTTCACTCTACTAGTAGTGCCAAGCGGTAGTGCCTAGGAAAAGAAGCCATTATTTTGGGTGGCTTAGGTATAAACTGTCTAAAAATGTGTATTAAATCGATTACTGCAAGTTAATGCGCAGTAACAATTTAAACCTACATATATATCTAACTAATATTATAAATGCGAATGTAACTCTGTCTGTCTGTCTGTTTGTTACGTTTTCACGTCTAAGCCGCTTAACCGATTTTGATGAATTTTGGTATAGAGATATATGAGACTTTGGAGAAGGACATAGGCTACTATTTATGTAGGTACCACGAGTGCGAAGCCGCGGGAAGCAACGAGTAATATTATATCTGGATAAATATTAGGGTTGAAACAATGGTATGTCTTGATTGAAGTGTTTTTATTTTAAACGGCGGAATATGAAGATAATATTGCTTTGATGCCTTTGTTCTCGAAAGCACAATAAAGAGGTTTTATTAAACGTCCATTTCCACCAATGCAATAGAGCGGTTTCCCGAGGCGTCGGGCTTATTGGCTGTTAATAAAATACTCGAACGGTTTAAAATGCCTTGCATATTTGCATGGCCGGTCCAGTTCGTGACGGCATGGCATCGGCATTTTGCAAATCATGTGAAAAATGTGGGTAGTCGTAACTTTACCCTTTGATGTCAGATTCAGTCGAGCGTCAGCCTCCGTAAGACGTACACGTCTGAGAAGTGTTTTAAAATGTGCTGTGAAATCTGATGCATTTATTTTGAATCCAGTTTCGAGCTACAAACTGCCTCATTGTGATTGGTTAGTTCGGCATTATGATATTATTGGAATGTTTCGCATTTGGGTTTTTCTAGACTAATGCGATTTACTTGCATAAAATGAAGAGAAACTGCTTGCTTTGCTTTAACATAAGTTTTACAGGTTTATTTGCTTGTTCACCTTTTTTTTAAATAAGAATTTATATTATTAATTATTAAGTAAATGTTTCATTCAAAAGTTTAGTAAAATAATGTTTTTTTCATTTACAAATTATTGCAGCGAATTGAAACAGAAGTTCTTTGCAAGGTTCTTACCAGCTTTATATAAAAACATTCTAGCAATCTTTTTATGAGGAGATGTTTGTTTTATTGGAGGACCCTAGAGAAAAGAATATCTTGGCACAGGTTTAATCAGCTTAAGTACCTACTACTCTGAATAGAGGATAAGTATCTAATAAAATACTGATCATTTTTAATATACTCATGCAGCTTGCTTGCTATATTTTTATGTTTTTTAATCGAATATTTCACAAATCCCCACAAATGTCCCGATGGTGAGTTTTTTCCAATTATTCCAATTGGCAGCGGCTCGTATTGCTACGCTGCGACCGATGAAGCACAGTTCGTTATTTAACATTTATTTTATCCTCTACAATTATAGTTTTCATGATATCGAATAAATATAATAAAATAAAAGAGCATACGAATATTTAATTTAATTTTTAATTACTTACTAGACAGATATAATCATTCATTTTTGCCGGAGAAAGAGAGGAAAAATAGCAGTACTATTAAAATTAGCTTCAAAGCTGCAAACTAAAGCGAAAATGGGAAAAGAATTTCGCTTCCTGCAACGACACAAAGCAGTTTTCAGCTCGTTGGTCTCAAAGTAGGTTAAATATGTAATTGGGGTTTTCTACTTTGAGCAAATAAAGAACATCTTGCTTTGAAATTCTGAGATATTCTTGATCGCAAATGAGTCTCTTTGTGAAATATGAGACAACGATGATGGGTAGTAGTAGTAGGGTAAAAAATCCTTTATATGCGAAAATCGCGCCTGAGGCTGTACAGTACCTACCTACTCACTTTTTTAGAATCGTGGTGGTTCTTTTACCATCGGTTACTATTAATAGACCTATTAAACCGTTAACTATGAAAGCAACGAAAATTGTTTTTATATAAATCTAATCACAAAAAAATAGGTGATTTATGTACAAGTTAAAAGTTTTTTGGTTTCTTCTTAAAATTGTGCTTTAACGAGATAAATATGAGCTTTTCTCGTGATCATGGCGCATGCAACTGTGCCGATATATCGGGAAGCAGAAAAACTCATATATCATGGTACATATCCCGTTTTCTATGAAAATTATGTTCAAAACCATGATAGTTTTAAAAATTAATGGAAATCATGATTCAAGGTCAACTAGACCCATACCCAGGTTTTGATTTACTGGATAGTTCCAAATATGTGGTATAAATTAACATACTTTTAGATTGCGTTGACTTAGAAGCATGTTTTTACAGCTTCACAGGATCGCGAGCTTCATCATCATCATCATCAGCGTCATTATATGTATTTTATATTATTTTAAGTTTGATACTTTTATGCGATTCTCAGAAAACGGGTCTTGAAATAAAGACAGACAGAAAGACGGACCACAAAGTAATCCAATAAGGGTCCCATATCCTTTTTAGGTACGGAACCCAAAAAGAACGTTCGAGAAATATACATATCCAAATGTAATAATTATATTATTGCGTAGGTAACCTACCTACTCGTAGTATCTTCTGATGAAAGTAAATAAATAAATTAGACGGTACTTAAACTTTTAACGAACGCCTAAAATTTATGCGAGTTATATTGCAATGTCGCCTGTCAAGTTATTTCACCAAAAACAAGCCGAGGTAAATTGATTTAACCCTCGATGTCACCCAGAGAATAATAAATCTACGCAAACTCAATTCAAAGGCTCAAAGATACGATTCTATTGAGATTGAAATATCCAATATTTCGTGTTTAGAAGAAAATGTTTTTTATTGGTGCTTTTATTTCAAAAGCTTTTTATAATTTGGTTCTGAAGCATTTTGATTTAGGAACTCTTTTTTTCCGGCTTGAAAGTACTGTGTCCTAATACAATGTTTTAATATTTTAATATTACCTACTAGATTGCACTACTGGAAAAATTTAAACGCGCTATTGTTGCGTTTTGAAATGTCTATATACATATATCTCGGGACACTTAACCTTATTAAGAGATTTCTAATATTAGTGATAAAGACGATGATAATATAAGAAGGATGTTTTTTTTATGGTTTGACCACGGTTTGACGGTTCGGTCACGGTTCGGTTTTTGAACTAACCAAAAACTAGCCTGTAACCAGAACTAAAAACTAGTAGTTCACAACTAGATATATTAAGTCTTTCCTGAAGCAAGCATGGATATCATATTCATTTTGGGTGCTGCTCTAAATAGAAATCCGTCGATGTATACTACCATCGATTATTCAAATTCGCTTGCCTATGACGTCTTCTCCGAACACTTACGTAAGAAAAGTCAGACTAAAACCAAAGGCAAGCTAAGGTTCGAAATAAAAGGCTCAGGTGTTGCGACCCGTGAAACGACCCACTTAGCTGCTTTCGAACCAACTAAGGAAACTTGGAGAAAATGGAATGTCTTGTTGGACTTGAAATTTTAGTTTAATTCAGAATCATCAAGATTTTTTTGATGTGTTTTTTTTGTCATTTTTCCTCTCGCTTTTCTAGAATCTGTGGGAGTGATTTAGTGAAAAGGTACGGAAGTGTTAACAGGAAGCCGGTAACTGCGCACTATTTGATTTGACAAATGAGCGCGCGCGGTGGCCGTCAGACGATAGAAAACCGGCCAATCGTATAACCTAAAAAAGTTTAAGTGCACGAAATGAGCCTCTGAGGCGCACTTTAATTCTTTCACTTCACTGGTTCGAAATTATGAATGAAGGTCACTATTTCGCTGGGTTTCAGCAAAATAGAAATAGCAAAATAAAAATCTCTATTTTTATGAGTGTATTTAATTTGTATGTATTGTGAGGATATTAATTTCTTAGAATATTACTCTCAAAGACTCTCGTGGTTTCATTTTATAAATAAAATGTATTGTCCTTTTTGTGTAACGATAAGAATAAAAATAATAGCCCTTGTGATTTTTAAACAATAAGAAAGTGTGCTATTCTACTCGAAAATACATAATCTATTATCGCGCTAGCCTATAAACAACTAAGTTTATCATCCGGAGCTCGGTCAGTTCCCAGTGTTGCCAGCTATCGGGGATCCAATCACGACGGTAAACATTGTTCTCGATCTGTCGAGTTAGATTGGTATTCATGGCCGTGTGCCACTTTTAGCTCTCATTTCAGATTTACCAAACAATTAAAACAAAAACAGAAGATTGAAAGCAGATGACCTAGTAAAAGTAATAACATTTTTCTTATACCGAATACTAATAATTGTGATACCAAGGGGAAAAAGACACCGGGTACAAAATTTACTGCAGCCATTAAAATTTTAAATAGTCCCTTAATTATAATAATTATCCATAATTAAATTTGATAGCACTTATTACGCGTATCTGCTGCGCGGTAATGAAAAAGTTGTACCAAAGTTTGATGTTGCCATCTTTAACCAAAGTCCTTCCTAATTAGGTGATTAAGACCCCGAAGGTGTACAGTAGCGCAACTAGCTTCATAATAACTTTAATAAAATTATCAAAAGGTTCAATTAGGCGAAAATATGGGGGGTGAGATCATTCGAGTGAAACTCTGCAGAACGGACAGTTAGGGATAATTGAATGATGGAAGGGACCGTTTCGTATTCGGAATGTCAGCGCTTTTCAATGTTGATGAACCCAAATAATATCGGGTATCGAACTGAAAGCAAAAGTATACTGTCACAATGGAAACTAGTAGAACCTTTTCGATAACAAGCAAACCTAATCTTCTACGATCCCCGTTTTCGGCTTTGGGTGCCAAGGCCATGGCAGAAAGAAAGAAACAGACAAAAAATATTCACCATATGTGTCAAATCTATACTGTCAAACACAATTGTTAGTGTAGTGGATAATGAGGCAAATTAATTGATATAGAATAGAAAACTTTTATCAGTAAACAGTCCTCAAAATACAAAAGAAAGAATAAAAATAGTAATAATAAACATAAATTAATTTCGTAGTATCTAGGCATGTAGGTACATGTGGTGGTGAAATGGTAAGTACTCTCAGCTCAGCATAATGCTGCCGCATGATACCATGTGACAGCTCTGGTCTTCCGCTGTGGTCAGTGTTGATCTCATTTTTATATTCACAGCATTGAAACAGCGAGCTAAATTTTATTACTGATAGCAGCTCTTTCAGTTTATGCTTGAAATATTGCGTTGTCTGTTAATTCGTAATACACGTGAACCAACTTCGACGTTTTAGTGAGTGGCTCTCAGCTTCAGAGCGTTCCGTTTTTAAGCTTCCTATACCATTTTCTCAGCATAGTAAGTCGTATCCACAGAAAAGACGTCAATACGTGCGGAGTTAAATAAGCCGTGGATCTCCTCACGATTTGTCCAACATCAGTCACGTTTCTCGAGGAGTACCACAGGGGTCGATCTTGGGACCAAAGTTGTTCAGTCTGTATTGTACTGATCTGAAGAACTGATGTTGTTAACTAAAACAACATCAGTTCTTATCGCACGGTACGGACTTGGCGGAAGGAGGCCAGGCGAAAAAAAGTGTAAGATTTTTCCGTCACGAATTTCCGTCACGACCCTTTTTTTGTGTAGACGGTTATCCATAGGTGGCACGAATTAATTAGTTATATGAACGAATGAACGAATTAATTAGATGAATTGAATGATTTACAATAAAATGTTTATTGTACATCATTAAAATATGAAGATGAATCTTCATATTTTTCATTCATTTTTCGAGTTCCTTGAACTCGAAAAATATATGAATTACGAAATTTCCATTCCTTCAATTCATTTATTATTTCTGCGTTTCATTTAATTGCTCTCAGGCTCTCTGCGTTTCATTTAATGGCTTCGTTCCAACCGAATGCGCCATAATATTAATTTTACTTTAATAAGTCAAATGGTTTGTAAGACTCTAGCTAACTAACAAAATATGCATGGGATACTCGTGTCAAAACATGTAAATAATTATGTATGTTACCCAAAGAATATACTAACATTTCTGCTGTTCCTAAGGTTCAATTTGGCATTGCGGCTACAAACAAATCACTAATATAATATACTGTAATCTAAGGATCACATAAATATTAATGTTCAATGAAGGAATAAAGGACTTTCCACAACCTTGGGTGTTATTATCCGTTTGTGTTTGTGGACACGAGATTTGCATAATTACACGATACTGTTTGTTGACCTAAAATAAATAAAATATTAATGTTTTTTTGTGTCTGAAAATTAAATATAGAATCCTTATAGATTCGCTTTGTTCGTCTGTCTATCTCTCTGTCGACCCTAATCAGATCTCATGCTTGCAAACTATTTATTCGTCGTGATTTAATTTTCAATGATATTGGTTATGATCAAAGTTATTAAATAAAACATAAAAAAAACATTTTTTGGGTATACAGTACGTACGTAAAGTGGGGTTATATTATTCTTTACTTTTTATTCCATCGTGTAATTGTTAGATCTCTCGAAGATCGAAAGTTTTTCAACTTTATCACGGCTAGTCAAGCTTTACTAGATCGTAACAGCCTGATTTGTAAACATTAAAAAAAATGGTTGTCTGTAGAATCGGTTTACGGGCGATAATTTTACGTTATAACGTCATACGAAAACTTTGATGAAAGATTGTATACTTTTAACTTATTAAGATGCGTCACAAGCCGAACGCTTAAGCCGATCGTGCCTCTCTATCGCTTGTTCCGCGCTCTCGCTTGCACGCTCGGCTCAGGCGGAACGTGAAAATTTTTCGTACGTGCAGCCGGCGTTCATCGATTTATCGTTATCACGTCAATAATGAAAATTCAATACAATTTTTTATAATGTGCTAACTGTGGGGTTGAATTGGTTCGGGATCTTACCTCTAGTCATTGTTATCCTTGCTGACTTAGAAAGCCTTCACTGTCACACGAACTTGCCCAATTTAAACATTTGAAACGGTCTGAACTTCTATTTCGATGGGTCTGTTGTCTATAGTTTGATTTAAATCCTACTCAAACGCAATCATTTAGCAACATAGCGCATCGTCAGCGCGTAGTAACCAGCTTTGTGCCGTGCTAACTTTTATATGAGTAGGGCACAACCCTTTTGTCGTCCGCTCTGCCGTGCCAAATTGTGAGGCAAAGCGAACATCGGCCTTTGTTTGATATTCTGGATTAAACGCTTACAGCGCGTCGGTCTCGTGTTGAATTTTACATACTAATTGAATAAAAATAAAGTTTTAATCAAAAAAGGGACCATAAAAACACGATATAAGCAATGTGGAAGGAGGGGTTGACTTTATCATAAACACAATCATATTTTAATTAGGACTTTGCTCACAGCAAATTAATAAATGTATAGAAAATAATAACGTTTTAAAAACAATAAATAATAGTTAAAAAAAACTAAAAAACACGCTTTATATAGAAAACCAAACTAAAAAATAGAAAATAAATTTTAATAAATGTAAGTAAGAAAAAAATGTTTTATTAAAAAAAAATCGCGTCCTAAGGAGTCGGTTACATACAAACATACAAACATACATACAAGTGAAGCTAATTTAAAGCGTATAAAAAGAAAACCGACTTAATTGGATACAATTTGAGACCATAAAATTATTTTATTTAGAAATTTTTAGCTGAAAGAGTACCTATCTAATATGAGTAAACGCACTGTTCTGCACTGCATGTAACGAAAATACAATTTTAACATTTCTGTTGATATTTTAAAAACCGCTCGACCGAAGACCTGGAGTATACCTGTGGAGTATACACTATGAAATAAAAAATAAATCAAATCGGTTTAGGCGTCTTTGAGTAATCGGTGACCATACATAAAAAAAAACATGTGTGCAATTCACACGTAGTAGAAGTGAAACCTTCAAAAAACAAACGTATAATACGTACACGTATACAAAACACCACGGTTGTTGTGATGCCTTTTCTCAAGCTTTGTACTACGCATGCGCGCTCAAACACGTATAAAGCTTCCTATCTCATTTTGTCCCACGTTAAATCTTATGAATTTATGTGTCTGTCTCTTTTTACTGTCGATTTTTGGTTTCATAGACACAACGATGCTAAAAGAGTTTTCACTTCAATAAAAGATTCTGACGAATTGAGAACCTCGTTTATTAAAGTCGGTTAAAAATAGTATGTTTTACCGCTATTAAGTGTTATTTCAATACTTTAGCCCCTACTTCCTAGTTTCAAATTGTTTTTAAAGTATGTAACTGTTAGTTAAAATTAATTAGAAATAATGTTTAAAATATTCAATACTTATCATCTTCTCCTAAACTTGACGTCGTTTTAATTTGCAGGTTACACTAATGAGCGGAAAGTAAGATCATTAAAACATTACCCATCTTTATTCAGATTTCTTTATTTTACATCTCGGTATGAATAATTAATCTATGATTCATACGAGATCTTCATCTCCATGCCTCTGACTACTGTCAGATACTTCCTAATTTAGAATCCTCTACCTTATCTAATACCTTCAAACGAGCAATTCTTGTATATATATAATATGAATCTCGGAAACAGCTCCAACGATTTTCATAAAATTTAGTATGCATCGGGTTTCGGAACGATAAATAGATCTAGCTAGGTTTCATTTTTAGATATCGTCGTTTTATCCGTGTTTTATTCCAAGCATAGCTCAGTCATCCAGGTACTAACTATTATCTATGATATTTTTAATGAAACCTTTAACAGTACATATATCTTATATAATCACGCCTACTCAATGGCTGGACGGTTTTGGCTATTGCGGACAGATAACTCCGTTCCTGAATCAGTATGTAGCTTCTTTTTAGTAGATACATTAGAACATGTGTATACTCGTATCATCTCTTTAATAAATTATGTAGTAAAAAATATTATATTTATGTTTTATGATCAAACAACATAAAATGATGTAATCTTTGTTAAACGAATTTCAGCGTTCAGGGAACATTTTAATAAGCCAACAATAAGAAAAGTTGCCACAAAGTTATGTTCTAGGTTTAGATTAAATTTTCAAACAAACAAAAGTTGTTGTTGAGCTCCGTTGTAATACAAGAACAACTTTTTTGTTTATGAGAAAAATATGATTTACTATGGACCTCAGGACAGCACTCCGTGCTGTAAAGTAATCGTAAATTATTATGTAAGCCACGTCAAGCTATTGTTCTTTTATTACTACCATAGACTGACCTACTAGCCCTTCACATAAAATCTGCACACGCTAACACGCAACCTCATTATTTGCAAGCCATGCTTCCAGCTTTCTACTTAAAAGTTTGAAGGCAGAAATATTACTTAAATGGCAGCTCACCGAATGATATCCAAGATGTTTTATTCATCGTTACTGGAGCGTATTTCAATATTCGTCATAATCTCGGCGATTCTGCAAAAAAGGCTTTGTGAGATTTCTATTCGTGTTTGCTCTTTCATTCCGTGACTCACAAGTTCCGTTCGGGGGTTAGGGCGCGCACACAAAGTGGTAAAGCGGAATTACGTTTAACTTGCATCATTTACCCATTTAAATGTAGGTATTGTTTGTCCCTAGTGCTAAGATGTGACTTTGAAAATCTCACCTCTGTGTAATTTTATAGCACAAGTAACGCTTCACA
Source organism: Lampropteryx suffumata (assembly GCA_948098915.1). NCBI lineage: Eukaryota > Metazoa > Arthropoda > Insecta > Lepidoptera > Geometridae > Lampropteryx > Lampropteryx suffumata. Next base: position 5,737,570 of record OX402546.1, read on the forward strand.
TAATGATACTGATAAAAATAAAACTGTTTAGTGCGAAAGTCGCGCCTGAGTGCGTACCGTACTTAAGTTTTTACCATCATGGTTCTTTTATCATCGATTACAATTACTAGTCCAATTCAGGGGGACTCCACCGTCATAAACTATGAAAACACCGAACATTGCTCTAACGCAGAGATAAGTCGGATTCAAAAACAAGCTTAAATTAAAAAGAAATTGTTGTCATACATCGATATAGACAAGGTTGTAAAATCATAATAATAATAAACTAATATTTACCGATTTTTTCATGACAACAAATTTCATGATTCAAGATCAACGGAAGTTAACTCATAGGTTCATCTACATACATCATATAGACGACCTCTGTGGCGCAATGGGCCAAAGTCCGGCTGAGACGCAGAAGGTTGCGGGTTCGATTCCCGCCACGGGACAAATGTTTGTATGATCTGCAAGTATTTGTCTCGGGTCTGGGTGTTTCTATTCTTTTTTTTTTTTGTAAATACATACATATTATAGTATGTATTTACAAAAAAAAAGATGCTGTGTGAAATGTCTGGCATTATTATTATTAAGATGCGTGTCGAAATACGCGTCATAAATGGCCGTATTTTGGTCCTATTTTTTGATTGCTTTGACTTAAAAATAGATATCAAGTAGACAAACTATATTATTTTAAGCATTCGCAATCGGAACACTATTAATGTTTCACGTATACCGTACTGTTTGGCCGCACTTACCTCAGCAAAACAACAATTCTATCAATTCTGAAGCTAAAACTGATAAGACAGTTAAAGCTTTGAGAACACCGGATGATCTGACAAGTGAAAGCGCCCTAGATGCTCCTCGGCGTCGTTCCTCACAATGCGATCATGATGGTTGAAAAATGAGGATTGTCACCTGTTGCTCACGACATAACCAAGGGTTGGTTACAGAATGAGATGTTTGAGGGTTAAATGAATATTGATGAGATGCCGCGATTTCAAGATGCTCAACACGAGTGCCGCATTGTTTTACACAGCTATTATTACGTACCTACCTACTTGGTTCGTAGGTACCTGGTCTGGCACGATAGGTTCTTAATTAGCTACACGACGTTGATTGTATTATAATAGCATATTGTTTTTAAAATTTCATATCTTTTGTATCTATATTGTTACTTTTCTTTTTACTGACTTCCGCTCTGTAATGTGTTGTCAAATAAATTTTCTTTCTTGTTTCTTTTTTCTTACGTTGTTCATAACGTATTAAAACTAACATAAATCTATAATAGATAAATCTATATATATAAAAGAAAGTCGTGTTAGTTACACCACTTTTAACTCGAGAACCGCTGGATCGATTTGGATGAAACTTAAAATGAATATAGTTAGTAACTTGGATTAGGATATAGGCTAATTTTTATCCCGGAAAAACAACGGGAACGGGGTGGACGAAGCTACGAGTGGCCTCTAGAGCTATCTATCAATATTTATCCGTAAGTTTGTTAATCTCTGTAATTATTACAATAATTTGAATAGCCATCCTTGTTAGGATCCTTGTGAATACTTGTAAGTAGGTACTACCAGAAAATTAAGTCCCAAAGACAGGTGTCATTTAAAAGAGTGCGAAAAGGCACACAGTTTTGAAGGCCAACGATCTCTGTGCGAAGACAAACTTGCTCAATAACCTCTTGCTTAGTGCTCCAAAGATTCTTTTCAAGGAATAGAAACACAACTGCCATCTTACTTTTTTAATTAGTGCACTGTATTGTTGGCAGAACACTGGGGTGGTGGCGTAATCTCATTTCGTTGGACACGAAATGAAAATGTAGAGTCGAGTCCGTGTTGATAATACAATGTTGATCTAATTTGAACGCGGTTAAAACGAATACAAACTAGATTGCATGTCTACTTTTTACGTAGATTTTTAGAATCTGTTCTGTGATGTTATGTTTTATGTGTTGGTTAGTATTAATGCTTTTTATAAAGAACGTACACTGTGTTTACTGACGGTTGAGCTTGAAGTCTGTTAAGTCTAAAGTACCACACACTTTATGCATATTTCATAACTTAATTAACTGATATAACTTTTAAAACTATCATGGTTTTGCACATAATGTTCACTCAAAACGGGATATTTACGAGGTTATTTTTTTTTTTTTCAATTAACCTACGTTTGACCACCTGGTCAACACTGGCCTGGCCACCATTGTCTCGCCTGGTGATAAGAGACAATGGTGCACAAAGGTCTAGAAGACACCTATTTACTCTTGACTTGTAGAGACCCAGATTATAGTTTTCAGGAAAGTTAGGCGACGGCAATGTATTCCAATCTTTGGCTGTACGCATTATAAATATGGAAGCAAAGCGCTATGTGTGAATAAACTGTAGAGTTAATAATGGAATGAAAAACTTTTACCTCTGATTGTACATAGCAGAACACCTGCATTACGGAAAGTAGATAAATGGTTGAGCTTTATTAGCTCGGACGTAGCATTCCTCGTCGTGAAAGTCACGACTTGCACACGGAAAATAATTCTCGGAAAAGGTGGTGTGGAAATGAAACTTTTTATTTAATAAAGTTCTGTTCGGCGGAGTTCAATTTATTTCACCAAAGAAAGTAAGCAAGAATACCCAAATACTTTGCTATAGAAAAACATCGAACGAAACAAATAAAAAGCACAACACCGCGCGGAGCCACACTTTGTTGTGGTCATTCCATGGATAGATTAAAAGCATAACCTAATTATTGTCTCGCCATTCACACGCAATCGCATCCAAACACGCTCCTAAAAGAATGACTAGGTACCAAAAAGGTTACAGGCAACCGTTCCCGCAAAATATTTGCACGCGAACGTCTACAACCTCAATAATAATATATAATAATATAATACACAATATTATTTTGCTGCTTCTTCTTATCGTGTCACTAGTTATACTTACCAAAAAGTACGTTGTAGATAAGATAAATTAATAATTACGTTTTAAAAACTAAAAATAAAACCGAATTCATAAAATAGTTGTCTGTAAAGTTGGTTTACGGACGATAATTTTACGTGATAACGTCATAAGAAAACCGGCGTCACAAGCCGAATGCTTAGGCCGATCGTGCCTCTCTATCGCTTGTTGCGCGCTCTCGCTTGAACGCTCGGCTCAGGCGGAACGTGACTCTTTTTCGCGCGTGCAGCCGGCGTTCATCGCTTTATAAAACGTTATCACGTCAAAAATGAAATTTTGTTTACTTAGCTAGCATATTTTTTCCAGCTACTTTGCTTTAAAAACAAACTACTGAACCAATTTTGATAAAATTTCTATTGGACCAATCGGAAAGTATATCCATTCACATAAAAAAAAAACAATTCGCTTCATAAATGACGGAGTTATAACTGTACTAACTGTAACAAACAAAAAGTAAAACAACGGAATTACGAACCTTCTCCTTTTTTGGAGTCAGTTAATTAAATGTTCACTCAAAACGGGATATTTACCATGATATATGAGCTGAGTATCGGCCTAAGCATTCGGCTTGTGACGCCGGTTTTCTTATGACGTTATCACGTAAAATTATCGTCCGTTAACCAACTTTACAGACAACTATTTTATGAATTCGGTTTTATTTTTAGTTTTTAAAACGTAATTATTAATTTATCTTATCTACAACGTACTTTTTGGTAAGTATAACTAGTGAACGATAAGAAGAAGCAGCAAAATAATATATTGTGTATTATAAGGTTGTAGACGTTTGCGTGCAAATATTTTGCGGGAACGGTTGCCTGTAACCTTTTTGGTAGTCATTCTTTTAGGAGCGTGTTTGGATGCGATTGCGTGTGAATGGCGAGACAATAATTAGGTTATGCTTCTAATCTATCCATGGAATGACCACAACAAAGTGTGGCTCCGCGCGGTGTTGTGCTTTTTATTTGTTTCGTTCGATGTTTTTCTATAGCAAAGTATTTGGGTATTCTTGCTTACTTTCTTTGGTGAAATAAATTGAACTCCGCCGAACAGAACTTTATTAAATAAAAAGTTTCATTTCCACACCACCTTTTCCGAGAATTATTTTCCGTGTGCAAGTCGTGACTTTCACGACGAGGAATGCTACGTCCGAGCTAATAAAGCTCAACCATTTATCTACTTTCCGTAATGCAGGTGTTCTGCTATGTACAATCAGAGGTAAAAGTTTTTCATTCCATTATTAACTCTACAGTTTATTCACACATAGCGCTTTGCTTCCATATTTATAATGCGTACAGCCAAAGATTGGAATACATTGCCGTCGCCTAACTTTCCTGAAAACTATAATCTGGGTCTCTACAAGTCAAGAGTAAATAGGTGTCTTCTAGACCTTTGTGCACCATTGTCTCTTATCACCAGGCGAGACAATGGTGGCCAGGCCAGTGTTGACCAGGTGGTCAAACGTAGGTTAATTGAAAAAAAAAAAAAAAAACCTCGTAGTAAAAATTACAATTCTTTCAACACTTTTACTACTATACTCACTATACTCGTTCCTTGTGAGGAGATTCAGCTAGTTTCAGAAGTAAAACAAAATTCCAATCATTCGTACAATACTAATCAAAATATTATGAAATTGAGAGAACGTGACTAAAATAGCCATTACCAATTTGTTTCTCTACTGAAGCAGGTTATAATATGAATTCATTGTTTACGCTGACTGTACATGACTCGTTGGACATGTCGTATAAATTGTTTTCCAGAAGTGGAGAATATATTTCTTAAGAGTAAGGCGTGATAAACTATTCAGTAATCTTTTCAGGAAACGAGTGCAGTATCGCCCTGCGCTGTGGTATGACGTAGTTACTTACTCATGCATGACGTCATGTCATGGCTCATCTCATTCATGACCCGGTTGTGCGATATTAAGTGCTGACCAGCAAAATTTACGACGAACAAGCAAATTTCGTTTGGTGTGGTCGGCTGCGTAAAACAGAGTTCAATTTCCAAACCCCTCATGTAATTCACATAGCTCGTTATTAAGCTGTTACACTTGGTTGAAGGAAATGAAAGTCGAGAGAAATGAAACACACGTTTTTAGATTATGCGAGTTTAAAGATATACCCCAATCTGGTATAGGTATACCTGTTATTCAGAACGAAATTTATGATTACATTTTCGTTGTTTACGTAAAATAGCACTCAAACACAAAGGTAGTATTTTAAGGAAACAAGTGAGGACTATCGTCATGATTCTGGTGCTATTTAGTTGTTAGGTCATTAAGGCATTTGAAGGCCGGTTGGGCGGTCAATTAACTCGGAACAAATTAAGAGAGTGTGGCCACTGACTTATACGGAAGTTGTAGTATAAATTTCCTTCTTTTAGTTTGATTGTGATCTAACAATCGCATTCCAGAAGGTATTTTTCATTCAGGTTAAATATATTTATGAAAACCTCTGTGACGCAGTCGCGATGGCCTGCCTAAGACGCAGAAGGTCGCGGGTGCAGACGGAAATGTTTCTATGACTTGTAAATATTTTCGGATGCTTTGCATACAAAAACACACTTTGGCAGAATATATAAGTAGTATTCTAATATAAGTAGTATATCAGAAATGTGGTTCCCATAACCCAAGCTCTGCTTACTTTGGGCCAGATGATGCTGTGTGAAATTTCCAGCATTAATAAATAATACGGCCCTAAATCACTGGGATACATACTGGGATGCTACTTGCGTAGATACCCTGGCTGCATCCCATCTGTCGGGAACTTCTATTAGAGTGGTGCGGCGTCTGAATGTGCCGAGGACCTCAAAAGGCGGAAATATGCCGGTCTTGATACATTCTTATTTGAGACTTTTGGAGTCGAGATCATAGGCCCGTGGGGAACAGAAGCCCACTGCCCACATTGCCAGACTCAAATGCTGGCTCCTATCTGGCTCAGCGTATTAGCATTGCCATTTGACGCCCTCTGTGGCGCAGTTGGCTAAGGTCCGGCTGAACTTAAAAGGTTGCGTGTTCGATTCCCGCCGCGGGACAAATGTTTGTATGATCTGCAAGTATTTGTCTCGGGTCTGGGTATATCTATGTATAATATGTATGAATTTACGAAAAAAAAAGTATATACTTAAGTATTATATCAGTCATGTGGTACCCATAACACAAGCTCTGCTTACTCTGGAGCCATGATGCTGTGTGAAATTTCCGGTATTATTATTATTATTATTCAACGTAGCGATGCCGCCAGTGTCTTGGGAACGCTGATCTCTGGCAGGAATCTGGTTCAGTCGAAGTATCTATAGATCGTTTTAAATGGTCCTTAGATAGCTTGACTGTTTTAGATGTATTTTATGTTATTGACTATTATCCTGTACATTTCTGTAATTACTTACTACTAATTACTTGAATCTAAAGCCGAACTAAACAAGTTCGAGTTGTTTATGTCGTTGTAGCGTTGCGAAGTTTTATAGGTAACTACCCACATTTGGTCATTATATTTACTTTTTCTATTCTTGTACGAAAAGCCGATACAAAATCATATTACAAACATTAAATTAAGATTTCTCTGTCTGTGAATGTTAATTCTTAAAAGAAAAAAAATATCTTAAACCGAGTCAGAGTTAAAGCCAATATCTTCCAATCTACGGTTATCACCTTATGTTATTAATATTATAAACCTCTTAATCAAGTAAGGAACGCAATTCTATAGATATATAAATAAATTCCAAAACGCAACGTCAGAGCGGTGTAATTTTTCCTATGGAGCCTTCTAGTCTTTCACATATGCATTTTCTAAATAATAATCTGACTATCGGTCTGCAGTTGAGTCGTATTTCTCTCGTTCATTTGCCGTATCTTAGCAAGATGAAGCTTTTACATTAGCAACTCTAAATATTCAAACGTTCCAAGACCATATAACGCTAATGGAATTTCTAATATCACAGATGCTATTAAGGTGATTTTAGAATAGAATAAATAAATATTTATACTTTTTGTGTATTTTCGATTTAAGAGTGCTGTTGTATTCAATATTTTTAGGGCCATATTATTCCATAGCATAGATATTTTGATAGTTCTGAATAAAATTCTGTCAAAAAATATATTTTCTTACATAGTTTTCAATCTATGTTTGAGTATTGTTCTGAAATACGAGCCTGTATCGAAAGTAATAAAATAAAAACACTGGACTTGCTGGACAATGCACACAATACCTTCTAGTCTAGACAAACAAGAGCATAGTTTGTATTATGATGACTAGATGACTGATAGGATACTCATATATTTTTAAATACATACGTTTTATACCTTATAATACCCAGACACAGAAGAAACACCTATGTTCGTCACACAATGTTTATCCTGGGAGGGATTCGAACCCTCAACCCGAGTTATTAGAAAGTTCCACTTGACACAGTATAAATCATCTGGTTAGATTCAAAAGTCTGTTTATTTAATATTGAAAAAAGGCAAAACACTTT